>JBBPCX010000088.1:30286997-30308981 GCA_037974365.1 Hydrocynus forskahlii | reverse complement strand
CCCCCCCCCCCCCCCCCCCACACCCGTTACACACACCCTGTTTATACATACACCGAAAAGGGGCTTTTTTAGACTTAAGCTGAGCTTTTTAGACGTAGACATGAGCTTTTTGAGCTTTGTGTCTAAAGTCTGGCACCTCTAGTGGCTGCTCGTGGAACAGCACTAGAAAATTGAAGGTACCACTGAAAAGTGAATTGAATGCCCCAACCTTGGAGCTTGTAATAAGACCCTTAACCCCAGGTTGCTCCAGGGAGACCGTCCCCTGTAGTTAGGGAATGGAAGGTGCTTTGGATAAGAGCGTCTGCAAATGGCATAAATATAAATGTAAATGTTTAAATATGTCAAGGCTACACCTTAAGCTCATTGTCTTTTCGGACCAAAGATATTCAGCAAAAGCCATATGTGATGCTCAGTGGAAATGTTGGATGAGCTCAGCCCCTGATGCTGGTACACTTCTGTCACTCCTGGTTTCCAACAATATTTTTGTCCTGTAATACGACCGAAGAATAACGTGGTCCGATGATTCAGTGGCAATGACTATGTTTAGCTGACTCAGTTTAACTGGCTAAGTGTGTAATATTCCCTTTCCTGCAAGCATACAGGAAAGCAGGAAAGGAGGTCAAGGAAAATGGAGTAAGTCCTTGGAATGTAAAAAGGAGCATCCATTAAAGGCATGAAGAGTCTTATTCTGAGAGGAGAGGGAATATATATACTGATGTGAACACAGTAAGTGAAGGCATATTGTGAAAAATATCATTTTACCAAAGATGCAAGAATCGTACATAATTTCAAGGGGGACTCCTGCCAAAATGAATCTTATAAGCCTCGCTACATTGGTTGAAAACACGCTTATTCACCTCTCTAGAGTTTCTAAAGTGAGATCATCCAGTTTAAAGACTAGTAAACCATCCCTTCTGAAAATGGTGGGAGGAAAAACTACACGTGCTTTGGGCAGATACTTGAGGGCAGGCTGTTAAAGAAAGCCTGATAACATTGCTTAAAGAACAGAGAATGTCACATTTACACCAGTGTTTGTGCGAGCAATCATGATTTCTTTATTATTGCCCTAACAGATGTATAAAATCCAGGCTGGGTGGTGTAGTGACAGAAGACTGATGATGAAAATGATACAAAAGCATGGCATAATAAATAATATATTAGTTGTGCCCCTTTAAAGTAGTGAAAGCCCTGATATGAAAATAATAGCAGCATTTGTTCTGTCAGTGTGGTTCAGTGTGGGGTCTCCCTGAATGCTGGAGATTTTGACTGATATTACAACTACAATTCTGAGCAAGCAGGTGAGTGTATTGTCAGTCAAAAAAAAATAAAAGTGATCTTCATACCAATTTGAAAACAGTCAATGTTGACCAAAGTGACTTAGAGCCTTAAAACAACATCCTTAACATTGCTGCAATAGCCAGTTCATGATCACTTTGCTTTTCTTTTCAAATTCACACGCAGTTTAGAAAAGGACACTCATAGACCAAAGCACAGGAGCCTGAATAGTGCAGAACTGTGCTGCAATTGGATACTGCTCCGCACCCAGTGAATAACAAACCATGGGTGTAAAAATGACCTAAGATGGTAACCCATGAAGGGCAAGGACTAGAAAACATCCTTCAGCTGTCCAAATAAAGAGCACTAGAAAAAGGAATTGTGGGTGCGCTTTTGCCAGTGACCCATATAGATGAGAATAGCCATCAACCATCCAATTACCATCAGCCATCGAGTAATCATTTTTGCTAGCTTCCTTGTCGGAAGATTGACTGATCAATTGAGCTCATTAATTGTGCCATGCCAATTAATTGTGCCTCTTCCAGTAGAGGAGAAGCTTCTGTAATCTCACCTGAGTTTCAGACTAAGCAAGTAAGACATAACATTATACAACAAGATAATAAAGCTTTGGTTGAGGCCTGTTACCTCCATTCTGCTACCTGTGTTCAGATGAGTCTTTTGCTCCAAAAACCTAGCATGTGACTGTGTTAGAAGCTAGAATTACAGCTTCCATGACAACATATAGAGTGCAAGCAGCTTAATTCATTGTTGCTGCCTACTGGATACATTTTGAACAGAAGCAACAAAAATACTTAAAACTAAGTATTTTTAAAATTATATTTAATTTTAAATACTTAAAATTAAAAAATAATTATTTTTAATTATAAAATTGATTTTAAATATAAAATAAAAGTGATTTTGAAAAGAGTTTCAGAGTGCTGGTGGATGGTGGATCATTTTTACAGCTACATTCACTGGCCCTCAGAAACTGACCACTAATGAAGGACTAGGAGATGACAAACTACTGTGCATGAACAAATGAGCTACAGTCCCCAGTTGTACTGCAGCAAGGTGGAGTGTAAAGTGAAGTCACCAGGGAGTGTTTAGAACCTCCAGGAGTGATGCTGTGCTTGAAATACTACTACCGGCAACACACACACACACACACACACACACACACACACACACACACACACACACTGTACAACAGCACTTATATGTCAGTGTTATTGCTGTGCTGAGAATGGTACAGCACCCTAATTATATATAATCAGTAGTGGTCCTATGGTGGTTCTTGTCTGTTGGATATGGGGTAAGGGCAGATGAGCTACAGACGGGCCACAATCTTTAATCGTAGATCTACAAAGTGCATTTGTCTCGTAGGTTTTTGTATGTACATGAATGTGACGGAGGTGCAAGGAAGAAGACAGCAAGGTTGAGGAGTGTGTGTAGCTTCTTGGCTACCAGCCAAGTGTATAATTGCAGATGTATACTCTGCCAAACTGGCTATTAGGAGGATGCTTTGGGCTTTGGGCTGTGTGTGTGTGTGATCATGCACTGCCCCACCAAAGCTCCTCAGCTGATAACACTTTGGAGTACAAGGCAGCTAACTGACAGAGACACTACTTCAGCCTGGCTCAGCCTTTCTGTAACATCTAACTCAGCTGGTGTGTGTGTGTGTGTGTGTGTGTGTTTTCCTCTCACTTTTCCCCCACGCATTTAGTGCTCAGAGGACAATCTTGCACAACATCCAATATAACAGCTTTTAAAGCAGTCCAGGAAAAAAAGCAAACAATTGTCTAAATCCCTCCACAAGTGCATCCTTTCTTTGCAACTGTTGCTAGGTTGGACAAGCTTCTTCTGTGTCATGTGGACAGCCATGTGTGTGTGTGTCTGTGTGGGTGTGTGTGTCACCAGAGATGGCACCAGGATGCACTAGAGGAAGAAGGCGAGCTGGCAGGGGCTGTGTGATGGTTTGGGTAATATTCTGGGTCCTGCATTTAGGTGGATGTCACTTGGACCTTCTACTTAAACATTGCAGGAGATCAACTAGACGTCTTCACAGTGACGGTGTTCCCTAATAGCTGTAGCCTCTTTCGGCAGGATAATGTTCCCTGCCACACTGCAAACACTGTTCAGGAACAGTTTGAGGACAGCGACAGTCTCCAGCATCTATGGGATGAGCACAAAGTAGTCAGATCCAGGGAGGCCCTACCTCTTAACTTAGAGGACTAGAAGGATCTGCTGATAACACCTTGGTGCCAGATACTACAACACACCTTCAGGGGTCTTGTGGAGTCCATGCCAAGATGGGTCAGAGCTGTTTTGTTGTCTTGGGGGGGAAGTTGGTGGGCGACACAATATTAGGCAGGAGTTTTTAATGTTGTGGCTGACTTGTATGAATGCATGGCAAATGAGAACATTTTAAATAAAAATGGTGTAATGCTTCGACTTCACTGGGCTTCAGCCAAAAGAATCAGAGTCACCTGACTCATTCTTTCACCCACAAATGCATTCTTTCATAGCAACTGTTGCTAGGTTGGATGAGTTGTACAGAGTGTTGGCAAATATGTCCTATCCAGCATAATGAAAAACTGCAGCACATTCAGAATGTGCTATTAATTTTGAATGATATTTACTTTGCATGTGTGTGAAAGGTTATACCGTTAGGATAGATGATGTTAGCATGGTTGCAAATTTCAATAAGCTACAACAACATAGTCTTGTTGCGGTTTTAAACCAGAAATGTTCAGTACCAGATCCAAATTCCAATCTAAATTCCCTGGCTACTGTCCACATTCTGCACAATTTCTCCAAACTCAGAACAGTTGCTATGAAACTAAAGATCATGGATAGGCTAGTTATTTTAAAAAAGTGATGTCTACAATATGGCTAAAAATAATCCAACAATAAAATAGGGTAATTCTCTAATTTCCATGTTATGTAACTTGAGCATACATGATCTTTGAAATGAAAAAATTAAAGGAGGCACATTTTATTGGAAACTTTATTGTCTCGGTACTTTTAGTATGTATTCAAACTATTGCATTGTGCTCTATTAAACTGTTATGGTGGCAAAATGTGTGTGGGGGGTGTGGCTAAAAATAACTACAAAGTATGAATAAATATTTCTGCTGATATGGCTTCATGAGAGAGAGAGAGAGAGAGAGAGAGAGAGAGAGAGAGAGAGAGAGAGAGAGAGCGAGAGAGAGAGAGAGAGCATGCTGAGAAATACCTGCTTGCTTGAGGTTGTCTGTCATTTTCTGTTGATGTTTGTTGAACAGGTGAGCTATGCTGAAGCAGAAAGAGAAAGGGAGAGAGGGAGAGAGAGAGAAAGAGAGAGAGGGAGGGAGAGACAGACAGACTCTCTCTCATGTTCAAATGTCACACCAGCATGGGCAACAAGACAGGGGCTTAACGGGGGCCAACTGCATCAATATGCCCTCCACACCACACAGGCATGAGCATCTGGACTAGAGTACACACATACACACACACACTTGGATATGGCAAAGCAAACATCTAGAATAAAGTAAACAAAAACATCGAAATCAAATACGGGCCCTAGTTTGCAAATAAAACCTGAAAATACACTGCCCTTCACGCTCCTACCACCGCCACCACACACACACATACACACACGCACACACACACAGACCATAATCTACACAGGCAAATGTGCACCAACCATACATTCAGCCCTCTGTATGTGTAAGGACACAATGTAATTACTTCTCACTATGTGTCCACACCAATGGACGTCTCACCATTGTCCTGTTGAAGGTCTCTATTGGCTTTCTATTTGGCAAAATACAATAAAAATCAAATACACCAATGTTCAGTTAAAAAGTATTATTATTAATATTCATGAGAAATGATTCTTCCACCTACAATGTAGTTCATTAAAAATAGCCTGTGGTTGCCCAGCAACATAATGTGCAGAACATAATCTGGGGGCAGTTGGCGCAAAATTTGCAATTTTCTCAAAATATACGGTTTCAAATTCTCACACAAAATGTACCATGAGACAGTTTCCCATTTTTTGAGGGAAACATTTCTTTGAAACTTATGTGAAGAGGTACTTGCCCATTAAAATTGATAACTGGTCGTGCCACCTTTAGCAGCTACAGCTGCAACCAAATGCTTCTTATAACTGGATGTCAGTCTTTCACATTGCTGTGCAGGAATTTTGGCCCAATTTGCTTTGATTTAGCCAAGTTGGAAGGCTTTCGAGCATGAACTGCCCATTTACGAACCTGCCACTGCATCTCAGTGGGGTTCAGAAAAAAGTCAGGACTTTTATGAGGCCACTCCAGAAATTAAACTTTTTTTCGGTCTTTTGAGCCATTTAGAGGTAGACTTGCTCATGTGCTTCAAGGTATTGGTTTTGCTGTGAGACCCAACTACATTTGAGCATCAGACTACAGACTGATAACCAGACATCCTCACGCAGGAGGTTCTGGTAGAGAGCAGAACATCAGTCCAAAAGGCTTATGGGTCACCGAGGTGTTGTTTGTTAAATATGAGACAAGCTTTAATGTTCATCCTAGTTAACAGGTTTTTTTTGGCTTGCCATGAATTACACTTTTGCTCAACGGTTAAATAATAAATGCTGACTTTATCCAATACTGCTCCCCAGGCGCTGTGTTCCTGGCAGCCCACTGCTTCACTTGGTGAATGGGTTAGATACAGAGAAGAATATCATGCTGTTCCCACTGTGTGCTGTGGTTTGCTCATGAATGACAGAATGGTTCACTTCACTTACAAGATTCCAGTTAACAACTAAATTTGGTTAATTGATTGACTAAGGCCAGTTGGTGCTAGACAACATTTTTTGTTTTAAAACTGTATTTTTCATTTACTCAGGTGGTCTTTGTTATAATTCAAAGTATATTTGAAGATCTGAAATGATTAAAAGCAACAAATATGCAAAAAGTGTCAAAGAAGTGTAACTGCATTCTTCTGTGCCTCAGTGATAGTAGATCCTCTGCATAGAACTGGATTAAACAGCTTTGTGTTTACTTGAATATATTTGAATATTCGACTCAGCAGTGGTTTGATAATGTTCTGAGCTGAACCAGGTGGGCTGAAACAAATGATGTTTAGCCATGCGGTGGCCTTCTGGCCTCGTTCTAAAGGCATTAACACTGAGCCATGGCTAGCTGATTTCATCCAGCGTTAAAATAATGAATAAACAAGCAAAGTCAACAGTTCAAGCAAACCAGTGGGTTTACCATGGCCTTTGTGTTGGTGTTGGGTGAAGGTCCAGGGTTCTGCAAAAGAGATTTACGCTCTTGATTTATGTTCTGAGCCGAGGTTCAGTGCTAGCACCTTTAACCCTGTCCTCCTACACACACTCCTCCTCTCCTCACTCATGCTTCCACTCTCTCCCTCCATCCTTCCCTCTCTCACACACACAATCAAGCCCTTCAGCCGAGAGTCCGAACAAAAATCAATGTTTCAGCAAATCGCACACTATGGAAAAATTAGTCCACATTTATGTATGTGTGTAACAGAGAGAGAGAGGTTAAAGGTCAGCATTTAAGACAGTGTAAATCAGTTTCTAGTCATCACACACTCTCGCCAGTGAGGCTTGACCTGCAAAACACATGCTTCATTTGGTCTGACCCCAGCCAGGCAGGTTTGCAGCAAAGTCTTTTAAAAAAAAAAAACGGATAAAAAATCTGCACTTTTTGACCAACAGTCTACATTCTTTTCAAATTCACTTTTTCCCCACTACATACAGGACATACCACACATACCTTCTTACATACTTACATATATCAATCTATTTATATAGATCTGGGGATCAGGGGAATTTGGAAGTCGAGTCGACACTTTGAACTCTTTGTCATGTTCCTCAAACTGTTCCTGAACAGTGTTTGCACTGTGCCAAGGCACATTATACTGCTGAAAGAGGCAATTGAAGTGACCGCTTCCCACCATTATGGCACCATGGAAGTGAAAGAAAAATAATGTACGGTGTTGCTAACGATGGAGTGGGGAATACTGCATGCTATGTGAAGTGATAGGGCAGATGATCAGTGAGGGGGGTTGGTGGTTAGCAAAGCCGCTAGTGGGGTAACTCTAGCTGCCAGAGCGAAGGAGCGATGGAAAGTTTATGCAGAAAGAGAGAAGAGGGGGTGAGTGAGAAGGGCAAGCAGTTGGTGGTCACGGGGCCTGTGGGTGACTGGGGTTGTGTGTGTGTGAAAGAGAAAGCTAGATGGTTGGGTGTTGTAGAGATGAAAGTATCTTTGGCCTGTTGTTTTGTCTACGAGCTCGTCCGTTTCGCATTGAGGGTCTGGGGGATGTGGGCAGAACTGAAAGGTCTTTGTTAACCTGGACTACCACAAGTTTGGAGACACCGACCTTGTAAATGTGTTTAAAACTGGCGCACACTGTGTTCTTTATACCCTGAATGTTTTACCAAAGTATAAGCAAATAGGTGTTCAATGTTAGCACATTTTGCAATTATTTCCACAAAGTAGGGTTGCATGATTTTTACTAGTCATTCAAAAATAGTTGACTAGTTTTTTTTAACTCTCCAGGGGTAAGTAAAAAGCAATATATTAGTTTATATACTCAGGCCCACAAAGTTAAACAGGCTGTCTCACATTAACTGCATGCTAAAATCACCACACATTTCAGAATCTTCCTTTTCTTACTTCATGAGTCCAGTGGAAAACAAACAACTGTGTACCGACCTCATTGCTCGTAGCAAGCATGTTGTTCCTACATAGCAAAGAGCATCACATCTCTCAGATCCAGGAATAGCTGTTGGACTAATTTTCTTCTGAAATGCCTGGAAGCCATTTAGTTGATTAGCTCTAGTTGATTAGCTTACACAACTCCTAACTTAAAGTCAACATAAAATTAAAATTGGCCTTTTTCACCTTCTTAGTTCATGTTCCTGGTGAAATAAAAATTGCCTCTGATTTCTAGTGGGTGGTGGAAAAATATGATATGAAAATGTTCAGTGAACTCGGAATCACCCCAATACCGTTTTCACTCAAAATGATATTTGTACACACACACACACACACACACATATATATATATATGCTCAGCTAGCCCAGAAACCCTCTTGGACACCATGTTTTACTCGGAAATACATCCGCATTCATTTCAGCAGAAAAGTAACAGTGAAAACAAATGTAACTTGGAAAATATTTGCAAAGTTTTGATGTGCCGTGTTAGTTCAGTAGTATAAACATGAACTCCAAAGGACTTAAATGATGTGATTACAATGAAACACAAGACTCGCTGTGAACTACACTGTCTTGAAACGTTATGCTGATGTAGATACGGAGATCTCCAAGTTTGGCCAAAGCCGACCTGGGACGATGTTTTGGGAGCCTACAGGAATTGTTGAACTTGGTGGCTGGAATGTTTTCAGAGCCGGAGTCCAGCTTTCTTTGACGGAAAGATTGCGCAAATGAGGCCTGAAGTATCTTTGCAGTTTTGTGCGCCAGCTGGAGAGCAGCGTGGGCGTAAAATGCGAAATCAGACCAGCAAAATTGGTCAAGATCTAGATCCATCTGAGGGGAAATTGAGGCAGCAAGCATGACCCTGGAGTTTATTTACGCCTTGGCAGTCTCAATTAGCCACTAATTGCCTGTCTTAACGAGGGGAGAAATTTTCTCAGCCCTTAATGAAGCCCCTCTTTGCCTACTGGAGATGCTGTTCAGTGGAGACGTGTGTGTGTGTGTGTGTGTGTGTGTGTGTGTGTGTGTGTGTGTGTGTGTGTGTGTGTGCGCGTGTGTGTTCCGTGCAAGAGTTACATCCTCATGCACCTGGTCTGGAATCCTCCGTCTGGAAGCTTTCAGCAGATTGGTCTGTTGGTTTCTGCAGTAACCATACACCGGGCAATGGAGAATTCCGGAATGTGAAAACATGGAGAGGCAACAGGCTCCATCAGTGTGATTTATGAAGGTTCATGGAAGGCCCATCTGAGAAGAAGGATTTAATCTAATGCATATGTATGGCCAAGCATTATACCTTGGTGACTTCCTTCTCATAAATATCTCATAACTGCTCACAACACTATGTTCTGTATGAATATGTGCAAATCTATGATGAATATCTTATTGTTCATTTCATAAAATGCATCTGTATATTACATTACAGTTAAGTACACTTGATGGAGACCAGCTTTTCGTTAACATATCATCATACTCGATGGCTATATGTTTCCATAAACACCTCAAAACGATAAACCTGTCTCATGAACTCTTCCAAACAGCTTCAGACATAACACATTTGCTTAAAGGAGAATTCCACCAATTCTGCACAATTAAACAGGTAAGATGCACATTCAGAATGGCTCCATTTCAGAGGTGACTTAAAGTGTTTTTAAAAATCCATTAATGATGGAGAGATACTTGCAAGACATTCTAAGGCAAAATGAGACTCTAATATCTCTAATAATTAAAAACAGCCCAAATATCCAGTCTTACTTTATATTAAGCATCTCTAAAAACTGTGTAGTTATAAACAATACTGGCAACAACAATGTAACTATGGGTAATGTAGTCACTGGGCGCAAAAGTATGTGAATATCTACAATTAGCAGTTAATTTAAAGTGAAATTAGAGTAAGGTGTTTTCAGTCAATGGGATGACAACCAAGTCTGGGGGAGCATCCTGTTAGATTCACAGAACACAGATCTATCAAAATCTGATCTTCTTTGTTTGTGAAGATCTTTCTCTAATTATATAAAGACAAAACTGAGATCATCTTATTTGAAAATAAAGAGAGAAGACCAGTCCTGAATGTGAACCTGGAATATGAATCCCTGATATGGTTGAAGTATATATTCCTGGTAGGTCTCTTAGATCTGCAGGAGTTGTTCAGCTAATGGTGAAAAGAGCCAAAACTGCAAATGGTGAAATGGTCTTTAGTAACAAATGCAGCTCACTGCTGGAACAAACTGCCCATCTGTACCAGATCTGCACCAACTGTAGCTTTAAAATTCTGTTAAACACTCTCACTATTCTTTTTCTGCCTTTTAAACATCTAAAGGCCTCTCTCAAATAATGTAAATGTTCATGAGTCCACCATCAGGAGAACCATCCCCAAATCACGGCCGAGACTCAGACCTCTTTTAGTCCCAGTCCGCCCCTGCTCCCAAAAGAACATTGCTGTCCATCTAGAGTTTGGTAAAGATCATGTGGACCAGACAGAAGGTATGAGACCAAAATAGGACTCTTTGGTTTAAAGGCACATTTTTTGCCCCCAAGTATGGTTAAAGAAGAATACAGTTAATGTTTAGGAATAGCCAAAGTCAAAGTGCTTATTTCAGAACTATCTTAGATTTTGCTCAACCAATCAGCAGTTTCTCCTTTTCAATGAATTTCTCTAGTGTTTGAGAGTTTTTAAGGTTTTTTGCAGTTTGGTTTGGTTGTTTTTTTCTATCCTAGCATAAAATACCCATGAAACACATACAAAATATCACCTGCAGTGTTTCACAGTTGTCCAACTGGTAGCGATTTGGTCCTGTGGTCTCATGTGACCACCCATTCATCCCGTCATTAATCTTGTTCATAACTCCTGCAGTATGAGTCATGATCCGTGCCGCATGCAGTTTCCTGCCACCGCTCACTTTTGGACGCCAAATCGGGTTGTTGAGAGGTAGAGTAAACACCCAGCAAATTGTTGTACTTGTTAAAGATGCTTGGAAATTCTTCAGGGGGCACGGAGATATAAACATGCTCTAATATTTCAAAATGGACTTTCCTAGATACTTTTTGGTTTCCATGGGAGGCATATGGTGGAGTAATGCAGTTTTACCGCAGTAATGAATTGCATTAGATAAACAAAAAAGTTTCGTTTAAGCATCAATTTGATTACCCTAAGCATTCACCCTGCTGTGCTAAGTGAATGGAGTGTGTAATTAGCATTTTCATTTGCAATCACCAGTCAATATTACTTTTTCCAACATCATTTTATGTCATTTTCCATGTTTTAATGTTCTAAGTTGTACACCTCTGATTGGATATTACATATCAGCTTGATTTGGACCACTCAGAACCCAAGTAAATGCCTTGTGAAGTCTCCCTGCTTATGAAAACTCTTTTACAACAGAATTTTTTTTACCAGCAGGATTAACACAAACTGGGATTATTTCCACTGGTCTGTAAAAATGACTGACATGGTCAATTTGGATGGGACTGAGATTACTGAGAAATGCCTGTAAAAACCACAGCAGTTTGGGACAATTGGAGGTGGCACAAAGGAGAAATTTTCATGTCTACTAAAATAAATCCTGCCATGCTACCTAAAGTAAAATATCACTCCCCCTTCCAGCTAAGGGCTCACAAGCCTCAGCCTTAGTTATGCGTCCCTTGGCTCGGTGCCCCAGGTCTTAGTGCAAAGCTAATAGGAACGTTCCTTTTATCACGATGGAGGAACTCGATACAGGGGCTGATACGTGGGCCACGAGCGTCCCTCCCTCCCTCCCTCCTCATCCAACCCAAACACCTGGCACGGCCCTGGTTCTGGCACGGCTCTCCGCTCCCCACGTTCCGGTCAGCTCAGTAAGGGCATTCAGCATGAATGCAAGCATTTCAGTGAGGCACTACATCAGGCAGCCATGAATAAAGGACAATGGCACTCTAAAGTGTGTGTGTGTGTGTTTGTGTGTGTGGAACAAAGTTACTCCTTGCATTGAAAGCTTCATGGCAACATGATATCAGTGCAATGAAAAGCCAATTGCAAACTCAACATGGACAAATGGGCACAGCAGTGGTAAATGTGAGACGCACAAAATTTTCGATGGACGAAGCTCATTCACACACACAAACACACACACTGTATTCGCACATGGGAAGTGATGAAAGGGAAATGGATACATTACTGAAGTAGGGATCAGGGTCATCATTCACAAGGCATCTCAAAATAGCAGCGCTGATCTGGGATCAGTTTTCTTGTGCAGTTTGAAGGCCACAGCCACAGCAAGGTGTGAAGCAAAGCTGATCTAGAAACAGGTTCTGTTGATTTTTCCCAGTGAAAATAAATACACATCTCTAAAGAGAACACAGGGATATAAAGCAATTTCAGTTTATTTGCAAAGTTGGATGTATTTTGAAAAATAAAATGTTTTGCACGGGACACATTTTATGTTAAATTCTGAAAATAACATTATGAGTAATGAATAGAAAAGTATACAGAAGTGTGTTCTCTGTAGAAGCCAAAGGTGTCCAAACTTTTGCATATTAATGTTTGAATTGGTTTCAACTGTATTCTCCTTAAAAAAATACCCTGAAGAATTCTTTGAGCAATTCCATAGAAGAACTACATTTGGTTCCATGGAGCCATGTTTGAGATCTCTAAAGAAGCATCCAAGGAAATGGAACCAAATCAATCAATCAATCAATCAATCAATCTTTATTGACCAAAATGCTTCACAACATTAAGAAACAAACAAGAACAAAACATAGACTTTAAAATGGCAATTAAACACAAAATCTGGTTAAAACAATTATAACCTGGTTAGAAAAAATAAAAGAAATAAAACTCGCATAAGTGCCAAAAGCCATCAGAAATAAGTAGGTCTTAAGTTTTGATTTAAACACAGGCAGATCGGTGAGGCTACGAAGCTCTAGGGGAAGCGCATTGCACAGTTTCGGACCAGAAACTGCAAAAGAGCGATCCCCTCACGTTTTTGACCTCATCCTTGGGACCTCCAACAGATGCTGCCCAGCAAAACGCAGGGCACTGTTCGGTTGATGAAACTTTAAAGTTTCACTTAGATAAGATGGAGCAAGGCCATTTATAGGTCTAAAAACAAACAATAAAACTTTAAAATGAATTCTGTATTCAACTGGGAGCCAGTGTAAAGAATACAGGTCAGGTGTGATATGGTCATGCTTCCAGGTGTTTGTCAACATACAAGCAGCAGCGTTCTGGACAAGTTGTAGGCGATTTACTAATGTCTGATTAACACCAAAATAGAGCGCATTACAATAGCCAAGCCGAGAGCTGATAAAAGCGTGAATGGCTTTCTCCAGATCGCCACGGCTCAAGAAGGGTTTGACTTTAGTCAGAAGTCGAAGTTGGCAGAAACTAGCTTTGACAACAGAATCAATCTGTTTATCAAATTTTAAACTGTTGTCGAACATCACAAAAGTGCTTCTTCTATGGTGCTGTGCAAAGAACACTTTATTTTAAACAGTTTAGTGTACAATCGACACTAGCGAGTGCCTGTTCTTCAGTATGATGGAAAACCTATGAATGTTAATTGAAGAATGTTTCTATATGGCACCAGAAAGATACTGCTGTTGTTAGTCCAAAGCCAAAGCACCTTCTTTTTGTACTACATAGAACCATTTCTGATAAGTGTCACAAAGAAATATTTGACTAAAGTCAATAGCAGAACACTTTGGCATGCAATAAAACCATCTTAATTTTTTTTTAAAATTTATCATTAAACATCATTAACCATGTACAACAGACTCTCCATCATTGACCATTTAACCAAGTGTTTTTCCTTGGCTTGATCAATAAGTGGCCAGAAGCAAATTTCTAAACAAGCTACTTCAGGAAAATGTTGAGGAAAGCACTATGCAAATAAATTTCAAATGATCTGTACATTTGAAACTCAGACACAGTCTCAGTTTTTAAGTTTAGGCTACTTATTTGTTCAGGCTTTCTGTAACTATTTTTTCCCATGAGATGAAGGGTGTAGAGCTGGGAGGTGGTGGACACAGAGAATTCTGGTAAACTGGGATGTTGGTGCTGTCTTCCCACCACTCCTCACGTTCACTCAGGTTTGTTGATGGTAGAGTGGGGGGCGCCAGTGTCTCAGGGAGCTCTCATGTCTATCATACCTCTGAGCTCTGCCCTTTCTAGCTATTCTGCAATTGACAGGCATGCTGGAGTCTCAACCAGCACTCCTTACAGTTACAAATCCTACCATATAAATTTAAGCAGAACTAACTATGTTTTCTGTTTTCTCCAAGGGAAACCACTGCATCTGTCCAGCCCTACTCTCCTTTGGGGCTCCAGGTCATCACGTCATCCCAGATCTGCAATCGCTGTGGTCCCTTGACTCAGTGTCCTCGACTGGTTCAGCTGCTTTCAACTCATCACATGCTCCTCCCCCATTCAAGGGCAGCTGCTGTTCAAAAGCTTCGGCAGAGATTGTGTTCTTGTTGCTGTGGACTAGAGACTCTCACTACTTCTCACTCAGACTCTAACAAAAACTATCTCTACTGACTCTTAACTGTACGTACTCTGTTAGCCATAGACTTCCAGCTGTTCTGCAGGCCTTCTGTTGTTTAATATCTCTATAGAGACTCCAGTTTTTTCTCTGTGGGTTGACCAGGATGGGTTCCCCTTTTGAGTTTTGATTCTTACCGAGGTTTCGTGTTCCAGCTCCTCCAACACTCAAGATTTTTCCTCACCTCTGTCACCTTTGTCTCACTTGGACTTGGATTCTGTAAAGCTGCTTTGTGACAGCACTGGTTGTAAAAAGTACTACATAAATAAAATTGAATTGAACTGAAAAATATGTGGAGAACATTTAATGAGTAACTAAATCAGCTCTCTTGACCAACCTGGCCCAGAGCAGTTCCAGTAGGAGATTCAAAAAGAGACAGAACACATACCGGAGTAGTAGCCTCAAGGGTACTTCGGTACTTACTCCACTCCTCAGAATAGAGTTTGAAGTACTACCTGTTCCTTATACATCATTTAATGGTGTTTTTGAGCCTTAAATAAATTATCCAGGAATATCATCCAGGAAGGTATCTTAGATTGGTTGGAGCTGGTCAGCTGATCAGTGTTGACCAGGTCCAAAAATAAACAGGGTGAAACAATATTTAGAAATTATGCAGCCCACTGCTGGAGCTCCTCATGAAAATCAGAGCTGCCAACTATTGCCATTTGTGTAAAAAAAGAACCTAAAATAGTCAGGCTGTTTTATCCGTATGCTTTTAGTTAGCTTTCTTAACCTTTGTTTAGCTTATCTTACATTTCACCTTTATTCTAGATTAATCTTATTGCTTACTTTTCTTTTAGACTATTTTTTATATATTTATATTTTATGTGAGGCAGCTGATGGTGTAGTGGTTAGCAAGCTGCCCCTGCAATCAGAAGGTCATGGATTTGAATCCCAGGACTGCTAGTGGCACCACTGAGGTACTGAGCAAGGTACTATCCCCACACACTGCTCCCCAGGTGACAGCCCACTGTTTCACTTGGTGAATGGGTTAAATGCAGAAAAAGAATTTCACATTGTACACACTGTCTGCTGTGCTGTGGTGTGTTCCTGCGTGACTACAGGAGGCCACTTTACAGTACTTTTATCTCTGCAAAGCATACAGAATGAACTTTGCATATGAGAATTTTCTTCTCCATAAATCTTTTTTTTTCAAACAGTTATGAAAAGCTACAATACACATCTCTGCCCTGGGAAAGGGAATTTAATGTACCAGGTCTTAAGGCCCATGTGGTATGTTTGAGGTTTTACACTGTGTGTATGCTGAGGCTCAACAAAGTGCCTGTACAATACCCTTTTTGCTGAAAAAGTGGAAGCCAAAGAAGCCTGAAAGTCTGCATGAAAAACATCGGCCACAACTCCAGGCAAACAGTTTAACACCAGTCACAACATCTGCAAACGTGACGTTTCAGACATGCATTTATGTTATTACTAGGTGCATCTTGCTTTTCCGGGATGTCCTACAAGTAAAATACTGTTTAGAGATGAAGATGTGTTTGTTTGCTCCCAAACAGGTGTGTGTTTAGTGCTTGGATGACTTGATCAGACTGCAAGCTTGCTCAAGTCTCCTTGCTGTGTGTAAAGGGTAGGTCAGTGTGGTTAAAAAAAAAGAAAATTCCATCCAGAACATTGCAGGGTTGCGTGATAATGTCTTGATGAGGTGGAGAGCCCTCAAATGGGAGCCTCTTACCTAATAATGGGGGTGTAATGAAATGAGCAAATCCACTCAGCGGCCCAAGATACCAGGCCTTGTACATGAAAAGAGGGTGGAGGTAATTGAAATAAACGAGGGGTTATGGTGAAGGACAAGGAGATGTGAGGCATCAGAAGTGCTTGAGTGGCTGTTTCGTTTTCATCCCCAGTGCCTGGCTGTACACGATTCATTGACATTCTTCTCAAAGGCTTCCAAAGGGCTTTACCTCATCAGATGACCATATAGGTCCCAGTTCGAGGAACCGGCAACTATTCATGGAACATTTTAGTGGCCAGAAAAATCTGATTTATGCAGGCTTCTGAAGAGCCTACTGTGGTTCAGAAAGGACATGGCAATGTCAGTTTTTGACCACAGATTAAACCAATCCCTGCTCAATGGCTAATATAATTGAGAGCGACGTCTCTAAATACCGTTCAACGTTTCTGATGACAAGTCCTCAATGGACTAGAGTCACCCTGCTATCTAGAACTCATAGTCTCAATAGCTTCTCCTCCAGCATGTCTCAATAGCTTCCCCTCCAGCATGCTGTCAAACTTGGCCCCCCTTCTCTTTAATTAAACTAATAATAATTCCAATCCAGCAGGAACACGAAGCTTTCAGGCCTAATTTTCAAATTAGTCTGATGCACCAAATATTCCAATTAGACCATAATTACTCGAACGCAGATCTACAAATCTTAATTAGAAAAATATGATTCAGCAATCATCGGTAACGTCAATTATGAGCCGTGTCAGAGTGTGTTCAGTGGAGGTAGAAGTTATTATACCAGCAAACATAAAAAATAACATTGTTATTAACCCTGTAGAGTTATATCACCATTCTATTCTACATAGTTAATAAATCAGTTAGATCCCACATGAAATAGTCTAATAGCATCAGTGATGTTTTCACTTTCACAGATGCGTCACAGTAGTGCAGCTGTAAACATGTTTATCAACTTCAGTTTTCACTCAGTTAATTAAATGGTGTTACTTTAGAATACACATGTGTAAAAAGTGTATCCTGTTTGTAATTCTAACTGTAAATAAACTACAAAAAAACTACAATTTTCAGGGACAGTTAAAGGGGACATATTATGCAAAACTCCCTTTTTGCATCCTTTTGTATTTCTATTTGGGTCTCAACTGCTCCTATAAACACTCCAAGCCTAAAAACCCATCCATCTTCTGTGAGCGAATTGAAAGATTTTGGTGTCAGGAATCATATGCTTCTACAAGCCTGATGTCAGGATAAGGAAATTTGCATAGAACCACCCCTCATCTGTCGAGCCCCACCCACTAGATTAGTTGAAGATCCGCCATTTTTGTCTGCTGGTTTTACGAGCACGCAAAAGATGCTGAGCGCTATGGCTACGACACATGAAGTGTGTTCATCTCGCTCTGGGTCTAACCTGGAGTCGAACATATAGGGCTGAATTTCATGTGTGGTAAACACGCAGGGTTAGCATGGGATGATGGGGCGTGGCGAGCAACAGCTTATTTGCATAAAAGTGACAGAGCCCTTAAACGGCTCATTTTGAAAGGGACTGCAACTCAAGAATAAAGCTGGTGAGGTCTCTTTATGTGAGAGTGATTTTGTGCAAAGAACTTCATGAACATGTTTTGTATTGCCCATAGACCTCTTATAACTAAAGTGAGTTTTGCATAATATGTCCCCTTTAATGTAAAAAAAAAAAAAAAAAGTTTAAATATATGGGGTGTGTAAAAGAAGACACATAATTCAGTTCTACTTGCATAACTTGACATTTTTAAAAGCCAAAAATGTAGTCTTTGGATGATGTGGATTTCATTGAAAATTATTACTGAAAATGTTATGAAAGTGACTATTCTGTCATACGTGAACACACCACAGTGTGAACAGCACGAAATTCTTCCTCTGTATTTAACCCATTTAACCCATTCACCAAGTGAAGCAGCAGGCAGCCAGGAACACAGCGTCGTTTTTAAGACAAGCTCAGGGTACCTCAGAGGTGCTGATCAGTCTTGGGAATCAAACCCATGACTTCCTGATGACAGGGCGAATGCCCTGACCACTTATATTTCAGATTCTGAATATAGACAAAAGCTGAGTTTGAGGAAAGCTCTTCTCAGTATGGTGCACGGATGTGAATTCTGAAAATCAACACTGAAATTTCAATAAATTGTCAACATATGTGCTTCTTTGATCTTCATATTCACTTTTATTGAAAAACTTACTATAAAACAATAATATCATAAAATAAATCAACAGGCTCATCTTACAATATTATCAAGCTGATTTTTCAAAAGAATATAAACTTAATGTAGTCCAGGTCTTTATATAATAGATAAAATACACATTTCATTTGTTCTCTTGTCATGGAAAATAAAATAAAATTTGGAAATAAATAGGCAAAGGAAAGTGGCTACAGTACCTTCGATTTAAATTCCTTCACGCCATATAAAAAACATTTAATTTATGTATTGCGGTAGAGCAGAGAGGCACAAAGGAACAGACAGAAAAATCAATGTACAAATTTCACCACCAAGAATACATAAAATGAAAAAAAAAAACTTCATTGATATCAACCTGGGAGAGATTTGGCTATGGTTGATTGGCCCAACACCCCATTACACACAAACACACTCCAGTTTTCAGGTGCATCATGATTACATTGGAGCTCCCTTCATTAAAACTTAGATAAATCGAGCAGATTCCCATTAGCAAGAACCTACAACCAGCTGTTAATCACCACCACATCCACATTTCTTCATTAACCCCTAATCACAGCATAATTGCCCTCAGAACAGCAGTAAGGCACCTATCCACTCTGGAAATGCTGTCTTTTGGGACGTGGCTACGAGAAGATAGACTATCTGTGATCAGATAAACCACAGCCTGAAGCCGTGAGGAAAACCACACAGATAAAGAGCATCTAAAACCACAGAGGAATGTAATCTACACTAAAACCCACATTTTACATCTGCAGTGTGATATACACTATACACTCGTACACATATACAAAACAAAATGTACATGCACTGATTTAAAAGTCACGGATTCTGGAATTGCTGACGTCTCTCGACATTTCTGATATGGTCAAATAAGGACAAAACATCAGTGCTGAACGTTTGATTTGAACGTAAGATTTGGCTCCCTTAATGCAAGTAAATCTGCTCTGTCAGAACATTCCTTCAAAATCTTCCAAGAGCTTTTTTCTTCCTAATTTCCTAAAACTCAAGAAGCAGATTAGTTTTGCTAGTCTAAGGGGAAATTCAGGTTATGATTTTTCAACTTCTTTCAACTTGGGGGGAATAGTTTGCTTAAAATCCAAGTTACACAGTGTTCCACTGACCTCAGATGTTTGTACAAAATGTGCTTCTTTAGTTGAAGCTACAAGCCCAATGTAACAAATGAACATTGGAAGTCAATAGTCACCCAAATATCTGTAAATTTAGACAACATCTAGGCTGGAGCAGACTGGTCTTAAAATACGTCCATTAACTGATTCTAGATCAGCACTTCAACTTCTAATATGGCTTTAAAATTTTGCTTATTTCTATGGTGAATCATATAACTCTACTCCATCTTAATTAAGGATTTTGGGAACAAATTTACAGAAAAGATTTGGGTTACTACGCAAAATTTGGACGGCAAACATGTCTTGATTGATTGATTGATTGCGCTACAGTGGAAAACTGTGTACATTAGAGAGTTTCTGCCAAAGCTGGAGAGGGTAGAAAAATATCCACTTTTTCTACCCTGGGCCCGAATCCTGGACCTGCACGTTTTAGTGCACTCGAACACACCCACTTCAACTCAGCAGGGGCTTATTTATTAACTGATCAAATGTGCAAGGGCATGAAAATGCCACAATGTGCAGCAGAACTCCAGGGCCAGTGCTGGAAACCTGTGCTCTGCACACAGAATCACAAACCTTTTGTTCCATTTATTTTCTGGCAATCTTCTCTAACTAAAGCAAGCAAACAAGTTACTTCAAAATCCACCAGTGGCTCTTCAGAAAAGTCCTGTCCTGCACATTTTAGTGTTATTCATGCTCCCAACACACTTGATCCAACTAAACAAGACTTCTCTGGGGCGAAGTGGCACATCAGAGCAGGAATGCACTAAACTGTGCAGGGCAGGGGGGACCAGGATCCCCAAAGTGCCAGAGCAATAATAAAAAAAAAACTCAAGAGCCCCCAACATCACCAGCTTTACTCTACACAGCTCCAATCACAGGGTTTTTCTGCCGGGGATCTGGGTACTGTCCGTCTCCATACGCACCATACTGGTCTTGGTTGGCCGTACGGTAGCCCCCCTTAGACACAGTTTCATAGCGGGGGGCTGCCCGCATGCCTGAAGTGGGAGAGGGGGGAACATCCTGCCTGAGAGGCCCCCTCTGTAGTGGGGGAGGTGAGGGGTAGTACCTGCCCTGGCCATCCCGCCGGGGCACGGGGAGCCGGGGCGAATCTGGCTGGTTCCCGTAAGGATCCCTGGCCAGGTTGCTGCCATAAGAGGGGCTGGGGTTGGGATAGCGGCTTGCTTCCTTCTGGGCGGCCCAAGACTGTGAGGGGTAGTCATCCATGGGATTTCGTCTGAAGGAAAGAAGGAAAAACAACGTGCAGTCAAAATCCAAAAAACCCCTTTAAAATGTCCATCAGTTGTGTGAAATTCTTGACAAGCACAGAGATGTGAGGAAACCATTTAATGTTTAACTTTAGTACTGAGTACAAATCAGAGCCAATCCCAGAACTTTCAGATACACGTGTTCTGTATAGGGTATTGTCGTGTCGTGTGTGTGTGTGTATGTGTGCCACAGGAGGTTGTGTTTAAGACGAGCACTGAATGTGCTCAGGACGGTGTCCGGTGTGTGTGTGCAAGTGTGTTCTATCCATCAGCAGCACAGCCAGTGTGTCTGGCAGCCATGACCACCCAAGCACTGCAACAGAAATTGTACAACATTGAGTGAGGAGGGAGAGAGAGAGCGAGAGAGAGAGAGAGAGAGAGAGAGAGAGAGAGAGAGAGAAAGACAGAAAGAGAGAGAGAGAGATACAGATAGACAGAGAGAGAGAGAGAGAGAGAGAGAAAGAGAAACAGAGAGAGAGAAAGACAGACAGAGACAGACAGAGAGAGACAGAAAGAGACAAAGACATAGAGAGAGAGACAGAGACGGACAGAGAGAAAGGCACACAGACAGAGACAGAGACAGAGATTCAGAGATAGACAGACAGACAGAGAGAGAGAAACAGAGACAGAGATTCAGAGATAGACAGACAGACAGAGAGAGAGAAACAGAGACAGAGACAGACAGAGAGAGACAGAGATAGACAGAGAGAAAGACAGAGAGAGAGAGACAGAGATAGACAGACAGACAGAGACAGAAAGAGAGACAGAGAGAGAGAGACAGAGACAGACAGAGAGAAAGACAGAGAGAGAGACAGAGAGAAAGATAGACAGAGAGAGAAAGAGAGAGAGACAAAGAGAGAGAGACAGAGAGAGACAGAGATAGACAGACAGAGAGAGAGAGAGAGAAATATAGACAGACAGACAGAGAGAGAGACAGAGACAAAGAGAGAGAGAGAAAGAAAGATAGAGAAAGAGGACAATGGTTGATATGCATATGTACAATGTTTTGCTGGTGAAAAATGGTGGGACTGCCGGGGTCTCTCAGCTAATGGAGATGAATGGACTAATGGAGAATTTTCCTGAACAAATGCTCACAAACCCTGGAGTACTGACATATGAGAGAGAGAGAGAGAGAGAGAGAGAGAGAGAGAGAGAGAGAGAGAGAGAGAGAGAGAGAGAGAGAGAGAGA
>JBBPCX010000088.1:30244043-30284644 GCA_037974365.1 Hydrocynus forskahlii | reverse complement strand
TTTCGTTTGCTGTTCATGTTCACATTTGCTTACTGGCTGATGATTATAATGCCATCATTCATCCTAATTTCAACTGAATTCGCACCTGAAGGGCCATTTACAGATACGGAATAATGCCCAGTTTTACAGTAATCAAATCACAGCCTATAAGTAACGTGTTCAAATTTTTACCAATGTTCAAATGATGTTCTTATTAATCTACTGAGATTCAGTTGCAGTCACTTCATCAGAGTCAGCAGCTAAACAAGACTGAAAGAGCGGTCTCGATAAGAATCTGGAGTCTGCTGCTTGAGGTACTTAGTGAGCGCCTCTATTATGTTTCTGCTTTGACCCTGCAAAGACCGCTATCTGTCCTCACTGGAGCACAGCTGAGCTTTACTGTGCATGTATGCATGCATGTTCCTGGTGAGGGTTGATTGGGGCACTTAAGCATTGGGCCTGGAGCCAGGAGAGAGCGTTACCGGCTTCCTGTCCAGATCTGGCTCCCCTGGGAGGGGATCAGGTGAACGGCCGGGGATGGGCACGGCTCTCAGAAGGCAAACACTCCAGATTTAATAAGGGGGTTGAAAGAGGATTAGTACTGGGTTTGGAAGGGGGGTGGGAGGGTGTATAGTGGGGGGTTCTACATCAGACTTCAACTGTGCATTACAAGTACTATACACATATATATGTGTATTTATATGGGGTGTTGGTGGTGGCCTAGGGGATAGGATACTTGCCTCTGGACCATGAGGTCATGGGTTCTAATCCTACCTTTAGCATACCACCACTGGGTTCCTGAGCAAGACCCTTAACCCCAAGTTGCTCCAGGGAGACTGTCCCCTGTAGTTAGGGAATGGAAGTTGCTTTGGACAAAAGCGTCTGCTAAATGCAGTGAATTAATGAATGTAAAATATGTGAGTATATTACACATGCAGAGATATAACCATACCCCATACCTGTTGATGGTTGCATACTGTCGATCAATGTCCTCATATCTTGGAGCCGCACGGGATTCTGGGCCTCTTATCTGCATCAAGGAGAAGGAGACTGGTCAGCAATAGTATGTATTTGGGTGTGTTGCAGTAGCCAACCAGGACTAATGCATATCAGGAGAAGCTCACACAAAGACAACAAAGACAGAGAAAGTGAAATAGCCAGAGACCCTCAAGTCTTTACTGTAAAGGTCCCTAAAACAGCTCCTCCTCATTTTCAAAAGCACACATTGTAGTAGTGAGTTGTGACAAATAGAGCATTTTACAGAATCTGACCATCTTGGGGTTACATTTCACACTATTTAATTATTTTCAGGTTTAGACTGAGACCCCACAGCTCAGAATACACGTTTAGAACAGTGAGTGGAGCTATGGGCAGCAGTAAGTAAATCCACACACTTGAGGTGAATACTGAATGACTACTTGCATAGCATCGAGGATAACACCGTTACCACCAAGACTGAGGGAAGATTCCACATCCAGGCTGAAACACCACTGCTAAAGCAATACAAGAGCAGACAAACACTGATATATGTATATTGATCTATCTTTGTCAAATATCCTTTTCATGTCCCAGATCCTACAGCTTATTTCATAAACATGACCTTGCGAAAGCAGCAGGAGCGAGGGCAGCATCTGACGGCTGAAGGTCAGAAACATTACGGCTCATCAGGGCAGGACAGAGAATGGCATTTGTCTCCATGAGATTGTCCCATGTGTGTAATAGCAGCCCACCCGAAACCCTGAGCGCTCCACCTGCATGCTAAGTGTGATCTTTAAACACAAAAGTGTCTCAGAGGGATCGAATGTCGCAGGGAGCAAGAGAGAAAGGGAGCAAGGGGGAGAGAGAGAACGGGAGTATGCCGCAAAGGTCACGTTTAGAGACGGAAGGGGGGGATGAGATCGTGACTGTGATAGACTGCTTCATATTTACAGTGATGGACGAGACCATCTCCCCGAAGCCTATCGGTCGCTCCTTTATTGCCAGCGAAATCTGGCCACATGGAGAAAAACAGTCCCTCGACCCTTCCTCTCACTCTTGCTTTATGAGTTGGCTGCAGACAAATAGAGCAGAACATCATCTGTGACACAGGCTTCGCTGAGCTGTCATAAATATTGCGACTTGGTCTTGTGTGCCTTCCTTCATGCTTTCATTACTTACGTTTTAGTAACCCATCTGCTTAGATGCCAATTGTTGCACACCCACTGGCCATTTTATTAGAAACCCCTGCCTTGTCAGAACACATTGCTGTGGTCCAGGTTTAGTTTCCTAAGTATGCTGAGGTGTAATGGGAGTCATTTTATTGTCCAGACATTCTACTAAACATCTTAAACATTAACTGATCTAATGAACACAATATTTCCCAAAGTTTGTGGATACCTTTACATTGTAGTCCTCTTCCTCTATGAAGGCCTTACAGTAGAAGTTGGAACAGGGATGAAGGATCACAAACGCCACTCATCTCAAAGGAGCTCCACAGAACACTGCTCCATCACAAACATCCATGACTACATTAAATACAGCTAGCCGACTATAAAACAATTCCACGGAACCTTTCAACATGTTTGAAGACGAACACCAAGTACCACTTCTGTTATATCAGCTGAGTGATGGGGGAGAGGGGGTCATCCTACCCACCCAGAGAGAGCAAGATTGTTGATGCTCACTCAGACACCTGTCTGTGATTAGCTGTGGCACTGCCAGGAATCGGACTTGCAATCTTCTGATCCCGGTCAGATTTGGACTGTTGCGCCACCGGGGGAGTCTTCTGCAGCCCATTCTGTTGTCCTTCAACAAGCTACACTTAGATGTACATTTCTGGGTTGTGTTCCACTCTTAACCTAGCAATGACACTGATGTGAGTAAAACTCTCAAACTACAGCTGTGTCTGATTTGCTCCTACTAGCAGAACATGCTACCATGTCAAGGTCACTGCTGTGCTGAGAATGGCCCACCAGTTAAGATAAAGTAAAGCGACCCTTTAGTCATGTGTGAACACACCACAACATACAGTGAAATTCTTTCTCAGCATTTAACCCATTCACTAAGTGAAGCACCGGCCAGCCAGAAACATAGCATCCGGGAGCAGTGTTTGGGGATGGTATCTTGCTCAAGGGTACCTTTGTGGTGCCACCGGTGGTCCTGAGACTCAAACCCACAACTTTCTGATTACAAGGGCAACTCCCTAACCACCAGGCCACCAGCCACCCCAAAAAATTTAGAAAGTTATACTCCATACCTTGGAAGCCAGGCATCAATAAATAAGAGCATAAATCAGACAATTCATGGATGCCAGATCCTCAACATCTTCCATTCACAAGCCATAAGGGAAGCTTTTGGACTGCCCAATCGATCAGCTTGCACGCGAGCCTGTATTCACATTACTTCAGCAAAAGATCTCTACAGGGCAATTAGCATTGTAAATCACTAGCGGCCTGACCAGCATGTAGGGCAAGGGTCTGAAGGCTCTGCCTTAGGCAGCCCTGAAGTCTAGGCTAGAGCAGGATCGACATAACATAGTAATGCCTGATAAACCTCGGCAACAGGGGAACCTCAACAAAGACCTAGACTTAAAAGTTATGGCAATGGAGCATGGAGGAATTAAAAACAGCCAGAGTTGACAGCGGTGACGGGTTGCTGATGGAAATTGTGACTGCTGATTAAAATAAAAATTAAGGCAATAAGTTGTGCTACAACATAAGTATATTTGGCATCCTTTTTGCATTAAAACAGCAGCAAAATATTTACATTGTCCAAAGTTTACTTTTCACATCATTCTGGAGACATTGAGCCCAGATCGAGTATGAAACATCACACACAATTACACCTAAACACACACATCTGTCATGCATATGTATGTGGGAGATTAGATCGATGGTATTTATGCCAAGCTAGCCGCTCAATACACACACACACACGCACACACACTCACACACACACAATGTACAATGTCAATAAGACTCAGTCAGGTGAAAAATCCCCCCTGAAGCATTTGGCCCATAGTTCAACAACGATTCACCCTGCAAAGAACCAGTGATTCATATGTTTCAAGCTGAGCCATCAAGTTCCACCAGAGTGATTCACCTGAACACACAGCACTCAAATTACTGAACTAAAACCAGCAGTGTGCAGGAACATTCAAGGGCTTCACGCTGGAAAACACATTCAGATTCAAATCTCACACCTAAATTATCTGGATTATTAGGTAGTGTAAGCTGAACTCCCACTATAGTGGAACCACCCACCCTGTACTTCCATTCACTGGCCACTTCACCAGAAACACCTACTTTGTACTTCTACTCACTCACCACTTTATTAGAAATACCTAGCTTGTGTTTCCACTGCTAATACGAAACTACACTTTGAACAAGGACAAGAACGATCAAACACACACACACACACACACACACACACACACACACACACACACATCCAGTGATGCTCAGCAGGAGTCAATAAGAGACGCCCCCTGATAGATTTCATTTTTCATGATTTTTCTCAAATGAGATTCCATTCGTCATTAGGTACTGTATATTCTACAAAGGCAGCCAGTTGTCATGAGGGCAGCTTCTCAGTTTGACTCCAACTCTCTCCGAATAAAACCTCAAACGTACCTAGCATTTCTCACAACATACTCAAACTGCGCTTCTGGAAAGCCAAATGTGTTGACATGTCTACGTGGAATAAAGCTGAATTTTATGTCTCTTTTCACTTGATGTCAAATAGCCTGCTAAATCAAACCATTGACCTTCTATTGGCTAATAAGTGTTTAAGTAAAAAAACATTCACTGTAACATTCAGTTTTACATAGAGGTCTTTTACATGTAGAATGGTGGGAAGTATCAAGGGTGCGCACTCTAGAATTTCTGGATTGTTAAAGCACAATCACTGGTTATCATGTAAACGTTCAAATTCCCTTAAATATCACATCTATTCGGGAACAATAGGTGGTGTGAATAGGCCATGAACCTGCAACCCCAGTAACTGCCGTTGGTAGTGTATGGAAGTAAATTAGTGACAGAAGTATTTGAATTAAAAAAAAAAAACATACTGAATTTTTGCAATTGAATAAAAATATGCTTGACTGATACCAACGGCGCCAATGCATTAAACGCACGTGAGACCGAAAGCATAATTTCAGTTCGTGAGAACTGTAGGTCTGAATTTCTAACTGAATTTCCGACCCAATTTCCAACCGAATTTGCCTCAGCGAAATAGCCCACTTGAAATTAAGGTGCTGAATAATTCTGATTGAATAATTAAAGTTGTAATTCAAATACCTTTATTCAAATACTTTTTCCATAGTAGTGAAAAAGCTAAAAATTATTTAGCACTAAAAGTACTGCCGTTCAGTAAGAGAAAAATATTTTTCTCAAAAACACATTCAGGCAATTCAGGAACAACCATGCATTCTCATTCTCATTCTGAATGATATCATTCAAACTGTAATTTGTCTAATGCCCACAGTGAAGTATGGTGGTAGAACACTGATGGGTTTTGCATCCAGAGGCCCTTGGAATGTGGTCAGGCATCATGGATTATTTCCATAATTACCAGAATTTAGACAAATACTAAGCTACCTCTGCCATGTAGACAAGTCCAGGTCACGGTTGGATCTTCTAGCAGGACAATCAATGACAGTTGCATCAATGAAAACATTTCCAGATCCTTAAGAACTCCAAATCAGTGCTTATGAATTCAGAGGTTTTTTTATTCGTCATTTCTTCCAGTTTTACCTCTAGGTATGTATATCCTTTACATTCCTGTAGTGATTGCAAATTTCACATAGTTCCTTTTGTAACTATGGTCCATTTCTGAATTTCATTGTCCAGGAAGAACTCTGGGGGTAAACGTGCAACAGATCGTATCACACTCCTTTTTCCCTCTGGAGATTCTATATATGGGCTATGCGCTGGTAGCAAGCACGGCCCAATGCCCTCCAATGCCCCCTAAACACTCCCGGCTATGCGGCCCAGACGCTCGTTGCTTGTTAGGAGCAGATGGCGGAGCCATTTTGAGAGGGTAATCAAGATGTGAGGCTGTTGGAGGCTGGTCATGACCTCCCTGTAGCCCAAGCGAAGCCAGGGCAATGAGCCACTTCCAATCGGTTCAAATATAGAGCAGTGAAGTCTAGGAGGGACAACCTTAGATATATTTCTATGGTGTGGACTTTTGTCCTTGAGCATTCCTGCATCTGTTGATAGCACGCCCACTCTTCTTTTACAGCAGTGCCACAAATCTAGAGTGAGACTTACCAGTTTAAACACTAAGAAACTGTCCTTACGATGATGCATTGTGAAGGTAGGAGGAACTTTTGAAAACCATTTTGGGGTTTTTTTGTGTATTTTTGGGGGCTTCGAAAAGTTGGATAACATGTGCTTAGTAGCAAAAGCAAGAAAACACCAGTGAACAAACACGCTGAAATGATATAAAATGACATAAAAATATGTAAATGAGTTTGTCTAAAATGATGAGGTAGAGGAACATGATGCTGCACTGCAAAATGTTTTTAAACTGTAGTTTTAGGCAGAAATGCTGCTTTACTGGACATTTAGATCAGTGTCAGTTCATTGCTGCAGTGGACCATCTGAGAAGGGACCATGTTCCCCCCCTCTGTTTAGGTGTCTATGAACATGCGGACATGTTTTGATGTCTCAATCACCTGGTAAAGACACAACTCCCCAGCCTGGACAGCTGGTGCTGTTTAGTCACATCACCACTTAGTCAACGCACTGCTGTCATGTTGGACATGTTTCTGAGTGTGCATAGATGGATATATTGACCCAATAAGGTCTGACTGGACCAGGATATGTCTCATGCTCCAAATTTGAAGTGGTTTGTCAGAACAACAAGACTTATCATTCCCCTTCCTTTCACATCCCTTTTCCTGACAATTTTTTGTTCAGGCTTTCTCTCCCACTCTCTTATACAACCATAAATGAAAGGGCCATCTTAGTGATGCTGCACTGCAGTTACGAGGCCTCCCAGGCCAGTTGCCTGACTGACTCTTCATATACAAGGCTTCTTAGGTTGGTCACCTAAGTAAGGCTTAATGATTGATGCTGCACCACAGCCATGAGGCTTACTGGGTCTGTTGTCTCTGCAGTACTACACTGCAGCTACAAGGTCTCGCTTCGCTATGAGACTTTCAGGGGCTGCCCAAGTACAACTACAGGATTCTAAGCCCCTCCACCAGCTGGAAAAGTTTGTGTGTGCGTGTGTGTATTGTGGGTTGTTTAGTTTATTGTTTTTGTGCATTTTGTTACAGTTGTAAAGCAGCTTTGTCTTTCAGAAGAATATTAACACAAATTAAACTTCACATTTTAATGAGCCACTGTAAAGCTGAAATAAGTGCTGGACCTAAACACATCACCTGTAACTTGGTGATAACACAGCACTGGAAACTGCATAATAGGAGGAATGCTAAATCAATAGCTACTTATAAAGTGAACTGCAAGGTAGAGGTCAGCCACAGGGCAGGATGCCCACGGGACCCACGGGACCCGCGGGACGTGGCTCAAAAGCATGCGGCACAGGTCTACATTTGAGTTTCTTGCGGGAGTGGGTGGGAATAGAGAGATGTCTGCACGGGAGCAGGACATTAGACGTTGTTCTCTGGACTCCCGCAAAGTATACATTTGCCTTGAATACATTTTACAGTTAGTTTTTATGTGGGGAGCAACATATGTGATAGGCGACCTAACCTGCGGATGTTTGCGTTGCGCAGGAATCTCTGGGACGCCAGGTGGCAGAATGGAAGCGCAATGAGTGCACTGACTAAGGTTGGAATAAACGCAGAGCCACGCCACAAATTTTTGACAGGAGCGGGTCGAACTATTACACATTTCTGCGGGAGCAGGCGGCAGCGGGACAGAAACTTGCAGGTATGTGCGGGAGCGGGATGAAAAATCGGTCGCGCGCAGACCTCTACTGCAAGGCAAAACGCTGGCCTATATGTAGGCTAACAGGGCTATTTTTTCATTTGTTGAAATCTAAAATATAAGTGCAGTACATTGGCACCAAGTGTGTGTTATTCAGTCATTTTTCTTTTGCAGTTTGAAAAACAAAAAATAATAGAAATAATAATAAAAAAATGCAGTTTTCATTATTATTACTATTATTACTATTATTTGTTCATCTCATTATCACTGATGAAATTCAAAAAATAAATTTTAATACATGAGCTGGATACACTTTATAGGTATGTGGTATTATCAGAGGGCTTAGAGAAAGTCTCTAATGTGTACGCAAGTTTTGTCTTTTCCTGGTCATTCACAGGCTTATATTTTGCTTCCCTCCCTGCTTTACCAGACATCCAGCTTTATTTCACCTGGAGAAGGTTCTGAAAAATATGAATGTTGACATAGATAACTTTTGCATACCTTCTATAACACTATGCACTAGTAACCCCTACTTATTTACAGCAAGGGCATTTATAATGCATTATGAAAGTAGGATTCATAGAAGCCTGAAAGTCATTTAATGGACGGAAAAGGCCAGTGTCTGTTTAATCCACTCCATTTCCTCTTCCATTGCTTGGTCTTTCCTGGACAGTCTTTGTGAGGCTGGGCTTTTTTCTCTCAACAGACATACATTATAATTACATAACTGTCATTGTGGCCAAGCCCAGACTAAAGCCTTCAATCTTCTAGGAACAAAATGCTGGACTTGTCGAGTCTAAAGTCTGGGTGGAACCAGGCTTGGTCTTTAAAGACAGGATGACAAGGTTCCAAGTGATTCTGAGAAACACTAAGCTTTCTTTATTTAACTATTTTTGGGCGGTCCAGAACACAGCGGACTAGCATGATTGCTATGTTGTAATTTTAAGCATTTTTGGACATAGCATTCCAAAAATGTGACATTTGTTTTTAGTCACTTCCCTCTTTATAGAATCAATTGTACAATCCTACTCACTTTCTCTAGAGGTGGATGGAGTATTGCTTCTTTACTTGGACCCATCAAAAAGTCACTTCATTGGTTTTACCCTAACACTAGCTGAAGTTCATAGTTCAGACATGAAAACACAGATGCAAAAACACCATCAGATTCATAGAGTCTCAGTTTTACATCTATCTATTTATGTCTAGCTATGTCAGGGAGTGCCCCAGGGTTCTGTTCTTGGTCCCCTTCCATTCCCCTTACACCCTACTGTTTTGATCTTTTGTAATAATGGTCTTGGTTTTTATTGTTATGCTGATGGCTTTCAGCTTTTAGCACCGCTTCCCCTGCAGTGCTGGGTTCCTTAGGTTTTTTGAAAAGCAATGTATAAACAGATGATGATGGTGATGTCATTATTATTATTTTTAATCTAATCCCAAAACATTCACGATTTATTCTGCTTGCGCACATTTTGTTGAGACATACTGCATATTTGTCAGAGTCATGAACGGCGCACCCATCTAAAAGATCCTATCAGTGGGAGATCCACAGTGGTGAAATAATTATCTGTGTGGGCAGGATGGCCTCCCCCTCCCCAATCACTTAGACGATGCGTCTGTTAACTAGCAGAATTTATGGTTAGCATCCTCCTCCAAGAGTGTAGAGCTGTCCAGTAGCCTAGCGTTAGAAAAAGAGATGATGGTGCTGTGTGTGACAAGCAAGTGGTTGGAATCGGACAAGAATTAAAAAAAGAAACAACAACAATATGGGCCTTAACTTTTGCACCAGCCACATTTTATGCAGTGTTTTCCCCTCAACAAGTTATATTTAGCAAATAGACATTTTCAATAGACAATAGAGATTTTTTTAATATATCAGGGGTGCCAAAGTATTTGTACACACCTTGTATGGAGAAAGCAGATCAGAGTCTTAAGTGAATTCTCTTCGCAGGCTACTTGATGTTTTAGTTTACAGAAGCTGTGTCTGAAGTTTTGCTGTGCATTAATTGGCAGCACTAACTGCAGCTTCTATTTAATAGGGCCACAAAATGAGACAAACGCAAGCATCAGTCAGCCAGACATGCTCGTCTTCTTTCATTAACTGTCTTGCGAGTTTCTTATTAATGATGTTTTAGCTATTCAGTGGGTGAGCCATGGCTCCAGACGGAAGAGGCTCACAGTAGCTGTTACTGTTAGAACACACTGTTAGGTGGAAAGGAAGAAATATGTAAACAGTAACTGTACGTGCCCTGTGGTCTAAGCATTTTGGCAACTTCCCCAGCACTCTAACTGTGTGAGCGTGGGTGTGTGTGTGTGTGTGTGTGTGTGTGTGCCCAGAAGTGATTGGGTGTAGGTTCAGAGAAGTCAAGGGCTTGGGTCAGTCTTCAGCCCTTAAGCAGTGTGGGCACACATGGCACAGGTTGGAGTAACTAAGCAACACAAGCAGAAATATATAAAAAAAAAATCTAAAAATATACACCATATAGTTATGTTTAAGCTCAGCAGTGCTGCCTGCCTCTCAGAAAGACCACTCATCATCGACCTCCAGTTTTAAAGCAGTGAAAAAGGCAGAAAACTCTTTCCCAGCAAAGCGGGGTCTAGAAGAGTGGCTCTACATTACAAGACTTCACCACATATTTACATGTTTTCTTTCACCACATATTTACACCTGTTTAGAATCTAACCATCAATATTACAGTGCTGCACCTAATGATAATTCAATTAGTTAATTGGATAATTATGATCAGCTGATTAATCAGGAAATGAACTGCAAATTTATCAGTGAATAATGAACACATTTGACAGTATGCACAATGGTTTGTCTAATAAAATAGTAAAAATAATCATTATGTATTATCAATATAACCCCAGGCAACGCACTTAAATGTAGCATTTTTCTGTTTCTATTCATTTGCGTAACATACTGAAAAAAAACATTATAGCACAGTTGAATGTTTATGCTACATTTAGCAAATAAATAACAATTATGCATTAAATGCACTCAAATGTGCAGAAGAGTGTTCTCACATCTATTATTGCTTTAGTCAACAGAACATCATTTGTCCAGTGAAGTTGGTGTCTCTGCTGGTAACTTTTCTCCATGGCTGCCCACCACACCAAAATCTACAGCAAAATAATAGAAACACTGGGTGCACAAACATTTGCATACAACTGCAACTTCTATTTTTCATTATTTTTCCTTTAATTGCAAAGCAGTGTGAGGTTTATTAGTCCGCATGTGGTCAGTTACAGCATCAGCAAACCTAATATTAATCTATAAACCTGACTGCACCCAGCCAGGTCATCAGACATGATACACGAGTCTTGGAGCTCACATGACTGCACATTTTGGCACATTTTAATGCATTAAATCTAGAATTACTGTTTATTTGCTAAATTTAACAAATATTCAACTGTGCAAAATAGACATTTTATATTTTGCATTATATGTTTTGCAGCATGTTAAACTAAGCATATAAATAGAAACTGGGTACCAAAATATGCAGAAAAAAGCAATCAATTGGTCGAAGATGAGTGGTCTTTTCTGAGAGCTCTTGAGCATGTTCTCTGCTCCCCTACAACAGTCAAGCTACCAGGCCAAGTGGACAGAATTTACAGAAATTTCACCCAGTTTAAACAATGATGACAAATTCCACCCACTAGCTACGACCACCAGAGCCAGGAAGGTGAGGCTAGTGCAAGTCACATAAAGAAGACCTGCATCTTTTTCAAACTGTAGTTGATCACTGAATGGCTCAACATGCTAGGAGGAGAACACTAGCTGCCAATTTTGTCAACTAACAGACTGTTGCTGGCTGTTAATGGGGGAGAATGAGGTCCATCCTAACCACAAAAAGACCCCCAGCCATGGATGGCTGTGGCATCATCGGAGAACCTACTACTAATAGGGCTGAGGTTTAGAAAGTTCCCCCCAAAACACATCTTTTTAGAGGCTTCTAAAGTGAAATATTTCGATATGTTCAACTGTTTGAGTCATGCACAAGGCACTGCTATCATATATCTGCATATTTATCAGTTAATTTGATTTGTTGTGGCAGCACTAGACAATGTGAATTATTTATGCAGTTTATGATGTAGATAATATTTCAGATCTGTGGTGTATGCAGCAAACTGATTAGTACTAACCCTGATAAATAACTGATACAATCTCTTCTGTACTGACCGTATATAAATATACTATATGTATGTATGTGTTTGTGTGTGTGTGTGTGTGTGTGTGTGTGTGTGTGTGTGTGTGTTTGTGTCTGTCTGGCAAGCATAAGCAGATAAGAGTGAACAGATTACTGCCAGTGCTTTAGACTTGGCCTGGAACATGCATCTAGATGAACTGCAGTAATCTGTGCTTGGAATCAGTGCCCTGCTAGAACTAAACACACATGCCATTCCCAGCCTGCTGGAGCAGAAGAGGAATGGGGTTTCTTCACTGTTTTGGTAATATTTTACCCCGGCTACATAACACTGACATAATGACATATACCATGGACATGACATTGCAGTCTAGTTTCAGGTCCATGTTATAGTATTTGTCATGAAAATGATCGTGGAAATGGTAACAACACTTCATGTTAACAGACATAAGCTCTCTTGACATGTCATGGCCGCTTATCACATCTGCCATGTTATGCCACATGGCTAAAGTAAAGTGTTACCACCGTTTTCAAAAATGTCAAGCCAATTTTATAGCAGATACATGTTCAAAGTGAATCTTGTGTGATGCTGGTACTCTACAACTTCATATAATTAATAGGAAATGAGAAACAGAGCGGTGGATGATTCCATAACTCCATAATATTAATCTGCAGAAAGCCTCATTTTTCAAAAAAGGTGGTGGTCAAATCTTGAGTTCACAAGAAATTAATAGATTATTATTATTGTATGTTATTTCTCATTTGACTTCTTCTAGTTGCAGGCATGCTTAACATCATAACCCAAAACAGTCCCTAGGGTCTTCTCAGGATTTACCTGCTTTTCACAGTAACCATAAAATACAATTTCAGATAGTTTTGGATGTCCGTCAGTTCAGTCTTGAATTAAGATAATATATTTTTTATTATATTGTTCAAAATATCTGATGAGTCAGTCCTCTGGTGCAGTGGCCATTAGGAGGCCTGAAAGAAAGTGGGAAAGTCAGAAAGAAAGAGAATAAGAAAGAAAGAAAGAAAGAAGAAAGAAAGACACACACATACCCGTGAGGGATCGTACTCTTGGACCCTAATCCCTGTCCCTGATTCAGCGTAAGACGGCGTGGGCTTCAGGTGCTGCAGCTGGCTTCGGATCTGCTGAAGACGAGCTTCATTACTGCAATGAGAACAGAAAGGACAGCTGAGTGTGTGTGTGTGTGTGTGTGTGTGTGTGTGTGGCATCATCATCATATTTAACACAGTTACATAATATAAAAAAATGGAGCTGTATGGAAAGACACTGTCTGTGTTGCACTTGATCCCATTTTAGATTCCTTTATTGATCAGATACTGTGTATGTTTTGCTATTCAGTTTCTAACCACAGGACTTGACAATGACATACTGTATGTGTCCCCATGCAGTTCAGCCTGATAAATGTTTTTATACAGGTTATGGTACTTCATGCTTATTGCACTTTAAAAATTTCAGGTTAGGAGGAGGGAAGGAGACCCTACAATATTCATCACATTCAAAGTCTAACACCTGCTAAAACCAGTCTACGAGCCAAAACACTAGTTACATATTCCACTCCATTTACATCCAGTACACTGTCTTTTAAAAGCAGGTGTGAAGCTGATTTAGGGTTAAGATTAATTTTTGAGTGACTTCCTTTAAAAATGACAGAGGATGCAAGGGCTAGCCTCAAATACGAGCTAAAGTTTGAAAGAAAAAAACCCCAACACTATTTAAACTCTCAGGAACAGTTGAGAGGACACGATACGGGACATGTTGTGTGTAGTCCGTGTTATGGTTTTCCGATCTGGAGTAGAATTACACCCTTGTAGAGCATTTTGGTGGGAAAACTTCACAGCATAGGTAATCCTCAGAGCCCTTGTATGTTCAGCTGGTGGCCTGGTGGTTGGGGAACAGCCCTTGTGATCCGAAGGTTTGAACCCCAGGACTGCCAGTGGCACCACTGAGGTAAACTTGAGCAAGGCACCGTCCCCACACACTGCTCCCCAGGCGCTGTGTTCCTGGCTACCCGCTGCTTCACTTGGTGAATGAGTTAAATGCAGAGAAATACTTTCTCACTGTTCACACTGTGCTGTGATGTGGTGTGTTTACATGTGACTATAAGGGGCCACTTGACGTATTTAACTTTACAACAGCGCTGCACTCTGGAGCTCATAAGGTTTGACGGTCAGGTGTCCACACACACTAACAATGCTGGAACTATTAGTCAACAGTCAGCTCAACACAGACAAACATCTCAACGTTGGATCGCGTCCATTGCCCACTGTGAAAGCTCCAGTCGGAAGTCCCTGAAACTACACCAGCTGGTACAGGACACACATTGCGGAACCTCCGTCTCTAAACGTCTATTAACTGGTCCCGCAGAATGCAATTATAGCTGCCATTTTGATTGAGAGTGCACATGGCTGCCTGAATGAGAAACACTATCAATGTTTAATTAGCCTCCTGCCGCGCCCGCAGCCTCCAAGTATGAATCACAGTCTTATCAGTCAAAGGACATACTTACACTGAACAATCTTCTCAGAGCCTGCGAGGGTGTGTGGGTGTGTGTGTGTGTGTGTGTGAGTGTGTGTGTGTCTGTGTGTGAGTGGGACAACCAAAATAATAAAAGCAGCAGGCGGTATAAATGTATATATCAGTAATAAAGGAAGCTTTTGTCACTGGGATAGCTTCGATGCCATAAATATGTTTCTCATCGATGTCTACAGGGAACTGGACCATTCTTCACGTCAAAAACATCCACTATCATGTGGAACAGCTGGAAGCAGTGTGGGCTGTTGGTTTCCTTAAGAGTTCTTAGAAAGGAAAAGACGACTGAAAGGAAAGTACTTTCTCACAGCAAAGTTTTTAAAAGTAAATTTAAAGCTGAAGGACACTCTGGACTTTTCCTTATAAAACATATTTTGGCTGCCTTGCATATATAAGATCCATAGACTTTCAACTACAAGTTAAGGGGCTGCAAGGCCAAAGTTTCTTGAAGTAGTTCATGGTGGGTTGAACTATGCTTCAGATCATTGTCCTGTTGTAGAAGCCAGCCGCTATTCAGCTTCTGTGTCTTGACTGATTATATCACATTTGCTGATGTTTGGTGGAATCCATTCTTCCATCCATATCCTGCGCCATACAACCATACAAAGCTTAATAGATCCATGCTAAAAAGTTAGATGTTCTCTTATTCAAATGCTGTGACTCTGTCTCCAAGTGATTTTGGATTCATTTTTACTAAGGATTTATCAGCACATTTATTCCAAAATGTCACAATTTTGTGATGAAGTTTCTTTCTGATGACCTTCCCATGCAGATCTTGTTTGTGGAAGCAATGCTAAACAGTAAAATCATACATCACCATTCCTGTGTCAGCTAGACCTGTATTCCCTTTGTGGTCATGCGGGGGTTGTGCTTTGCCTTTCTGGCCGCCGTGCAGCATTTTCATTTTGTGAGTTCTCCAGATTATGTCTTGAACTGCATAGTTCTTCTTAACTGTCTTGACCTTTCAGGAAGTGGAAATTGACAGAAGAAGCACACATATATCTTTTTAGGACTTTCCCATGATTTGTAGGCATCAATTAGCTCCACTTTCAGGGGAATTTGGGTGATGGATCATTTGCTGGTATGATTAAACCCACCCAAAAGGACTTGCCAATTCCCACAAGCAGCTAGATCTTAGGTCAAAGCATTGTGGAGTGATGGTTACTACCACATTGTAGCCCTGTGTTTGTACGAGTGAAGCTCAAAGCTCTCGCCGTTGGTAGATTTGGTAGCATGTGGTGGTGTCTTGTGTGTGTATATGTGGGACAGTAATGTAGCTGGAAAGTAAGCATGATTTTCTTCACACCAAATTATATCAATTCACTGATGTTCTCTAAACAGTGTCTCAGCTACTGCTTCTAATTGCTACAGAAGTTTCTGTTATAATGTCCCATAATCTAATGAAACCTTTCTTTAGCAGTGCTCTTTCCCAGGTGGAAAAAAAAAAACTCCCCACAAGATGAATACACCACCAAAATAGCAGTAGAATCTATTTTGCCCCTGCCATACCACTTATGAAAGCAAAAACCTTGAGATCATTGCTAGGTTGTTGTTTTTGTCTTGGTGACTGTTGTTGAAGTTCAAAACCAACCTTTTTATTGCCCCTTTGGCCTTTTGTTGCTTTATGAGGCGGCTTCCTTGTTTAAAATATTCTGTCAACAATTTGGACTTAATAAAAAAAAAAATCTTCCATTTGCATGACTGGGAAGTGGCCATTCTCACCATCCACCTAATAAACTTTAGTGAATCGGAACTGAGAGACAGGTTTTTACAAAAACAAGCTGGCTTATCTGGGCCTCTGTGGAGAACAGGGAAAGGACGCCGACCTGGAAAAGGACAGAGAGCGATCTGTCATCGCCTGTTCATTTAGGGCAGATTATGAAAGAGAGGTTAGAAGTGTTGTGTTTCTGAAAGTTGGATGATAAAGGCTTTCACTAGTTCAGATCAGGATGTTTATCAGGACAGAGCTAATAATAAGTAGTGCTGAGAGCTACACAAGACGTGTGTGTGTGTGTGGCCGCGTGTGTGCGCGTGTGTATTTGTGTGTGCGCGTGTGTGTGCTCACATGTCAGAAGTCTATAAACATAGTTCTCCATCATTCTCCCTTTTATTTTACCCATGTTTCCCCTTCTAAAACACTCACATATACACAACTGTCTAGCTGTGAGGACTTCCCAACAATACCAGCCATTGGTTTTGAAGCTCCTTCGAGACCTCCAGCACTACTCAGTGACTCTGAGCACCATGGTGCAGTCAGAATTTTGCATTTCACTAAATTAAACCCAGAACGAGACCACAAACATCAACAAGAAGTGACATGTGGCTTGAAATCTCCAAGATAAACAGACAAATGTGAATGGTCTGCCTTACTTGTCTAATCTTTCTGGTAACACTTTACTGAGGGGTAGAGTTTGTGAAGCTCCACGACACCTGCTTAAGCCTTTTGTTATAAACCTAAGTAAACATGTATTAAGGATTATTCAGTGTCAGTGGCCATATCGGCTGCTTTTGTCAATTCAGACGTTATTTCATCTCAGCAACTGAAATAAGCATTCATAAATGTCTATGTATGTTCATGTCAGGCACCAGGAAATGCTTTTGTAGGTAAATGCTTTGCCCTTGTGAACACTTTTATTTCTGGAAAGTGTTCCCATCTTTTTCCCTGATGTTAAATGTGGTAAACTATTCCATGCCCTCCACACCCCACCCTGCCACACACACACACACACACACACACACACACACACACACACACACACACACACACACACACACAAAGCAGGTAGATAGTAGATCTGAAACGCCCTGAAGTGTGCAAAAGACAGAGTGACTGACTTTACATCAAGAGCTTATTTATCTCTCCTTCTGCCTCCTTCCCTCTGCATAGCTCCATTCTTCCACTTCATGGACGTACTGCATAACTCAATGTGACACCAGGCCGCTGCTTTTTCCAACACGGCCCCCGTCATTGAGCCTCATAACCAACACCTCACCTGCCTCTGAACACATTCGTCACTAGGAAGCTAATGAACATGTCTACGGCTTAATTACGGCAAGGCTTTGGGACTTCAGTGCTTGGAATGAAAGGCTCCTGAGGGCATGTGGGTGAATATGTGGAGAACATATACATACATATATACATATATGCACACACACACACACACACACATATACGTAGCACAAATAATGGTTCACATTATTTGTGCGACATTCAAACACCTTGACTTGGATAGCAAATATACTGTTTGGCTAGTTTATGGGTGTAGAACTATCTAAACAGCAATATAAGGATGTCATAAAGACATTCGGGGACCTCAGCCAGGCACCCCACCACATTATGGAGCAAAGTGCAACTGACCCACCTGCACCTCCAGTAGTAATGCCATTGCTTAAAACTTAGGTTCAGTGTGACTCCTAAGACTGTGGATGGTCTTCAGCTTTTTTGGTAGCAGCTTCAGCATCTGTAGATGTTCTACATTAAACTACATATATCAAGAGTGGCCGTTAGCTTTGCTGAAGATATAATTTAAACAAAAACAGATTCAGACAGACATGTGTTCTTCAGAAACATGTTACTGTCCATTACCTCCTGAAATAATGAGAATTTTGGTCTAAGGTGCAGATCTGAACAGCCCACTGTTCCCTGGTCCACACGAGAGATGGGAAGATAAGAGTGAAAACAGCACAAGCTTCATCTCTCCCAGCGTCACTGATCCAATCTGCAGAAGAATCTGCAGTGGAACTCGAGCCAAGGGGAGGAAGCTTCCGCAAAGCAATGGAATTGGCTCGAGCCGAGAACCGCTGCTCCATTAGGCTGATTAATAGCATCCCACATCTCTGGCCACACGCCAGATATTTGACGGAAAAGTGTGAGGCGTTTGACTTCCTGTTTGGCTTCCCACACTCTCCACATCAGCTGCCCCCCTCCTAAATGAGGAAAACGAACCTTCTTTTTTCATGTTTGGAGCTTTTTTTCTCCCTCCGTAACATTTATTAGTCACATCTATTATGTACAAAATGGCAGGCAGAACAAAGGACTGTTAGTGGAGCGACAGAGAGAGAGAGAGAGAGAGAGAGAGAAAGAGAGAGAGAGAGAGAGAGAGAGAGAGAGAGAGGAAGAGAAGGAAGCACAGTAATTAAGTACCCTTCTAAAGAAGATGAGACATCAGCACTTAGAGAAGAGAGAAACAGAGAAGAGAGAGAGAGAGAGAGAGAGAGAGAGAGAGAGAGAGAGAGAGAGAGAGAGAGAGAGAGAGAGAGAGAGAGAGAACAAGAGAAGGCACTTCACAAGCTGTTACTTTGTGGTTAATTGACCATCTCCCACTATCTTTTGCTTTTATTCTGTCTTTCACACACACACACACACACACACACACACACATTTAAAATGTCTTTACATCTTTACATCATTGCTCTTCTTCAAGCAGGCCATTTTTCTGCTGTTTAGTGATTTCCACTGAATGAAAAAGTATTGTTAGCAACTAATGAGCAAATTTCAGACCAGTGTAAATATGAATAAAATAATAAAGAATAAAGGTTAAATGACAATGGGAGCAACAGGAGCAACCCTGTGTTATGTTAGCATATGTGCAATGTCAGTGTATAATGAGAAATAGTTATGTTTGCGTATGATAAGAAAACATGTGTTATGTTAGCATTTGATGATTAAACCTGAGTAGCGTAGTAGGGAACAGTGAGACAGACATATCCAACCCAGTGTGTGCATGTGTGGGTGTGTCCATATGAAGAAGGATTAAGCCTGTTCTCCATGTCCACATGGACGGTACAGCGTGAGCTGGATAAGCTTTTACCAATCGATGTGAGAATAAGAGCTGGAATAAATGAGGCCCCTGCAGGTGCTGCCACACACACCCCGGATAATTAACGTCAGACAACAAATCAATCGCTGCAGTTGGCAAGAGCACTCAGGCCTTACTAAAAACTCATCGGCTGGACATCTAGACGGTAAATAACAACAGCCTACAAGAACAGTTTTTCGATCTTCACACCAGCACACTCCGAGTGCACTTCATTCTAGTGGCACTGAGCTGGTCAAGTGCACTCTGAGCAAGTGGGTGCAGCTTCTACTTCTGACGAACTGAACATGGGCGCCATTCCACTGGCCACTTTATTAGAATCACCAACTTGTACTTCATCCCACTGGCCAATTTTTAAAGAAACACCTTCTTTGTTAGAAACCTACTTCCACTCACTGGCCACTTTATTAGAAACACCAACTTCTACTCCCACTCACTGGCCACTTTATTAGAAACACCAACTTCTACTCCCACTCACTGGCCACTTTATTAGAAACACCAACTTTTACTCCAACAGACTGGCCACTTTATTAGAAACACCAACTTCTGCACCCTCCAACTGGTCACTTGAATGCACTGCAAAAAGTTGGACTTTAAATGTATGCAAGACAGAAAACACTTTACTAATATTTTCATTATTTGAGTTCATTTTTACGCTCCATCCCTTGTTAACCACTCACCTGTCGGCTACAGTTTGCAGTGTAGGTGGCTTTTGTTTGTTGACTTTTGCGTATAGTGACTCCAGAGGGACCTCATTTGCTGGTGGTGCACTTTGGGCAGCAGTTGTGGGTGCGATGTGGTGAGGTGAGGGGGTACGGGTCATAAGATGGGGTTGGCCAGAAGGGGGCTGTCCAGAAGGGGGCGGCTCTCTGAAGTTGATGCGGGCGTAGTTCGGGTCAAAATCGTCATCCTCCACATCAGGCAGGAACACTCGGTTAGGGACCTGACTGTCCACTTCCGGTCTGTCAGCGAGAAAAGACATTTAGAACATGACGGTGAACTATTTCAGATATGTACACTGCTCTACACTTATAAATGCTAAAATATGTAAATGTAATTAAAAAAATACTGTAATATACTGTAACATATACTGTATAGTGTAATATTTTGTCAGAATGTCAGCTTCATAGAGTATTATTTGGATAATGCATTTGATTAACTTCATTAAGTTATTTAAAAATGATCTGTTCTTCAGTTATTCTTCTTACAAATCATTTGTAATAATGTTAACATGTGAAGTTCATTATTATAAAAGCTATTTTACTTATCACTGTATACAGTGTACCCCCGCAAAGTCATGGTACAGAGTTCTTGGCCTCAGTCATTTGCGGATTTTTTTTTAGAACCGAAGTAATAACTGTTCGCGGAAACCGCAAAACTGTTTTTATGGCAAGATTTTTCTGTGACTATTTCTTCATGCCAATATATAATTTTTAATGCATTTTAGTGCTAAATTAATAAGAAAAATATAATTTACTAATTTTGTAACGCAAATATTTATGTAAATACAGCCACATTTTTAGTACTGTCGTGAGAACATAAAGCAACCGTATACGAAATCGTGTCTAGGGATGGTGAAATTCAGCTGTACTCATTCTGCTGTACTTAGCCAATCCGAGAGCGTTATTCATTTCTCCTTGCTGCTGATTGGCTGCTGCCCTGTGACGCACATCTGCCAGCTGCAGTCCAACATTCCCGCATCAGAAGCTATCTCGAGTTTACCTTTTTTTTTTAAGGGTAGTGTATTAAGCTGAGTTTAAAATAAAAATTGTTTTGGGAGCATATTTGGGGGCATAATAGATACGGAATAATAGATATTTAATATATTTATATACTGTAAACATACACATGTGTGGGTGTGTGTGTGTGAATAAATTATTTATATAATTCATATAAAATTAATTTTTAAATATGACAAAAAATTCTAGACTGGAATTTTCTGGAATTTATTCCGACTGTTTGCGGCTGAACTTTGGCTGTTCACCAGGATGTCTTTGATTTAGTCCTGCTTGTGAATGAACACGAAATTGAACACGGGCTCTTTTTCATTTTTCCCAGTTCCCAATCTGAGAGCAGATGCCTTTACTCAAACTGCGAGGTCTTGGATCAGCAGGAAAAGCCAGACTCACGCGGGCGGCAGCATTTCGGCTTCACTCTTATCCACCTCTTCTTCGCTCAGCGCGCCCAGCTTAGCCTTGGCTCGGGCCTTATCTTCTTTGTTCTTCCTCCCAAACCTGTATGAGAGAAAAGAGAGATAAAAGAGCGGCACACATGATGACAGTAGGACCATCGGACACAAAACATAAGAGTAAGTGAGTGAGCGAGGGAGAGAGAGAAAGGGAAAGGCGGGTATTTACAATTAGACACGGTGGCAGCAATGACAGCGTGCAAGCAGGCCCGCCACCCAAGCATGAACAGAATTGGTCCGGGAAAGGTTTCCGGTTCGCTGCTCGGGCAGCAGGTGGATATTTCACACTGTCTCTGCATAATCAACATCCGTAATCAACATCACTTCTCATTGGCTGCGCTCGGGCATGTGCATCAAATCAAAATTAAAGCTGAAAGACCACAATTTAGACAATTCCAGTGGTCCGCAAGCAATAGCTTGAGGTAACGCCAGGCTAAAAGGCCACTTTAATTATTCTGGTCCAGCAGGACTCCAGGTAATTGTTCCTCTTCTATGTAGTTTATGTCAAATAATCCAGTTAGTCCAATGAGAAGTGATGGACAGCCAAACAAAGTTAATCCACGGTCACACTGGCTTTAGTCGGAACACCACCTGGTATAATCAGAGGGGCTTTCTGGGACTCCCCACAACAGTCCACATTTTTGCTAGCAAAACACTGGAATACAGCAAAAATGTGGCTCATCAGGTGGAGCACCCCTGAGAGCATCTGATGTAGAGGATGTGCGCTTAAATCCACTTTAAATTTTGAATCTAGATAATAAATGGATATAGATTATGGATATAGATGAAAGACTATTAATATAGATGAATATTCAAACATTTAACAATAAATGCCGCATATGGTTTTGTTTATGAGCATTGGCCCTGTTGTTGGAAGGTTGCGACTTCAATCCCCTGTGATGGCACAGCCATCCACAAGCAACCAGAACTCCAAGATATCACAAGTGGCATTAGCATCTAATGATGTTGCGTTGCCATCAGTTTTAAGTGTCTCGCGCAGGCCTTCACCCACTGAAACATGGTAGGGGTGGGGGGGTCAAGGGACATGTGAAATCCGCCACAACCAAACTGGGGTAAAAACTGAGTAAAAGACAATGTTTTTACAAATACAGCTCCATAATTAATTCTTTCAGAGTAGACTCCATAGGGATTAATCTGACTGGTGCAACATTGTGGGTGGAGTTTTCATAGGATTGACAAAACGGCTTGAAACTGCCATACGGCTTGAACATCTTGAAAATACTCTCCAAGGTGAATGACTGCACAACACAAGTTCAGCGCACCACCATGTCAAGCAATGTTCCTTTTCCCAACTCCATACACCCACTAATGACTGTATTTATCTCATTAGTCTGCAGTTACAGCATCTAATACCAGAGCCCAGCATGGTAGCTTTGTCTCGCCCTTAAGCACTCATTAGAGCCAGAGGAGCTGTGGCCTGAATAGCAATCCACTACCACCACACAGGAAGTGCAGGAAGCATAGCATAGAGCTTTTAGCACACTAGCATGGACACTGTTTGAGGTTGCTTTTATTTACAGCAGTTCTTGAAAACTCTGGGCTATAAGTGCTGTAGACACAAGTGGGAAATCACACCCTATCCACCCCAACTACACTTTATGCCCAAAAGTATGAGGAAACCCCTAATAATTATAGGGTTCAGATGTTTCAGCCACACCTGCTGCTAACAGGTGTATCCAATAGGTCATCCAGGAGAGGTCAGTGACTTTATGCATGACACTGTGTTAGGCCACCTTTGCCACAGGTCAGTTTGTGAAGTTTTTAGCGCTGAAAAATGGTGGTGGGCCATTATGGAGGTGTTGCAAATTGTTCACATTATAAATTTACCAGTTGCAACTAGCAAGATGAACATAAACCAGTGAATTTCATTATTTGGTAATGTCTAAATGCAACGTTTGTAACTAAAGTAAGGGCTGTCAGTCACCCAAAATAATTCTGAATAAGTTTTTTTCTGTGATCAAAACTTACTATTTTGAAAAATCTGGAGAATGTTCAAATTGAACATTACTTTCTAACGACCTGCAAATTCCTTTTCGTTTGAAATCAGCCTCTAAGCTGATTCATCAAGAAGGCAAAATTTGGCCTTTTATTTTTTAAGCAGCTAATGAATTTCAACTGAGTAATCATGCCAGGCTCCTTGACTTGTTTTAGCAAGCACTTATAGATAAGACAATTTGGAAGTGTTTTTGTTTCCAAGTGTTTTCGAACACGTTGGAAACAAAGGCGTATTGATTGTTGGCTGGAAAGAAAATTGTCTGACAAGCGTGAGGGCAAAATGAGCTACATGGCTAAGTAAAATCCAGAAAAAATTGGTTACAATTAAAGCATCAGCTGAGCAGCTTCTGTTCAGCTCATATGCAGAAGCTTTACACAGCATTACACATGCCAAAAGCAAGTGTGAGAAGAGCGGTTATCAAGTGAAGTTCAAACAGTCCCTAAGTACCCACCTGAGGGCCCTGCATGACTCAGAAGAGATGGAAAAAAAATGAAATATTCATATCGCTACGTGTCTCATGACCTGAGGAACAGGTCAGGGAAGCCAATTCTTCAGGTATGTTCTTAGGTAGCCAGAGTTAGCATAACAGTTCATATTTCTAAGATTATGTAGCCCAAGGGAGCCAGGTTGATTTAATGGTCATGGTGCTGAGTCCTAGGAGGGGAGCTGATTAGCATTACCTGGTTGTTAGTACTGGGCTGAGGTATGTGGCCCAGGGAGGTATGGTTACTGGGCTAATGGCTGTGATATGGGTTCAAATGGGTTTCGGAAGCATTATTTAGCTTGTTAGAGTGGGGATCTCATTTGCAACCTTGAAAGAATGCAAGGAGTGAAATTTCAGCATTGAAAAATATTTTTTTAGTGCCATGCCATGTCAGCCTATAATCACAACCTTCACAAGGAATGAAATACTGCGCTATTAGCTATAGCTAATAGCGCAGGTACAGTTTTTTTCCTTGCTGTGTGAAGACAATGTCAGACAATGAACTGATTCTAGCTTCCTGGGCAGGATGGAGGCGCAAACCAATCCCCCACTGAACATTTCCTGCAGACGGACAGACGGATCCATGGAAAGTGGAGAGCTAACGCTAAGCTGATCATTATGTGTGCATACATTAAAGACTCCTTCCCTTACTGCTGTGTGCAGTTTAACTGGAGCTGCCTAATTAGGAAGAGCTGTCATGAGAAGAACCCCCCGCACTCCCTCATCGGCCCCTGAGGCTTTCCTTTAAACTGACCTATCCCATACAATTCATAGGAATCTAGATGTTACAATAATGTTTATATCAATCAATGTTAGTACAGATAGCTACAGATTCCCTTTGCTACCCCCAACACAACATGTTGTTTCTCCACATACAATGGTGACCATTTTGAAAACCCACCCTGATGGCACTCTGCATTTGAAATGAGGCTGAATCACGAATTCATGGATCACAGTCATGCAAAGATTAAGCTTATTAGGCAAGTACGAATCCCACTTTTACTAAGATGTGTTCTTAGCCAGCAGGAGAATCTGGAATGATTGAATGCAAGTAAGCTTATGACATGACTAGTACCAAGTTAGAACAAGTTGAGCAAGGATATAGTTAGAACCAAACTGGAGCAAAATTGGAAAAAGCAGACCAAGGATGTGGTTCAAACCAAGTTGGAAAATGTGAATCAAGAGTTATTGTTGGAACCAAGTTTTATCAAGCGGACCAAGGTTAGGGTTAGAAACAAGCAGACCAATTTTATTGGTACCAGTGCCGGCACCAGAGCGGACCAACTGGGCGGGCATTTGACTAACTATGGGCGGGCACTATCGGACGTGGTTTTCCGGGGGTGGAGGGTGTGCTCGCTGGTGTCGTGGTTCTGGGGGATGGGTGTTGTCTGATGTCGACCGTGGTTCCTTGCGCCTTGCTGGCTGATCTCGGGCAGGCGGTCGTGCACCTGACGGAAATTTCCAGAACTCATCGATTTCCAGTCCACCTATACATATGAGCGACTCGCTAAGGGGGGCCTGGCAACTCGCTAGGGGGGGCAATGCCTTCGAATGCCCCCCCTTGGCGCTGGCACTGATTGGTACCAAGCTGGAAACAAGTCAAAAAAAGTTATGGCTGCATGTTGGAAAAAGTGGACCAAAGTTATGGTTAGGACAAAAGTTATATTTGGAAACTAAGTAAGAACAATTGGACTAAAGTTATGGCTGGAACAAGTCAACCAAGAATATAGCTAACTAACTAGTTTTTGTATTTTAAGATCCATTCTTCAATCATAACTGTCTTTATTCCATAACTACTTTTGTGTCAAATTTTGAATGCTATCCACATTTATAAAGCTCTGTCTGGTTTTCTGGTATGTAGTGTCGTATTTGTTTTTGGCTTTTTGTTATTATGAATAATTCAACAGTAAACTATAAATGACATGTATTGCCACACGTTCTGAACTGACGAGTGACATTGAAAAAGGAAACTGTTAAACGACATTATGAGCCGTTTTCCATAAATGTATATGCCAACAGATTGTAAAACACAGGAAGCTCAGTTGGAGGAAGTGCCTTGAGGACACCGAAATAAATTACGCAAGGCATCTCATATGAGTACGTGAAAATTGGTTCACTCATTCTGTTTAAACTAAGCAATATGAATTTTAATCTGGAGAGTGTGAGCCTGTGGAAAGCTGTTTTGAGAACGCAACCTTAGAGGGCTCAATTAGACCAAATGAAATGAACTGTCCTCAATTAGGGATTACCAGATTACTGGTTAAAAAAGAAAGAAAGAAAAAAAAACAAATGAAGGACACTAAGGCTGCCATAAAGCTTAATGGATCTGTAATTAATGCAGGGAGGCCTTGCAGGTCCGTCCAGTGGGTGGGCATTGAAAAGCTGATGGTAGTTCCCATAATTGGTTGCCGATGGTAAACTGACGCCATTTACAAATGGGTAGAACCGCTCTTCTGGGAGAAACTGTAGGAAAGAGATTTAAAGTGGGAATAGGTTGGGGGAAAAAAAAGAAAGACATCAGTTCCTGCCTGGCATGTGGCCCAGTAGTGGGAAAAAACACCCACAAACAGGCCTGTCTGACATTTTGGCAACTAAGTAGAAGAGCCTTGTCAAAGTTGGACCAGTTTATATAAAGGTATGAAGCACGAGGAACTTTAAGGCCATGGAACATTACGAGTATAAACAAATAATGAGATGGCAGCAGTGGGACACTCATTAGCAGGACCCCTGAGGGCTGGATGAAGAGACTCTCTAGAGCTGAAAGACATGCCATAAGTTTCTATGACAGGACAACAGGTAGACTTCCAAATCCCCATTGTTTTCCACCCCACGTTCAGCAGCGAATCCAAAAAAGACAACAGATGGACAGGTGTTCTACTGCTCGCCGTGCCAAGAAAGGAAAAGGGTCTGAAAGCAAACATATACACACACTCTCCTCCTTCCACTCAGTCCCTAAAGCAGGCCTGTGAAGCCTATAAAGTCTATAAAGTTTATTTTCAGAGAGCTTTAGTTATAAGATCAGTCTAAATTGCCATTTGATTTCAGCGGAGGAAGAAAAGATCTGAAGTAAGAGAGGAATTCCCAAGGCATGAGGTCGTGAAAGTAAGTAGCTTAGGAAAGCGTAAGTAACGGGAGGAGGCGGAGGGAACGGCTAATCTCACCACGGAAAAGCTATCGTTATTATTAGATTGCGCTGCATTTTTTTGTCTAAGGTCTCAGAGGACTCTGGAGTAGAGCTTCTTAAGGAAGGCAAGCGAGAGCTGTGGAGAAGAATGGGGAAAGGTAGATGCTCAAAGAAAGCAAGCAAAGGTGGGGGTGGTGGTGAAAAAAAAAGGTTTTACGGATTAAATGTGGAAACAGTAATTAGCCGGGAGGTTTATCCTGCTAAAGCCCAAGTCTTTAGAGACAGGTGAAGAAATCGGAGACTTTTCTCATAAAAATACATAGCTCCTATTGCATCATCAGCTCAAAAACCCAAAGTGCACTGCTGTATCGAGCATTAACATTGACTGCACTAATGAACCTGTATCATCGGTTCACCCTGAAAACACTAAAGAAATCCTCTCAGTCTTCAGTATCTATTATAGATCTGTGGAAGGCTATGCTTTTAGGGTCTAATTAAGGTTATTTTATTTCTAATTAGTTATTGCCTGTACTGCAACAGTGGGTTTTCCTCAACCTCCAGCAACGGCCAAATGAAGATGTTGCTTCAAGTGATGCACTGACCAATAAAAATTTTAGTTTTAATGATTTTGATGTGTTGGATATATTACAAAAAGTTATTCTTAAACAAGCTAGCTTAAGCAAGCTTAAACCAACTGATTGCTTGTATAACTAGGTTAGATAGCTAAGACATTAATATTATCTCGGTCATGATTAACAGGTAAGTAGCCAGTATCTGGTAAGTAATTTAAAGGTTATAAGTATTACTAGACATAGCTTAAGCATATCTGAAATTGCTGGTATGCAGCTAAGGTGGCTAAGGTATAAAAATATTATAGCACAAATTTTACAAAATTTGTAGTTAGTACTTATGTTCCATATTCCAATATAGTCGCTAGATAGCAAGCTAACAACATGTCTTTAAATTGCTGATAATACTACAGAAGCTAGCTAGATGGTTAGCAAGCCAGCCAAAGGCTAATGTTAAAAAAAGTCATAATAATGTAACAGCACTAGTAATGTGGTCCATAAGCCTACATATCAACCAGCTCAGCATATCTTTACATTGCTGGAATCATTGCTGGCTAGCTAGCTGGTTAGTCAGGTTGCACTGTGGTAATTTTGCATTTTAGGTACAATTTTGTTAATTATCATATAGCATTAGGTGGCCATATTCTTCTTAATGAAAAACCTTTTCATACCCACTGAAATGGTAAACATAACCAACAACTCTTAAGAATGAGGATTCAGAGTATTTTAACCCTTTAAACTCAGAACATATTAGTAAAATATGATTTCAGTTTTTTTTTTAATCTGATTTGGTCTTTCTCTCAGCACGCGGCCACTCGGCCACTCTACGGAGCCCCTCCCTCTGCGGATTTTCTCCTTCAAAGATCTTGTGTTTTTTCTGTTCTTTTCTAAGACATAAAATAAAGTCTGGCAGTTTTGTTCTTTATAGGCATTGGTGTATAATGCCGTTTTTAAAAGCCCAGTTGTGGTTAAGTTGATTTGGAGTTTAAGCTCTAGAAGTCTGCCTCATGAGTCATATCAGGACTTCCAAGTTCAAGCTGGCTTTATTGTCATCCAGCCACATACACAATATATGGCTAAACGAAATTGCGTTTCTTACAGTCCCAGGAGCACGGACAGCACAAAAAACAAACACACAACATACGACATTAAGACAAAAGGTAAAATGAGTCCACAGACTAAATTTTGTTAAAGCCCTTGAGATGCACAAATCACAGTTTTGATTTTTGCCAACAAGCTGTTCCACCGCAGCCTTGTTAGGAGTTTGAGTGGCGTATATTTCAAAGATAGAGATGCCATCTTCAATAAAGCACAGATCAGTCAAAATCCGCTGGCAGCCTGTGGATGACAGTGACACAATAGTAGTCGGTGTGACAGCCCACAGCTGTCATTCACAGCAGGACCCATGTGACAGTCCCTCACATTCACATGGACAACGTTTTGTCAACCATTCATCCCGCAGATCTGAACACTGCATCCGTCTCTTAAAGTTAGAACTAATTTTACACAATTGCACACAAATCAGCCCCCATCAACACATGCACCATTAATATAGAAAAAAAAAAACTCTGATTGAATAATGGATGCATCATTTTCAAATCTTTTTGAATCAAACAGATCAAAGGCGCCGTCGCTACAGCGATGAGAAATGTCAGAAACACCCCGTCTATGGCAGGCTGAGCAGTAAAAAGATTTAAAAAATGGACTGACTGGTTATTTCAAACTGACAGAGGCCATGGATACATAGTGCATCCACTTATCACAAAATGCTAAGGCAACGTTTCCTTAGTCTGAGAAGTCAACAGTCAAGAATAGTTGCATGGTTATTCAAAAACGTCAACTAGTCTTCACTAATGAGGTGATAAAAGAAGGGGTATATAACCATCAGATAACAGTATTTTGTTAGTAGCATGCTGATGCTGTTTAGATTTTAGAATTAGAAGTAAAATTTAGATATTTTGGGTATATTTGGTAACTTTCAGGCTCAGATAGGTTCCCTATGGAAGTACTCAGACTGTCTGATATAAACTGCTTTCTAAAATCACCACAGTATGCTAAACTCTATTAGCGATCAGTTTTCTCTGAACACCAGAGAGCTTAAACAGTAGACAATGAACTGTTTAAAGGCCTGGCCTATCAGAGTCCTTCTCAGATCCTCATATATAGTCCTCTAGCTAAAACTAGCTAGCCAGACTAGGTAGCTAGCAAACCAGACTAACTTTACTACTGATTACAATGTACTCAAGTAATCTTAGAACAATTTTGGATGCAATTTTTCTATAAGGTATCATTACTGGGGGGTTTTACATCACTGGAAGTAAGTCCTAAAACTACCTGTACAGGTGAAAGGGCAGCCCCTCTGGGGAGGCCTGCAAATTGAGAGTCCAGTAACCTTTGTGATGTCTCATATTTATGAGCACAGACACCTTAATACACTCTTGACATTGACATTTAATATTTTACAAGAATGAAGTTGTGATTTTTTGACATGAGCACAGAACACACTGGCGTGTATATATCAGCCATTGTGCAAAGAGAGCCACTGAGCTATCAATTCTAATATGAAATGATCAGCTGATGAAATGATCAGCCACAACATTCAATCTCATGACCGGTGAAGTGAATAGCATTGATGATCTCTTCACAGTGGCACCTGTGAGGTTAGTGTGATGGTAGCAGAATATAGACAGATAGATAGATAGATAGAAAAAAGCTGGTAGAAAAAAGATGTCATTTTAAGTCCACTTCCCTCTTTCTATGATGCAATCACAAAAGACACACTGTAACCCACTGCAGATCAAGCTAAATAGTTGAAGTTTGAAATGAAAGTTTGGCTAAAGTTGCTTTTTTCCCTCCTCCTGCAAATGACTGGCAAGCTCTACTTCAAAAGCCCTTTTAAACGCATGTCACAAGCAGTAAGTCTCAAATGTGAAACCCTAATGAAGCCATCTTTGACAAACAAACACTAAGGAGACGGCCTGCCATGACCAATTAGGTTGGCCAGACTTGTAAATATTCATGAGAGTGTTTGCCTCCATTCTGGATATGCATTTTTTTGAGCTGCCAGGCTTGATTGACAGGCCACGTCTGCAACTCTTAATGGGGAAATCATGGCAGGATTGGGGACAGTTGAAGAAATCATTTTTAATATTCGCCCCATCTGGGGCTGCACTACAGCGATAGCGCTAACAAGTTTAGCACATTGCAACCAAATGGGAAAATTCCTGCTAAAAGCAGGAACAAACGCAAACAGCCTCAGTGCTAACAACAAGCAAAGCACCCAAAAAGTGTCCTCCCTTCTTCTCTCATCTGCTGCTATAATGGATTTGCGGTCAAATAGTTTAAAAACACAACGCACAATGTGTGTGTGTGCTTTCTTGTTAGCACCAAAGTAGCATGTATGCTAAACAACTCAGCAGCCATATAAATGTACATTAGCACCATTTGTAAAAAGGCATTGTGCACACTAATCAAAACAGGGCGCAAAAAAAGGCCTTGTTCATTCTGGACCCCGATTCAGAATACCTGTGGGGGACAGCCTTGAAAGGTGTGTTCGGAGGCCTGGAGGCTGAAACTGAAGGTCACACGTTCATATACATGCAGGAAATTTGGTGGCAGGTTTGACATTATAAAGGTGAGGGATATATAATGAGTGGCATGGTGCTGCTGTAAATCTGCTGGGGGTTGAAGAGAGAGGTTATTAGGGGTTTTATGAGCTGTGTCACGCTACACTCTAATTCACGCCGCCGCTCCTGCATCTCAGCAGAGCAGTAACATCCAGCTGGGCCTCGTAGACTGTAGATTACAGGTAGTAGAGTTACAGCACCATCAGATATGTCACCTGCTGGAAAGCCAGTGTTCCCTATACACTATTTCCCATTTGGAGATTTTGAGGTTTTTGGTTTATTTTGAGAAACATTTGGTTTATTTTGAGAAATAATATAGTGTCTCTTACTTTAAAAATAATATCAGTAAGGCAACTTTTTCACAAAACTATTACAGATAATGTTGCTGATTTCATTTAATACCGATCATTCATGTTTACCAAATAAATGCAGACAATTACCTTTTCAAGAAATTATTTATATACTTTTTGCTTATTCAGAGAATCAGAGAGCCTAACTGGGTTTTTTCTAGAACTAATGCAGATAATTTAGCTAATTTTATTAAATAATGCTAATAATTCAAGTATTTCATCTGTTAATATTACTGGATCTGAACCAAAAGTGGGCCCAGATGGTTTGGATAGCATAGTATGTTTTTAATTTTTAGGGTTTTTTAAACTATTTTTAATGTATTTGTTTTTTTATAGTTGACAAGAATAGCCACTTGACAACATTTTTTCAGATGTGCTTTAGTTCAACAGATCCCAGTGATGCTGCAAGCTGAAACAGGCTTCTATGACCAGAACTCCTTTAAATGGCTGTATGAGCTACTGATAAGATGATCATTTAACAAACTATGAAGCAAAATGAAAACCATGAGAGATGAATGTACAAGATATGGATATATGGACTATATATAAGTAGCTCTGCTTGGAAATGGCAGTCACTGTTTTGAAAGAATATGTATATACAGACGGAAATATGAAATAACTGGATAAAAGCATGGTAATGGTAAATTCAGTATAGAAGCATATGCAAGCAAAATAAAGGATAGAAGATATCACAAAGGAGTTGCTGATTGTTTCCTATTGATAAAAATTAACAGTGCATGTATTTTTTACACATTAAAACACATTATCTATTCATTTGAAATTATGTGTTTGGATTTGGTTACAACCCTCATATCATTTTATCACAAAATAATACCAGGAACAAGCTGAATTATCTGCAAATGGAATAAAACACTCAATAAAGCTTATACTTAAATTAAACTCAAAATAAGAAACTGAGTTATTTTAGATGAATTAAACATTTTAGATATTTTTAGCATAGCTTAAGCAACATGCCTTTAGGCTAGTTGTGAGTTTCTTTGCTATCAGATTAGTGTTAACTATGCCTTGGTAATGTATGTTCATTAAAAAAAAACTCCTGGTCCCTGTGGTAACCACTATTCCAGGTGCAGAATCTAAAGTTCAGTGCATCAATTGGCTCAAGGAGGATTTGAGGCAATGACAGTTTAGAAACTTCAGTGGATCGGCCTGGTGTACAATGGGTTTCCTTCTTGAGTCCTGGTGCATTGTCATGCTCCTAGGGAGCTCATCAGTGGTCTGGACCACTTCATAAATGCTGATTCCTTGGGATGTTTATTCTTCCCGACACCCTCCAAAAAAATAAAGACAGAGCAACTGAACCTGCAAGTCGGTAGCAAACAACTCAAATGCACATGTCAAATTGCAAACAAAAAAAAGAAAAAGAAAAATGTGAAGCCTATCTGAATCCCAAGCCACTGATATTTGAGAAGCTCCAAAGTTCTCCAGAGTCTGGTGGACTCAGGCTCTCAAAACAAATGCGGCAGAAACGAGCAAAAATTAAGTAAATTAAACTATCATCTCCATTTCAGCCCATCACAGATTACTGTCAGAGCCCTCAGCCCGCATGTAAACAAGCTCCATGACCTAAGCTGCCAGAGCCCCAGCTCGGCCGGACTAAACCTTAATCTGCCTCTACAACATGACAACAGCCTGACGGCTCTCGGGTGGAAGCGGAACGGCCACGCTAATGGGCTTGGGGTCGAGTCGGATTTGGTTTACTTTCCAACCGGGACATCGGGCGGCAACTGCAGTCAACGGATTTGTAAACAGCGGATGAACGTGCATGCTTTTATGTCGCCAAAAGCAGTTGAATGACCAAAAATGACTCAGTTGAGCTGTCATGGAACCACAACCACATTTTCTTACCTTCAGGGCATTTTGTCAAAGAGTAAGTGATGAAACCTCAAGCTGTAAAACAAGCTCAACTAAGTCACTATCTTCAGGTACACTGAGGTGTACCTGGAAAAAATGGCTTGAGTGGACTACAAAGATGGACAAAGGAGGGCCAGAGCTACCTTGACCTCTTGAGAAGACCAAGGTTCTTCATTAAGGTGTAACAGACTTGTGTACTTCTTCAGAGGAAAACTGACAGACTGTGCCTTTAACAACAGGCTTGCTTGTGTCGCATCCATCACAACAGCTATTTCATAGCTTTCGGGAAGCATTTCACAGCATTTATTTCAGAGGCGCTAGACCTTTTAGTCTTCCAACATATGCATGTGATGTCTATGCTGTAGTTTGCTGGTGTAACTGCATTTTCCTCCAGGATCAATAAAGTTTCTTTCTATCCGTTGAAATGTGCTTTTACAGGGGAAAGTGAGATGCGGTCGTGATTCCATTAGGCTTCAAATTTCTCACCGTAAAAACACATTTAGAAGGGACACCCAGGAGGGACAAAAAAACCCCACTCAAAACAGCACCGCTCTATTAGGCATGCAGTTTGGAAAGTAAGACAGATAAGCAGCACAGGCTCTGGGGACACCTGGGTGAAAGGCTTGATTAGATGCTGCGACTATCTGTCATAACTAATCGAGCACATCTGTTAAACAAACCCTCCTGTAATGAAGACATAGCTAAAAACAGTTTCAGTTTCACCCTGAGGACATAAACAATACCACAATGTACACTAGTGGCCACTTTATCGAAAACTAGAGCTTAAATCTGGCCTGAAATTTTGGAACTTAAATTCAGGGCAAGAGTCTGGCTGAGCTAGACCCGAACCATCAGTTCTGAGTTGACCCAAACTAAATAAAATGAGGCCTATCTTCAACCAAAAGTCCAACAAAACCTGACATGATACTGCTGGGTAAATTATCATTTAGCACAGTACAGAGTAGACATGTTATTAGATCTTGGATAAATAAAAAAAAAATTAATGTATGAAATAATATGACAGAAACGGTCAAAAATTAATAAAAGAAGCAATGCTTTCCAACAACATCATGTTTTCAGTCAGGATAGGCCAAGCACACCTGGCCCTGCACTCTCTGGATGGGTAGAATGGTCCTCCCTCTCCCTCCCATCTGATGTTACCAGCAGTGAACAGCAGTATTGGCAGTTAGTGTTCTCCTTCAAGCATGCTGAGGTGTCCAATGATATTGGGTTAGCAGCAGTTTGAAAACTGCAAGTTTCTATGTTAGCACCCACCCAGGGATGTGGGATTGGAGGAATACTAGCTAGTGGGTGGATTTGGACAGAAACTAAATTAGGGGGAAAAGTGGTCTATAATGTCCAAACCCAATGTGAGCAGATATGTCAGACTCCCCATCTCTTGTAGCGCCACTCTAATGGTCCTATCTGTTGATGCACTGTTTGTTTTAGCAATCACATAGCATTTCATCAGCAGTCAATTTCTCACCACTGAACTGCTGGACACTGGTGGTGGACCACTCAACATATGAGTATATACCTGGTCCTGTGCTCATAAACTGGCCAATGGCGAATGAGGTAGAGGGTCACTGGAAGAGATGGGCTACAGTGTGTGAGTGTACACTTATATAGAATATATAAAGTGGTCAGTGAGGGCATATACAAAAGAAATAAAAGCTAAAGCACATACTGTAAAGAAGAGTGTCCTTTGTTGAGAAAGGCCACCCACAATGGGATCTGGAACCTGTGTCCCACTCGGGCGTCTGATAAACAAAGCAATTACACCCCTTGAAAAAGGAGGAAAGTAAATTACCGGCCCCAATTTGTTCTGCTACATCATTACTCGACGTCTTTCATGGTCCATGGATTAGTCTCACATGGTTTTTGTTCGGTTCCTTTTTTTTTTTGCCTCTTCCCTGATCAAAAACGCCACCAGTAGATTCCTAACATTATAGCTAATTAAGTCGCATTTCACTCTCAATAATGAGACAGCCAGCAATATCACAGCCTGCTTAACAAGTAAGAATGTGTTTGGAAATGATTTGCGCACCATCTCACCCTGCTATGGCAGGCATTTGGCTGCCAATTCCACTGTCATTAAGTGTCGCTGGCAGGTTTAGCAGAAAAGGTTGGAAGAAAATTGAAATGACACTCACTGCAGCTCACTGGTAAACAGAAGCGAGCTGAGAGAAACGCACGTCTCTGGCCATGGCCACATTAAGAAAACATCTGGCCGCTGCATAACAGGCTTGTTCTTTCATCAGCAGAGCGGAAAACAGATCCACAAGAGAAGATGATCCACAAGAGACAGGCTTTCACGCTTGGGCAAAAGCCTCAATGTCCAATATTGTGGAGTTTAAGGAATAAAAACTAACAAATTTACTCACCACCCCCCCCTTTCCCCCATCACATGCAGTAAGTTTTGCCATGAGGAATGAGGGCTCAAACGTCTCAAACCAGGTAGAGTTAAGTAATCCTAAAAGACTTGCTTATGAGGTTTCTGACAATGTACAACACACGTTTAGCTTAAAAATGGACAAAGGTATGTAGGATTGCTAAAACTGTAGTAGCTAGCCATACTGAAGCACAAATCGTGCCTGTACTTGTCAGCTTTTTATAGATACAGTATATCGTAAAATGTCAGAAACCACATAAGTGAGTCTGTTTCGGTATTTGACACAGTTTGAGGCACTTGCATAATGCTAATAGCTAAACTAGTGTAGCTAACAAACACTAGAAGTCAATAGATGCCTTAATCTGTTCCTTTAAAAGACACTTCCAAACCACATCCGGCTCTTCATTAAGGTGGACGAGTTTAAGACACAGTATGAAACTCAGAACTGTCTCCACAAAACAGTCATTAGGAGGCCTGATCTTGGATTAGATTCCCTGTATTTTTGAGGGGGGCATTCATTTTTCATGCTCATTTTAATAGCTCAGAGTAAGTCATACAGTGTCCTAAACCACGTCTACATGTCTGCTTTACCTTAATTAAGAGATGAACTTGATTTGATCAGCATCAAAACAACCCAGTGCAAAACTAAAGAAATCTGAGACACAAAACACATCTCGGTTCAGTATAATGGAAAAGGGACAATTTAGTTTTCCCCTTTAATGCTCTGAAGAAAAAGGTGAGGGCTACTTTGACCTTCTAAACCAGCTGGCCAAATGCCTCCATGTCTGTCAGAGTTAAAATGCACCACATGTACAGTAAAGGCTTGCCAAAGATAAACCGCTCAATCAAATTTAAAGCAGTGGGCTCGGTTCCTGTCTGCTCATGCTGGGAGCCACTGCAGAGGTGTACTTTTCTGTGCATTTAATTACCATAGTGCGATAATTACCACTGGGCCTCAGTGTGCAGCTGCGCCAGGGGGCCCTCTCTAATCTCACCCAAGTGCCGCTGCCTGCTCCTTCCATCACTGGGCGAGCAGTATGGCTGTTTTGGATCTCCACTGCTTAAAGTTTCTTAATAAGGCTGGTGGACAGACTTAAGTCTCCAGCAAAGCAGTATTTCCTTAAAGCCAAGAATAATTTGGAATGGACTGATTTCAGCCATGCGGCTCAATGTCCTGCAAGCTTGAAGGGACAGGTCGGGCCTATAATGGCTGACACAACAAAAGAATCCACATTCCATCGCAAAAAGAAGCAGATTTAAAGGCATGAAAGGCTATTTAACACTTGAACACAGTGGAACTAACAACTTTACAGCTGTGGCTCACAATGAGAGGGAATTACTGTGTTTAGAAAATGAGGCGTCTAAGAAATTCTATCTTTGAAAACCAGTGAGAAAATCAGATAAAATGTAAACAAAAATAAATTCACAGACTGAGTTTTGTGGGGTTTCAGCATGACTGGATTAGAATAAAGCTGTAGTAAGACAACAGCAGTCAGCATCCAGTAACTGAAACGTTGGGATACATCATTTCCATTGGTTTTTGACATGGTTTTAAAAATTCCACACTTTTTCTTTTCAAAATCATCAGAAGCTTTTCCTAATCCTTAAACAGGAAAACCATATCATCTATTCATCCAGTATTTGAGCTGCTTATCCTTAACCAGGCTTGGGGGGCAGTTGAGCGCTCATACACCTTTGCAGGACCGAAACACAAACACATTCACAATCACACCTAGGGGCAATTTAGCATCTTCAGTCAGGGCTCATTCACAAATATCAGTCTTGACGCAGTGTTTTTGTAAACATAGGGGGTCTCTTACCTCAACAGTCCAAATCCCTTCTTCTTCTTCTTGTCGGGGTCCTCAACGACATCATCCTTCTTCTTGGCCTTGCTCTTCTTCTCCTTCTTCTTCTTGGTCTTCTTCTTGTTCTCCTTTGCCCCGTCTTCCAGCTCTTGCCGTGAGGAGCTGCTGGCAGGAGTGTCTCTGCCCGAGCTGTCATCAGAGTAATCTAAAAAACGACGAAGGAAGAGACTGAGTGAGGGGCAAGTTGTAGAGGTCACTAACAAGTCTGGTGAAGCCATGCAAAAGACAAGTGATTCCATACAATGATGAGTTTCCAGCTTAAAAATGCAAAAAAAGGCTGTATCTAGTTTTTAATGGGCCCCAAAGCAAATTAGGACATATCAGTCCGATGTATTCTAAAAATACAGTCCTATGCCAAAGTGTAAGGTAGTCTACTACCTGGAGGCTGTACGTATGTTTTAAAATGATGTTTTAACTTTTTTATCCCTTTATTTATGTTTAAAACAAAAAAAACCTTGATAACAAAATATCTCGTAGAGAATTTACAGGACAATAATGTTTTACAAAATGTAAATAAACAAGGATTAAACTTCTATGTGATACAAGTTCACTTAAAATGTCAACTTTGTTAAAGCTCAAATAGAAAAGTTCGCAAATGTGAAGAGATTATTAAGATTTCAATTTCAGTAGTAAATTGTCAGATTTTTTACAGTGCACTGTTAAAATGTAAAATATTGTTTACAGTGTAGTGTGGCTCTCACTCTAATCTACTTTGATGCTTGAAAATGTTCCTAAAGCTCTCGCTCTCGCCCTCCATTTCTCGCTAACTTATACTCCAAATAAGTTAACATAATGTAAAACAAATGTTTGTTCTTACATTTAGAAGTTCAGTTCACTTTTAAATATAAACGTCAGCTTACTTGTTTATTCAGGTAAAAGACTGCATACTTTTTAATTGGTGTATAAAGTTTGAAGAGGCTCCATTCAGAATATGAGAGCATCATTAAAAACATTATTTGCCTGTTTTTTTCATTATAATTTAGAATAAAAAATCTCTGCGAAAGTTTAAGTTACATCTCTAATACTTTCTCCCTCCGACTCATCTTTTTCTCTTTCTTTATCTGTCTCTCCTTTTATTCTCTCTCGCTCTTTTCCTCTTTTATCTCCATCTTTCTCTCTAATTCTCTCTTTCCTTCCTCCTCCATCTTTCCATCTCTTTGTTTCTCCCCTCTCTTCTCTTTCGCTTTCTCTTGCTGTGTCAGCATCTGTCTCCCTTCATTTCTCTTCACTTTCCTCTCATCTTTCCTTCTCTCCCTCTCCCTTGCTCTCTCTCTCTCTCTCTCTCTCTCTCTCACTCTCTCTCTCCCCACTGTCTCCCTGTTTCCTTCTTTTTCTTTTCTTCACTTTCTGTCTCTTTGCATCCCCTCACTTGCTTCCAGTCTTTCTCATTCTCTCCTCCCCATCCTTTCATAACTCTTTCTCTACCTTTATCTCTCTTACTGTTTCTTCTCCTCCATCGCCCTACTAAACTTTTTCATTCATAATTTAATATAAAAAATAATCTATGCAAAGTTATAGATAACGTTATTTTGCATCCTACTCTGGCCCCTGGCCTTCACATGTAGCCTTCCATTCTTCAAGCATCCGCTGCAAGTCTCTCACTCGTCCGTACAGGCGGCGGGCCGCAGGGGAGGGAGAAATATTGGATGGGAGGACAGAATATTAAGGGAAATGAAGAAATATTGTGGTAACCTTTAGAAAGCAGTTGAAAGTCAGGAAGACAGATCCATAAACAGTGGCCAGTTTTAGAGCAGGCCAGCAGAGCTGCTGCCCAGCGCCTGGCCTTCAGCGAGGGAGCCGTCCGGCCAGCACACTCTTTCATTAACGCAGAGCAGATTCTTGGCTCGGGCGCTCAGACGAGGCTGCCTTTCTTCATTTAGCGCTGAACCTCAGAACACACTGCGCTCTTTATCTCTTCACTTCTCCTCCCCTCCTCTCTCTCAGTCTTGCCCTCTTTCTCTCAGCTTTTCTTTCTCTCCCTCTTTGTCTCTCTCTCTCTCTCTCCCTCCCTCAGTTTCTCAGCTTTTCTTTCTCTCCCTCTTTGTCTCACTCTCTCTTTCTCTCTCCCTCCGTCCCTCCCTCAGTTTCTCAGCTGTTCTTTCTCTCCCTCTTTCTCTCTCTCTCTCTGCCTCTGTCTCTCTCTCTCTCAGACTCCCAGCTTTTCATTCTCTCCCTCCACCTCAACTCTCTGTCTCTCTATCTCTCTCAGCTTTTCTTTCTCTTCCTCTTTCTCTTTCTCTCCCTCAGTCTCTCAGCTTTTCATTCTCTCTTTCTCTCTGTCTCTCTGTCTCTCGCTCTCTCTCTGTCCTTCTATCTCACTCGCTCTCTCTGTCCTCTGGCAGAAGGCTTCAGAAGGCTGTGGTTAATTTGCTGATCAGTCTGCTGACTCAGCGATATGTACTTCTTAGCCCATTCAACCAAGTTCCGATACAAAAAAAATCACTTGAAACTGAAAAAAGAACTAATTAAGATAAAAGTGCTCATTTCAGTAGCATATTAGCGCTTTTAAGCTCTGGTAATGGCATGCAAACGCAGCAGCATTTTATTCCATGGTGTGGAATTACAATGAGGCTCAAAGTGCATTTTTGAAAGTTAGCCTGAAATTAGTTCGGTATGTGTGCTGGCTAACGCTAACCATATGTCTGCCACGGGTTGTTACATTTGGTATATTGCTATTCAGTACACATGCTCCTTATTAATGCCTTATTACTGAGGGGTTAGACTGTTGCCACTGTAAAT
>JBBPCX010000088.1:30212875-30232859 GCA_037974365.1 Hydrocynus forskahlii | reverse complement strand
CATATATACATATATATATATATATATATATATATATACACACACACACACACATATATATATATATACAGAGAGAGAGAGAGAGAGAGAGATTAATTAGTGCACATTACATAAATATTGAACTTTAGACATAAGACTAGGGTTTTAATACTGTACAGTAGTTTTAGTTATTTCTGAAGCCACAGTCATTCTCTCCCTCAAAAGATGATCAACTAACATGTCCATCTGCTTATTAAATGAACTAATTAAGGTGAAGTGGTCCATTAAAGGACAATGTATGGGCTTTGAATGGTCTGATTACAGACCATTACCCCAACAGCTGCTGCTGCTGCGTCGTACGTACTCATCATCTGAAAGCCAATGCCACTCCGCTCTGTTGACCTGAGTCAGAGGAGACTCCTAACAGCAATGTGGGGACTGGATGTTAAGTGATGGGGGCTCCGTAGTTTAAGGCAGGTTATGCCAAATTCTTTCCAAATAAATGGTCTACATATTGATCTAAAATTTTCTCAACAACTGGGTATAATGTCTTTAACAAAGTTTTACCATTACAGGTTAACTGGGGGAACCTCAGAGGTTATGGCAGTTCATAGAAAGGTGCGTTCATTTCAAAGTAAAACTCACTGGCCAAAAAGTAAAATCTTTCCAATTCAAGTGAATGTTTTTATCATCAAAGCATTCAGAATTTCTTGTGAATTTTCTTTTTTGATTCCCTATCGTTCCTCTGGAATTTTATAAGCATTCCAGACTTTTCCATGGGGAACAGCTGGGTGCTTACAAAGTTCAGGTGTGGTGTCAGTGGGTCAAAACATATATGCCTCCTTCTGGAGACCACTGGGGTCTAAAAAACAAAAATAGATCTGTTGTTGAGAGTACACCTTGAGGTACACCTTTCAATTTCGAGTGTGATTGAAATCTTAAAGAAAGAGAGCAGTTGTGGAAAGAGATGATGACAGATGAAAGGAGAAAAAGAATAATATTCACAAGAAACACATATCCTGACTGATCACAAACTAAATGTGGAGGAAAATAAGAGAAATAGAAAGAGCCAAACACAAAAAGCATGAGGGACAGATGATCGGAAGAAGTGGAGAAGAATGTAGAGGATGGGCTGAAATGGTAGGAAAAAACAACACCGTGGCCTCAGTAATAAAGGCCAATCAGTTTTGGGCACTCGGCCGATGACGCCACTATCTCCGGTGAGGGACGCCAACAGCCTGACCTAATGAAGTGTAATTGGAAACGGACAAAACTCCTCGCTTCGGAGGAATGAAATATCCTTTGCATTTGTAAAGCAACAGAAGAGAAACGGGAGGGGTGGCGGTGGTGGGGGAGCTAACAGGGTCATCCTTGGTGAATGCAGTGGAGATAGCCGCTAATTAGCAGAAGCAGGGTGGGGTGTTTTCTGCAGGAAATGAAAGAGTATCTGAAAGCAGGAAAATCTCACTCCACAAAAAATGATTTTCTTTTCAGAAAAATGGTCTAAGGACTAATAGCTGTAGTCGAGGGATCTGTGGGACATTACACGGAATGCGAGTTATAAAGTAAAAGGTGACTAATAACTTTACTAAGACACATTTACTTAAACTTCATTCTCATTCTCATAATTACATACTGAAAATTGCACAGAAGCATTGAATAATCAGTAGCAGTTACTGAATAATTCATAGTTACTGAATAATCCATAGTAGATACTGAATAATACATAATAGATACTGAGTAATCCATAGTAGACATTGAGTAATCCATAGTATTTACTGTGGTAATTGAATAATTCACTGTTACTGAAAAACCCTCATTTTTTTTGTTCTACACAATAGCTAGGTGAAGGTGAGCATGTGAAGTGGAACACAGTGTGAACCAGTGTGAAATTATTTCTCTGTATTTAACCCATTAAACCCATTCACCAAATGAAGCAGTGGGCAGCCAGGAACACAGCGCCCGGGGAGCATTGTATAGGGATGGTATCTTGCTCAAGGGTTCCTCAGTATTGGCATGGGCAGTCCTGGAATTTGAACCTATGACCTTCTGATAGCAGAGGCAACTCCCTAACCACTAGGCCACCAGCTGCCAGCTACAGCTACACAGCTCAACACGCTTGGAGGAGAACACTAACTGCCAATTCTGTTACATCAGCAAACAGACGCCTGTGTTGCCGGGGGGGAGAGGGAGGGCCATCCTACTCATTCTGCTCTCTTGGACTCGTGGTCAGGGATGCCTGTGGCACTACCAGGGATCAAACTCATGAACTCCTGATGACAGGGCTAACCCTTAGACAGTTGTGCCACTTGGGAGTTCTCACTTTTCAGCTTCAGCTTTTCATTTTAGAGCAAAACATTTTTTTCAGCAAAAGAATTCATTAAGCACTATTAATGTGTGCTTACTCTGGTCCATGGTTTTGGAAGACTGCGATGGGTATTGGTTAGGCACTTTCTGGATCTGCTGTGGATGGGTTGAACGGCCTGGAGGTTCCCTTTCCAATCTATTTCCAAAAAAATGTCAAAGTTATAAAATAATCAGCTTAAGGTACTTCAGTACTGTCTTTTGGGTGGAAATAGAAAAAACATGGCTCACCTGTTTTGTAGATAGTTCAGCTGAGGACTGAAGTCCGACTCCATTATGTCTAGATCAGAGGGAGGAGGGGGGAAATCTCCATAGTCGTCCTCTTGTACTTTATGTCTGCCATTGGAGGTTGCGGGGGGCACTGTTAAAATATAACATACATATGTACGTTTTTGTGCATATATGTGTATACACACAGCCATACAGCCAGTGTGTGTGTGTGTGTGTGTGTGTGTGTGTGTGTGTGTGTGTGTGAGAGAGTATTAACCAGCTTTCTATTCCAGATTTAGAACAATCCATGGCAAAACAAAGGAAGCACCACATTTGCAAGTGCTCTTGCTTTTCACTGCCTCTACAAATACAGAGAAGGAACCAATCACGCAAGTCTTTACACACATTGATTACAGTGCTGAACAAGTTCAGACTTGAATTATCAATCAATACTGCAGCTATTGACATCAGACAGTCACAGGCTTTATCGTTTGATAAAATGAGCACACATGCATGCAGGGAAAGACTAACACAGCTGTGGAGAGCGGAGGCTTCTTCAAGGACTACAGCCTAAAAATCGATCACAACGAAATTAAAGACTGTAGCTCATCTGGTGATTGAGTTTGTGTTAGTTAGATACAAGATTCAGGAGATTTTATTTATCATTTGTACATGCACAAAGAGTACGGCTATTTTTTGTCTAAAGCGCTTTGCTTCAGTAGTGAAAAGAAATAAAAATCAGAGCGGGTGCAGTAAAATATTCCCTATAAAATGCATGGTGATACAAAAATAAATAAAAAGAAACACTACAAACTGCAGTGAAGTACCCACTGTAAAATACATTAAGATACATGCTGTAAAACACTGTAAAATAATGTTACTTTCATTAAGAATAAAGCACATTTGAGTTAACAAGACATGTTTGTTTCCTTCTGTAATATGTTCTGCCAGCAGTCCGACTGATTGCAACGGGAAAAAAACGTATAAAAATGTGCTTTGTGAGTGATGATAATGTCCAGTCTATAGTGTCTCAGGCTGTATGGTGAGAGTTTATTTATGAGCAGAGAGTGAGCTGGGTCGCTGCGGGTGCTTTTTCCAACACCGTTGTATGTAGAGTGGCAATGGATGGGAAGTCAACTCCTATTACCAACTCCACAGTCTTTATGACTTTTTGGTTAGACTTCCTGTCTGCTCAAGTGGTGTTCCCAAACCAGACAGGGAAGCCATTTGTGAGGAACCTCTCTTTAAGTCCTCTGTGGGCCTGGATGAGAAAATGGTGGCTGTGTCTGGCCTTCCTCAGCAACCTAATGAAATATTGCCCTATCGCAGCACTGTTTTTGGTCCAGCTCGGGATTAAAATAACATGAAATCCCAGAAGTCTATTACTGTCAGCCCTCTTGACAACAGCCCCCTTGATAACGAGAGGCGGCAGAAGGAGGAATTTACTCCCAAAGTCCTCGATTAATTCTTCGGTCTTTTCTATGTTGAGAATGAGGTCATTTAATTATCCAGAGACGAGGATATTGCTGGCCAACTCCCTATAACCTGACTCTTCCACATCCTTGATAAGGCCCAGGATGACTGTGTCATCTGCACACCTGATGATGACAGTCTTGTACTGGGTGGAGACACAGTCGTTGGGATACAGTCTAGTGTTTGGGGCTGAGGCAACAACCCCATAGTGTTCCTGTACTAACTGTCAGCTTGACAGAGACACTGCTTCCCATCCTCACCACTTGTGGTCTATCAGTGAGAAAGACCAAAATACAGTTGAAAGTGGTAGTGGGGACCCCAAGGTCTGTCAGCTTCACAATCAGCTTTCCTTGTCGGATTGAGTGAAAGATTGAACTGTAGTCCAGGAAAAGCATTCTTGCATATGTTCTACTGCTGTCTAGTAGTTTTGGGGCGGTAGGCAAACAATGCGTGTAAGTATCGGTTTCTCTAAGCACTTCATGGCAACTAGTGTGAGTGCCACTGTTTTAAAGTCAATGTTGCTATATCTGATTTCTTAGGGAATGGAGTTATGATGGAGTACTGAATAGGAGTGGGACAACTGTGTGTGCAAGAGACAAGTAGTATATCTGTGTACACACATGCCAGTGGTTTAGCACAGGCCTTCAGGACACTTGGTGATTTGCCATCCTGTTCCCCTGCCTCACAAGGATTAACCTGTTTCAAAGTCTTCAGGACCTCTGTGAGTGTTACCTGAAGGGCACTGTCCTCAGGGAGGGAGAGGGGCGTTTGTGTTCAGTTTGTTGAATCTAGCATTAAACTGTTGAGAGGATCTAGTGTTGAGAGTATCTTAGCACTGTTTGTGTTCCTCCTGTAGTCAGTGACAGACTGTATTCCCTGCCACATGCTAGTTGTGTTGTATTGCACCTGCAGAAGACTTTGGGAGTACGCCCTTTTTGCAGCTCTAATGGACTTAAGTCCTCTGGGATAAATAAAGTTGTCTGATTCTAATTGTAGCTCATACAGGGCCTGGCTATGCTCTCCTCTATCCCCTGACTTGAAGGTGTCCCATCTTTTCCTGATCTTCTTGCATATATGCGGATTAAAACAGGGCTTTTGATTGGGGAAAACAAACAGTTTTGGAAGGGACACAGATGGAAGTGCACAAGCTGATGTAATCCCTGTCAGACTCTGTGTAGTCCTGAATTCTGTCTGTAGCCTCCTTAAAGATATTCATATCTGTGGCCTCTAGGCAGCCCTGCAGGCTTGCCAGAGTACCATTCTTTATAACAGTTTTGATTGTGACTGAGTTAGCCTTCAGCTACTTGGTGGGCCTTTGCAGGATTGCCAAGTGGTCAGAATTTCCAAAGTGGGGTTTGGGTTGAGCTGTGTATGCAGTTCTGATGTTGTTGTCAACATGGTCCAAAGTATTGTCTGCTCTAGTAGAAAAAGTCACAAACTGGTGATGTTTTGGCATTTTTTTTCTGAGATTTTACTGATTAAAATCTTCCAAAATAATTAAAGCCTGTTTTCATGCTCATTGCTTATGTGCAGTTCTTTAAGTGTAGCCTCTGTCCTTTGTAGGGGAATGTAAACAACACTCACTATAATGCATTGTAGTTCTCTGGATAAATAAAACAGGCTACATTTTAAGGTTAAGTATTCCACACCCTCAGGGCAGGACTGAGACGTAACCGTACTGTCTGTGCACAAGGGCTGTTTGACATAGAAGGCAACTTTTTGACTGCACTGCCAGTGTTGATGTCGGCACTGAAGACCGTATAGCCTTCTGGTGTTATGGACTCATTGCGGGTTTTCCGTCACAGAAACACAACATAGAGCAGCTCTGAAAGTACTGCTGTGTTGAAATCCAAGCATGCAGTTAATCTATTTTCATGAGACTATGTTCACAAGCAGTTCGACTGGGAGGGTTATCCTTCCTCTGCTAACCCATGCTCAGAAGCTTTCACCAGCCTGCCTGCCGTGCCTCCGCCTCGGCCTCCAGTTGTCAGGAAACGCCCCTCCTGTGACCTAGACTGGAGTCGCATGCACATGGTGAAGTAGCTCCAGGAACTAGTCCAGTGCAATGTTGTCAAAAAGTCCAAAATGACTGGGCTGTCGTAACTGTATCAAAGTTGCCTGATTATACATAACAGTTGCCCTAAAGTAACGCATAAAAGTGGAGGATAAGTGGAAATATAGAGACAGCTTGACTTGGATAGCTTTGCAATGTCGCATTTAAGGGAGCGCCGTCTTGGTGACTGGTGGATGTTACTTCTAGACCTTCATGAATTGCCAGATTCTGACCACAGAGACAATGTTGGTTAGATATTTAGTGCTTATATATTTATTTATTTATTAAATAAATACATACATACATACATACATAATACACTCAGATCAGCCCAACGCATACTACCAAGTCAGTGTCACTGCTGTGCTGACAGTGGTCCACCATCCTAAAAGTTAGAGGATAACCACAGGTTCTGGGTCAGAAAATGAGAACAAGAGGGGCAACAGTACAACTACACAGGTGAGCTAAGAGGTAGGCGAGGCCAGTGAGTGGGAGCACAAGGAAGGTGTGTGCACTGTATATTCCTCTTACATAAACCTTGTAAGGAATATTGCATTCTCCACTTAGTGGTACTTCAACTACATCATTTCCATCACAACCTAGCACTTTCTGATCTAATAAAAGCATAATTATAAGAAAGAACAGCCAAAAAACATGGTAAACTAAGTGCCTGCCCCCACATGATGGACTGAGAATTAAAAAAAAAAAAAAAGTACAGTGAGCTACTTTTGACGGACAAGGGACTCTAATCAGAAAACAATGCATTTGGCTTTTTTGTGGAAAATGCAGCGAAGAGGCTTTGTGTTGGCACGGCAACTCTCTGGAGAGCGCGGCGGAGAAGAATAGAGTGAATTTAAAACAGTTTGTTATCCGTTTGCGTGTGCTGTGCACAATGGCGGCATATGCAAATACGGCCCACTTAGAATCCATTTCATCAGCCTAATGATTTCAAGGTCAGGCCCGGCCGCCTAAAAGCAGAGGGAAAATGTAACAAAAAATACTGCCGCCCTTTGGTGAGATTGGCATGCTTCCAACTCGAATACGTTTAAAAGCTTCATGTTTAGTGCTGGAAGCTGGAGTGACGGGTGAGAGTTTTTTGCATAAAAATTACATTAAAAAACATTTTTAACATAAAAAAATTATTTCAGCAGAAATCACTATCATTTCTTCTGCCATGGCTCCAGCATAAAGCCTTCATCGCATTTAGGTTTGTTGCAACTGGTTGGATGCCAGTTATTTATACTTTTTGGGCTCCTCTTCATTTTCCTGGTAAAATGCAAGCATTTACCATTAAAAACAATACAGCTTATATTTTTACTACTAATAAATCTCAGACCTTCAGAGAAAAGCTAATGATTCATAGCAACTAAAAAGAAAGCTAACAGAAAAATGTCCAATCAGAATTTACTGCTTTGTAGTAGCTAGGTAGATTTAATTAAGGGCACTTCCCCATTGATCAGGCCTTCAGATTAGCCATTAACATAATTGAAAATTGAAGAATCAGCCAAACATATTATGAATTCCAATGGGTGGAGCTAATTCTGAGAGGGAAAATGGTACTCCATCTAGCCTTTAGTAAGTTGTATGTATGTCCCTGACTGTGAATATGGTCAGAAGCCCAACTAGTTGGTTTGTTTCAGATGGTAAACAGCTGCAGCTCAGCACTAGGATTCTTTACTGAAGGAGTCACGGTAGAAATTTATTCTAATGTGTCTGAAATAAAACCTGGACTGTCTTCTACAGACTTGCCCATGTTTAATATAAAACAGCCATGCAATGCTATTAGTGCTAAATTACTACTGCAGTTCCATGTACCTTAATGGTAAGGCTGATTTCATTTAGGTTTGTTGTATCTGGTTGGATACCAGTAATTGATACTTTCTGAGCTCCTCTTGATTTTCCTGGTAAAATACAAGCATTTACCACTAATAACAATAGTTTGCTAAACCTATCACTAGTTTCAGGTCAAAATACGGGCAGAAGAACATACTGCAACGATAATGCCACGTATTGCAATTCATTAAAACACCCTGCTGGACCATTTCCATTTATGTAAAGGAAAAAATATAATGATCTACATTTTGATGAAAATAATGTAACTTTTTTTTTTTTTTACAAAACAAAAACCTTAGTTTGTTTAAACGCCAAAGAACATATCTGCTTGGTCAAGTCATGCATAGTACACCATAAACCATTGATGGAGTGGTTGGAGACTTTGGAGATTTGCTCATATATAGCCCAGCTCTTTGAGCATCAGTGTTGTGGAAGATAACATAGTGATAGCGAATTATTGTCAAACACTACAAACAGTACACATTCTGGACACTGAAGTCTATTCATCCTAAATATGGATAACGACATGTACTTACCTTGAGCACGCTCATAGATGCTATTGTTCACCATCGGAGGCTGTGAAACTCCAGCTTGTCCATTTTCAGCCCGTTGGACAGGAGGGCTCTCTCTGGCCTGGCTCTGACTGCTCTCCTACAACAAGGACAACAAATGCTCAATTCAGTTTTATGTAAATGGTAACAATGAGAGGAACCCAAAGGAGAACCTATGGTTCTCTGGGCTGCACAAGATACTGATAAATGAAGAAACTGCACCATTCTCATATTTAGCTCTAAGTGACTTTTATATGGGCTAGCTAGGCTAGTTTTGCTAACAGCTTGGCACATTAGGGATAGTACAGGAAGCTTTAAAGATAGGTTGCTACAGTTTTTACCAATGCAATGCTATTTTGTCCATGTTAATAAATAAGAGTGAGTCATACAGTGTCAGAAACCACGTAAGCAAGTCAATTAGAGATTACAGAACAATTTGACACGGTTTGAGAAAAGGCTGTATCTGACTATATCTGAGACTGTGCAAATTTGATTTGTTGCTGAATACCTGCATATAAAGGGAAATAGGTTTTCAAAATGTCTCAAAAATTAAATGACGGCTTTAGTGTGAAAAACTAATTGTAGAAAAAGTTACACAGATACCTTACAGTGGTGGTACAAGTCAAATATTATCAGTATAGTTACTATCAAAGCTCATCAGATTAAATGTGTCTTCCGGAATGTCGATAAAGGTGAAATAGAAAAAATCTTATTTGGGGTCTATTAGGACTCATGACAACCATGCATGTACCCCTCCACCATGAATGCTTAAAAAGTGCATTTCAGGTCAAATCATCTCAAAACTCAGGTAAAAATGTCTAAGAAATAATGAAATATCCTTCTGTGAAGGAGCTTTTAGAGTTGGACATCTGGTTCCATTCACCACCACTGTGTACAGTTCTGACTGATTCTGACAAAACAGGCCATTTCGAATGATATCAAACTCACTCCAAATGACTTGGTGACCACCTCACTGGCTTCTTTATGTAGAATTGTTGAAAAAGCATTCTTTGGTACAAGCCTTGTCTGTCAATGTCTGCGTCACAGTGGAGGATGCCACCAGAACATCATAGCTCTTTATGGCTGAAGATGGTAAACTGCCATCCAACTGCTTGTCTAATAACAAAAGTCTGCTGCTTAAGTGAATCACAGAGAGCTGGATGGACTAATTATGAACGGGTCACAGCTGCTCCATGAAGGAGAAGTCAAGAATCCAGCTGGTAAATTACAAAAGTGGCGATTCGATGCAGCTCCGACACCGCGCGAGCCGCGGGCAACTTGTCAGACAGCGCTAGCAGAGGCAGATAAGGATGCAGACGCGACAAAATGAAGACGTGGACCGCAGGCTGATGCCTATTGATGAGCGTCTCTCTTTGGTAAAGGCAGCTGTCAGCTTTGGAGCAGGGCACACAGTAGGAGAGCTTTCCACTGCCTTTATTCTGTCATGCTACACACACACACACACACACACACACACACACACAGTCTTTATTTATTCACCATGTCACAAAAGCCCAGGCATATAGAGTCAGCTGAATGAACATAAAAGGTATTAGGATATCACCATATCAAAGTCTCTCCCAAATGTACGCACACAGTAATATTGTCTTTGGGGGGGACAGGGACAAAAAAGGAGAGAGAGATGGATGGTGAGAGTGAGAGAGAGAGAGAGAGAGAGAGAGAGAGAGAGAGAGAGAGAGAGAGAGAGAGAGAGAGACACACGGTTGTGTGATATCCTTCTTGGGGATGATGTCTCTTTACATATATCGCGCACACATCTTCTTCAGTGGACTGAAACAAAAGCTTTCCCCTTGCTTGAGTGCAAGAGAGAGAGAGAGGGAAAATGTGTCATAAAGTAGGTCTTGCTGTCTTAGGCTGTGATCAGTAGACAGATAGGGGGTGGTTTGGAGGGAGAGGGAGTGTGTTGTGTCTCGAACACACACAATGATCAGCATCCGAACAAGAGGAAAACATGGGCAGAATGAAAAATTCTGTGGTTTTTTGATGTGTCCATTGCACTGCTAATCAAAATCAGAAATGCTGTCCATTCTTTTCAAGCTTGCTATCCATTCTCCCCGATTCGTGCGGCATTAGCGAAGCGAAGCTCTCCCACAACCAAATTAATCAAGAGAATACACAAATGGAAAAAAATGCGACCAGTTTGCCACACTGCAAGTGAAGGTACGGAAGCAATGCTAACTTTGCATGCTAATGCTCATGCTAGCAATTTATTTTTTGGAGAACATTTATCAACGTGTCTCCCAAAATCTACAAAAGGCAGTAAGTTTCATGTCTTAATCAGAGAACAGTTGTGGCGGGGAGCCTAAGCTCAACAGGGAGGACAAAGGACCAACAAAAGAGGACCCAAAGGCTGGGCTCTCTCTGCCACTCCTTTCCTGGACTGCAAGGCAGGAGCAGGGGTGACCAGAGGTTAGACTCCCTCAGGCTAGCCCCAAGCATCCTTTCATTAAAACCCCAAAACCGCCTTTTATCCGAGGCGCCCGTGGTGTAATCTGATTAACTAGCTAAGCAAGAAGAGGCCCAGTGTGGAGAGAGGATTAGGGGTCACTTGGAGGGTGTGATCGAAGCACCTCAGCGAAAAGAAAGTGGGGGTGGGAATAAGGGAATTAGAAAAGATGGGAATGTGGTGGACAATGATCAGAGAAAAAGAAGGTAGGTCCTGAAAAGTTACATTGCTTAGTTGCCAGAGATGAGGTTTAATGACTTTTTTTTTGCATTTGTATGGAAACATTTTAACTGAAGACCATAGATACACAACAAAAATGCTGAAAGGAATTGTTAAATAGCAGAACCTTTATGAAAACAATTTAATAATGGTTCTTTAAAGACTGGTTTACAATGTGTTTTCTATAAAGGTGAACCATGTCACCAAGCAAACAAATCCTTTATGCTCTCATGAATATGCACAGATGAAGGACTTCTTTACTGTCAGGCAGCTCCAGCAAGAACCAAAATTCAATTCAATTAGTCCAGAATGTGGCAGCTAGTGTCCTCGCTAGAACCAGGAAATTGGAGCTCACTAGTCTGATTTTATCAAGACTTCACTGGCTTCTGATCAAATTTTGTATTGATTATAAAATTCTACTACTGACACATAAAGAGAAAGTCAATGCAATCGTGGGCAAATTTCAATCAGCTAGCGGACGAGTCCCCCGAGCTCAGTGTCTCGCCTCTTACTCATTCTCTTATCACTCTGTCTGGGTGATTAATGGCATATTGATCAGCCTGCCTGCATGTGATTAAGAGAGAACGCATCATGGCTGACGTGTCACTTTTTATTGAGCGGTCACCAGGGCCTGCACCAATCACCATCCATCTCAAGGTGGATGGGGTGGAGGATAGGCTAATGCAGTCCCTGCAATGCTAGGCTGTTTGCAGCCAAAGGCAAATTCCATGACTCAAGGTGGAGTCAATAATCATCCATCTTCATTTCCACCGAACAGTCATGAAGAGCCATGTCTGAAATGATGGGCCATTCTGGCTTGACCTTTATGTTTTCAAGTTGAAGTCACAGTATGCCTTGATGGGACAAATTTCCAAACTTGAGTATTTTTGTATCAGAATCACATCATACACAGAAAGCACATGCAGCTCAAAGGGATTTAGGAAAGTCATGAAAACATGCACTTCTCAAGACAATGGAAGAAACACCTTCAAGGTTTCTTGAAGCCAAAAAGGCATCAAGAGCACGGAAATTAATGTTAAAGTATTGTTGTCCAGTTTCAGTCCTGGAGAGCAAATGTCCAGTTTGAGCAAGAATATCAACTGTGTTGAACCAAGGGGGTTTATAGACAAGGCCTTTTCAAAGCATGTTTTAGTAACACTTTGTATATGAAGGAACAATACCATTTGAAATAAAAAAGCATGCCTCACATCTAAAAAGGTGCTGTCTGAACTTCCTTTAGTGCATTCGACATCAAACTAGGAACAAATCCTGTATACTGAACTATGAGTTCAGTATACAATGTCAACATTTTGGCATTTTGTGAGAGGCACTTCCACACTCTTGCTCACAAAAGTGGTGCATGGTTGGAGAAAAAAAGTTGGCGCATACAAAAGGACCAGGTTTCATTAGGATGTCCATGCTTTCTTCTTTACTCTGTAGTCCAGACACAGGTTGAAAATGATGCAAATCCAACTTAGCTTTGACCCTGAGTTAAGTCAAACGCAGCATAAGACCCTCCAGAGGGCACCCTGGATTAGAAGCTTCAGGTCTTTGATGACAGGAAATGAAGGAGGTAAGGGATACTACCACCTCACTGGGTAAGGAAAAGGGATTTCACAGTGCTTCTTGAAGTTTACGTGGGTACACATGCCTAAACTTACCTGGTCGCTACCAAAAGGTGGCCCCCAATGAACATGGCGAGATGCCTGCAACAAAAAGATTGTATTCTGCAAACTTTTGATTATGTCTGGAAAAATATGCATTTGGATGGGCACATCTATTGTGGCAAGTGAGATCTTCACTCCCGAACTGTCAGAAAGAAGGGTACTGTCCAAGCAAATTTTAGTGTATGAACGTGTACACTTAAATGTACAACAATGTCCTTAAGGTCAAACTGACAATCCTCAAATGTGTATTGAAGGTACCATACATTTGCTTTCCTACAGGTAAAAGGTATATGTGTAATCAAAATCAAATCTGGATTTCAGAATGTATGGTGAAATAATAATAAGAAGAAAAAAAACAACTAAATATAGTACAATTAACTAAAAGTTCTGATGTGCCCTTAAAGTGTACCACAGCATAAAACCCTGAAACATACTGCTTTTTCTGAGAGAAGACACAACAGAGAATTTACTGTAGTCAAGAAACTCTTGCCAGGTTTGAAGTTCTCAGCAACTGACCCGAGCCATGAGCAAGGCTGCGTTTGCCACCTAGATCAAGCAAGCCCGAAAATGCACTATCCTACTCTAGAATATCCTTGTAAAGGTTCAGAATGTAGCCTCTACTGAGTTTGCAGCAAAATTCCTCTTTAAAATAGCTTCACAAAGTGATTCACCCTGCCACCAGGGGTTTTCTCATTATAGGTCATACATAAAATATAATGGAAAATCAATGTACACCATTTGCCTCAAGTCAAGTGAGCGTTTGACCACTGTCTTCTGTAAAAATTAGCAAGGGATGCTCCGTGAAAGTGACAAAAGAGGGCTATAAAAGGAGCATTATGTAATATGCAATTTACAATGCACGTTCCATGCAGCCACGTGTACAGAAACAGCCAAGAAAAGAAATGCAGGAAACTCCCAGAAGGAAAGAGCAAGGAGAAAGAGCATGCAGAGGTTTTAGAACTTTTATTAGACAAAAAAGAAAAAGATACAGGGAGGAGGTTATTGCATCAAAGAGTGGAAGACAAAACAAAAAAGAAAATACATAAACATATAAATGAATAATGAAAGAATAATTTAATGCACAAAATATTTGCAAAGATGATTAGTAAAGAAATGGGAAGAAACATGGAAAGAACAAGGAGAACAAGCTTTTTTTCCCCAGAGGTGTTAACCATCATTAGCATATTGTTTGGGTGTAAAAACAGTCATAATCTTCAGAGAACAAAAAAAAAAACAACGTTTTCCTGTTTAGCCCACCAGCCGAGGCATGTCAGCCAAGCTAAGGAAGACTACATTGGAAGAAAATTGTACTTAGAAGTTTTCCCAGATCTTTTCTGGAAATTTGCACTATGTTGGCTTTGGTGGTTCAAGTTCCCACAAGTCTACAGAAGTGTTCTCAAAATATCAGATATGTAGACAAGCAATCCCCCAAGCATTCAAAGGCCACCAGAGAGCCTATGGTGGCCATAGTAGTGGTGGTAGCGGTGGACAGGCCCCCAGAGCCCAGGTTCAGAAGCCCTGCGGTGGACAATGGGAGGAGCAGGTTGCGGGGGGGGCTGGGAACAGGCAGGAGAAGGTGTGGCTGGGCATACCTGGACGGGGGGGCGCTCCATAGCTCGCAAAACCACCAGCTGGATGGTTCCTCGCAGGTTACCCTCCATGGACATGGAACGTCTCAGGGTGTCCATGGCATCATGGTTGGAGCGGCCGAGGAGGGATTCGCCATTGATGGCCACAAGCTGATCATTCACACGCAGACGGCCATCCTAGAGGAAGGTGAGTGAAGGAAGACAGGATTAATGGTGGAGAGATACTTTAATACTGTAAAGCGTTAGCAATATGACTAGTTCTAATCTTCAGAATGATGGTTTTCTACAATGACAGCCTTGCTATCTGAAGACATGTTGAACAGCGTTGTCCGCCATGAGACACACATGACTTGACTTTATCTCACAGTCTCACGTCACACTTTTCTCACATTGTTACATCTCTTGTACCTTAAAACGACCTTCAGATGAATCTGATGAACTTTCCTAAAAATGCTTCACTTTCATTGAATAAAAACACCGTACCAGTGCTAGCGGTCATTCCTGTTCTTAGAAATGAATGCAAGTGATAGATATAATGATAGTCCACATGTCTTTTAGATCAGTGTGGTCAAAACTAATAACGGATGTCTGCAGAATGACAAATCACTTCTGTGATGTGTGAGGTGAATTATATCCACTTGTGAAAATACACACTAAACACACTCCAAATGGATGTAAAGTGAAGGAAAATGAGAAGGTAATTAATAAGGCTCAGCCAGTAAATTAAAAATGACCAAGAACATGACAATTCCTAAATAAAATGAATGCAAAATCAGTGGTCCAAAATAGAACTGCACAAAAGAGAAAAGCAGTTAAAACCCCCTGGAGCTATTCATTGTCTGTGAGGCTCTGGACATGGGTGACCTCTAGGCTGGGTCATTAACCAATAACCACGGTGATACTGACCCGTTTAAAGGGGTCCTTTAAGGGTGGGGGCATAAGACGGTATGAATTCACTTAAACACACACGATGCTTTGGATGGTCCTATTAAGATGATGGAGCAGTCTCTAGAGGATGGCTCCACCCTCCTTCACCACTTCAATCTAATCAGTGCAGCTTTTAAAGCTTTAATTAGCATTAATGAGGCCAACGCACTGTTTTTCACATGCTAATCAGTCAGAAGTGCCTATTACTTGCGTGTGCATACCCGCAGCACCTGCAGTTGTATAAAGATAAGTTATACATTGCAGGCTCTTTCACGCAACACCTGCGGGTCTGTTTTATCATTTTGGGGTATCTATACGTTCATTTGTAAGGATGTAGCGATCAAATAATTCTCTTATATTTTGGCGTGATTTATTTTTAAACACACTTTAACCTTCATTTCTTCTTAAACTAATAACTAACTTTATCTGTTTGTCTTAACAAATAAAAATGTTTACAAACTTGAGTTGTGCATTTTATAATAAACATTTTGTTTGTAAATACAATCCAGCAGGAAAAAAAATAGCAATTAGAAATGAGTAACTCATTTTTACTAACAAGATTAAAGGAATGCAAATTGTTTAACTGTCTCTGTCAATAAAATTACTAACTTTATTGACAGTTACAGTACAGTATATTAACACAGTATATTAACAGTACAAAATATAAATATGTAGATCATGACACAAAGCTCTGATAACATTACTTTTTGCCAACAGTGTCCTTGTTCTTTAGCATTAGCTAGAAAATAGTTATTAACCTTGCTAACCAAGCTAGCTGTAGTGACCTTAATGGACAGATGTTGGTGCAAAATAAAAGCTACATGGCATTAGAGTGAGTACAATGGAGACTAAGTGGTTTTGCTCTGTCTTGATGGGCAGGATTCTATATATATATATATATATATATATATATGGATGTATGAATCAGCCATTAATATTGAGACAAACGGGTCTGTTTTTATGCATCTCAATACCTTTCATCCTTCTGGCTGATATCTCTTTCCCTCTCTCTCTCTCTCTCTCTCTGTCTTTCTCCCTCCCTTTCTCTCCCACTCCTCTCTGTATGAAAGAGAGGGTGATAAGGCTGAGAGAGGGAGGCCAGATAGAAGGCTGAGCTTCTGAAAAGGTTTTCCCTTGTGCTCTCTCAGCCTGGAGAGACGATGAGGCCCGTGCCCAGCTCTTCACTGGAGACCTGATGGGGGCAGGCAGCACGGCTGTGGCTGCGGGCCCAGGCTAGATCAGCAAGCTGATAGGGGACAGTGTTATTGCCCTTATCTACACCCAACCACTAGACCTGCTCTGTTCTTTTATGCAGCACTGAGGAGAGGAGATGATTCATGCTTCGAAATAAAAGGAGAGCCTTCAGACGTGGGTCGGTTTTTAAAAGTCAATGCTCTAGAGTCTAGACGCTCTGCCAAATATACATAAAATACCCACCTGTGACTATTGCTAAACTGCACATTTTTGGTCATTTACAGGTGTTTTGTAGAGAAGGGAAGGGCCACAACCAACAGTTAGGTCAATAAGCCATCAGCTGTTATTCATTGGAGGCCCTGTCACAGCATCATCGGCCAAATGTCCAATTTGGTGCCTGGACTGGATGGACAAATGGACTGAAAAGCATGTGGTCATTACTAAGAAAGTGCTTTGGTCACCAAAGTGCCGCTATTCATAGAAAACTACGTAGCTTTTATGTTTTAGGTAGCATTATGAGGACCATTTGAGCATTTCGCCGTTTGTTAATACCGTTTATTTCAAGGCAGGCAGCATTCTGGGTAGGGTAAAGTTTGTATAAATAATATTTTATATAGCAAAAAAGTTGGATCAACCCTGGACAAATGACATGTTTTTGTTGATTTTTGCAGTGTAAACAAGTACACAAATATACAAATATGCAAATATGTGTTTATTGCTTATTTTTATGTAAAATATGTGAAATTGTGGAGAATACACTTATTTAGTGGTCTAGTGGTTTGGGATTTAGCCTCTGCAATTAGAAGGATGTGGGTTTGAATCACAAGACAGCTAGTGGCACCACTGAGGTACCCTTTAGCAAGGTACCGTCCCCTAACACTGCTTCACTTGGTAAATGGGTTAAATGGAGAGAAAGAATTTCATGTTGTGCTGTGGTCAGGTGTGTTCACACATGACTGTAAGGGGCCACTTTACTTACTTTACTTACTGGGTTTTAACATAATAAGCATTTATCTAGTTTGCTATTATCATGCTATGGAATGGTCTTAAAGGAGGACTATCATGGAAAAAATGGCATGTAAATGCTGTTTCAAAATGTGCCATTCACTCACCAATACACAGATCTCATTTGTGCATTTGTTTACTTCACCGTTTTTGTGATGTCAGAAAGACTGATGCATTTACACATATTTCACATTCAGCCCACAGTGGAATGGCCATATGCACTTGCAAGAAAGTTAGAAAGAGTGTTCTAGCGGCGACCTGCGTTTTGAACAAGGGTCATCTAATCAGAACAGAGGTCATTTACATCTATCAGTCTTAAAGGCAGTAACGAAATTCTAAAGAATAAAGTATGGCTGGATAATGATAATTTAAAATAAAACAACACAAGTATCGTATGAAAAAATTATATGCACAACATAGGCTCTTACTACTCAGCAAGCTGCAACTATTTACCTTGAAAGCAGCGCCTCCATGGATGATAGACTTGATGAAGATGCCCAGGTCCTCTCCGGTCTCTCTCGACTTGTTGCCCTTCAGGCTGACCCCCAGGCCAGCAGAGCCAGAGTCGTTCAGAGGAACCTCAAACATCAGCTGCTCTCGACCGTCCTCGGTTGGCAGCGGCCCTGATGGCTCTCCTTTCTGAAACAGAGAAACACATAGACTACCATTCAAAATAATATTTACCTGTATTCACCATAGCAACCACCCTAGGAACCACCAAAGATACTACAGCAACCATTTAGAAACACCTTAACAATTTCTTTTGACAGTAGATACTACAGTAGCTACCCTAGCCAGTTAGGCCACCACGGCACTCAACTAGCAAAATCCTTGTAACAAACTAATATATCCTTGAAACTACCAAGAAACCACCTGGAAAGCCACAGCAACCAACTAACAACACCTAATAACCACCTCAGATAAACAGCATAAAGAAGGTCATTTGTAACCTTTTTTATTGTTATTTTTTAATAGCACCAAACAACTTAAAATAATATAGCAATTGTCTGGCAACGCCCTAGTAACCACCTGGGACACTATAGCAAAAGTAAAGTTGTTTCAACATTCAAGTCTAATTTAAGACCAGGGTTATATGATCCATTACATGCACAATCATAGATAATGAGGAATGAAAACTTTTCAGGAGATAAAAGAGATATTAATTACAGAATGAAGAAGTTATATTGAGGACACACAATAATGAGAGGTTTAGGACAACTTCCTAAGTTTGATGGAATGTAAAACTAAGTCAACCTTATCTGTGAAAAGTAAATGGAAGGAGGAATTAAATGTGACAATTACAAAACAAAAGTAGTATAATGTGTAAAACATAAGCTACATCAACAAAGTAAGTATTTAGAACAGAAAACGTGTTGAAGATGTTGTGGTCATTTAGTGGCACATCACACATATTTTCTGGTTTTGTGGAAAGATATCCATCAGGAATAAAAATCCAAATGCTTCTCAAGGAGGTGTTGGGATTCTCTAAATCTCGGAGCCACATTTTATCTAGGGAACATTTCAGAAACATTTTCAATATAAATATATTAAAGGTGGGATAGATATTTAAGATTCTTCTTACAGCTGCAAGAAAGGCAATTACTGGGAACTGGCTTAAACCTGAACCTCCAAAATTAAGTCAGTGGTGGAATATTATAATGGAAATTTTCCAAATGGAAAAAAAATTATATATTAGGACTAAAAGGACATATTTTTGAGACAAATTGATAAAATACACTGTAATTTGTCATTTTATTTATTTTTTTGATATGTTCTATGTGAAGTGTGTTATTTTGGACTATATATGTCATTTTTTGTGTGTGTGCTTGGAAACTAATAAAAATTTAAGTGAAAAAATCGTGGCATACCATCCTATGAGAAAAAACATAGGTGTCAGATAAACTTTGTGATACTTTAAAAAAATGACTATTGTGCTTTTGATGACAGTGTTTATAGGAATCGATTAGCAGAACGATTAGAGCTTGGTGTTAATTTTTGTGGCTGGAAAACTTTTACAGTTATCATTTAGCATTGAGACAACTAACATCTCTGTAGACTGCTCTGTTTGGCTGTAAAAAAAAAAACCTCCACAAATTCAGAGCTCAAACATCAACATTATGACTGTCCAACCGAATCAAACCTCTCTAGAGGTCAACTGATCAAGGCATCTTCACTACTATCATACGGTTAGGGTTGGTTATTGTTTTGTACATTTCATACAAATCATACAACATGCAACAGCAGTGCATGGGAAGACCACAATCATGAAGAAACCAAAGAGGAACCAGGAATGGAGGAGATGATTGAAAAGACAAAAAGTGAGAATGTGAGCTGTAGGTAAAAGCTTGGCAATGCGAGGTGAAAGGACAACATATGAGGGAAATGGGGGATTAATCTACGAAGAGAAAGAGTGGGGGAGATGGAGCAGCGAGGGAAAGGGCAAGGGGGGGGGG
>JBBPCX010000088.1:30187331-30202819 GCA_037974365.1 Hydrocynus forskahlii | reverse complement strand
ATATACACACACACACACACACACACATATATTTTTAAGATTGTCATAAATGGCCCACATATATATATATATATATATATATATATACACACACACACACACACACACACACACACACACACACACACGTATAAGTATGTACGTATGGTCTACAAACGATGGAACCAGAATATTAGTTTCATAAAAATCCAGATCATCAGCACAACACAAACGTAGAAACATCATCATGCGGATAATGAACAACCCAGCACACAGTGTGAAGATGAAAAGAAAAAGCAACATCACACCCTCTCGCTCATCACTTCCTCTAGAGAGAAAAGAAAGAGCATCAGAACGGAGGTGCGGCTGATTAGCGTAGAATTCTTTGGTGCGCTCAGGGTACTGCTTTTCTCACGGCTTAATCCTCCAAACATTTCATTAAACACTAAGAGAATTAGCATGACGTTAAACACCATAAGGGAGCAGCGCTAAAAAGGTGTTGGAATTAAGGAGCACTAATTGGCAACACTTCATTATGCTCAGTGATCAGAGGCCTGTCGTTGCAAAAAGAGCGGCGATTACAGGGCATCATTAAAATGCCCGCGGTCCTGATGATTTGATCACGCCACCCCAAAATCTTCTGCTATCCCTCGAAACTCACTGGAGAAACACCGGTGCACTAAATTGGCTGGACTGGAGAAATTAAGGGATTTTAGCTCTGTGATCCATCCATCGACTACCAGATGTTCATATTCTGCTGCGCTAGCAGGGTGCAAGCTTCAGATATACTCTGATATCGAGCTGCTGCTGAGTGGTCTTGACTTCTGCAGTCATATCAGCCCTCATTTCATCTTACTATTAGTTTTCAAAAACGAGAGAAAAAAGCCCTCCGTGATGCTAATTTCTGCGAGCATCTTTATGTGATTTCTAGTATAATATTAGGACTAAGCTAACAGTGCTACCCATAAACATTTCTGTCCGTTCTAGATTAGACTTGACGCTCGTTCAATTCATGGTCATGTCAAAGCTTGAAAACAGATATTAACACATACAGTCGAGTGCAAATGTCTTTAGACCATATCATTAAAAACCACAAGATTTCATTTATTTCCTCCTTGCATCATTCAGTCAGTTCAGAACTTCTCCAGATCAGATTGAAAATGCTCACTGCTGTAAAGCAACCCCTTCTCCTGTTTCACGATGGTGTCTGGATCTGGCTCTTCTCTGCAGAACCAGGCAAAGAATGAAGGCAGTAAATCCGACCTCTTCATATCTCAGCAGTATTTGATTTGCTAGAAAAATGACTGATACCCCGGCCTCAATCGCCATCTCTCTGGGCAGTGCCGTCATCTAGCAGTCAACGTTGGCTGGCTTGCTGTCAGCCCCACAACAAACCAGCCATCAGTCACTCTCAGATTCTCAGTTATGCAAATTAGGCTGCCTGAAATAAAAATTCTCCTGCAAAGAAGGCCACTAAACATTTTGGTTTCAGACATTTCCCTGTGGATTTGTTTTCTCGCTTGGGCTCAACATATATTGATGTTTAATGGTGCATTTTGACATGCAGTTTTTCAAAATTGATGCATAATGTATTGAGATGTAAACAAAGTTGTCCAGATTATTTAAATGAAAAATGGTTCAGAGACACTTACAAACTGAGATTTCTTTACAGTGGTAGTGATTGGAACCAGACATCACAGTGTTTGTAAACACAAATATAGACACTTTAATTACCATCCAAACCCATCAGTGAACCTACACATGTATTCTGGGTGTTTATATGGAATTACAGTTATGGTAAAATCGAGGACATTTTTTTAAAAGTCTTCTTTAAGTGACCATTTGGCCTCGCAGGTATCCTTTCAGCTGGTATCCTTCCAACATGAATGGATTTAAAAAATGCATTTTAGCCCAAAATCATACAACATCTGAAACATCAGGCAATGTATTGATAACCATTTAATTTACCGACTCTTTTAGAGGCAGACATTTGGTTCCATTCACCAACTCTGCATACACTTTACACCAAATCCACTCCAGATGACTGTTTACATCTTGGAAAAGCTGATCGAGTTTTGCTGGGCCAGTTGCTATTATGCTGACTTGTTTTATTTGTTTCTGAAGTTGATCTGAAATTATAAATACATGATCAGATATTCATCCTAAAATATTCACTTAGTTGCCACCTCTGGGCACCTAGCTAGCTTCCATTACATGAATTCCATGAATTAGCATCGGTTTTCCCAGTAAATTGTTATGATATGCTTTCCTGAGCCCATCACAAGCTTCGTGTGTATTTCTAGCTTTGGTAAACCAGAATCACAGTTCTGTCTTCTTTTTGGGCTACCCAAACATGTAACTATAACGGTTTTTCATCCAAAATACTGTTTTTAACTTATTGTTTTTGTGAAAAAACAACCCATATGCATATACTGTACATATATCTGCCTGTCCAGCCTGCAGCTGTTTATCTCTGTCCCTTTTTGCTAAGAAGTGTTTCAGGTTGGACTGCTTTTGGAATGAGGCACAATTTTAGGGCAGCCAATCAGAACAGTCCTTGTTCACATGTACCAGTCTTTATCAGGGACAGACACAAATATCATTTTTAGAAGATAAAGACAGTTCAGAAAGGCAGAAATGACTTTTTTGTACATAAAACCAGACAAATGTCATAAGTGGGGGAAAAAAAGAATAAAATGCAAGGAATGGGCCCTTTAAACACAGCCAGCAGGTCGTTTTCCAAACAAAATGCTCTCGCGGCGTCACACAGCTAGACAACTGCCCGTGCAGAAAAGCCCTCGCTTCGTCAAAGGGTGACAGAAGCGCTGAGATGCGAGAGTGACGCAGCAGATAAGGGCGAGTATGAATGGGTGCCATCTGCCCCGGCCTGGCACGGGCCACCCGCTCAGCGCCCAGGCATGGCCAATCTCCGCCGATAACGTCCATCAGTGAGACCGACAAAACGCTCCCCAAACAAAGCCTGCCATCTCAGTCTAGCGGGCCAGGCCAAGCCAATCAAACCCGACCTGCCATCTGTGCTCAGAGATAGGAGGCGATTAATGGTGCGGCTAAATTTATCACATTACGCCCATTCTCTCAGACAGGGAGGCTAATGTGGGCGACAGTGATACAGCAGCATCATCCATGATGCGAGAAAATGTAAGCAGTCGTGAGGGAGGGAAAGCATGACCAGACCATGATAAACCACAGAGGATTTGTAAGGAGTGAGGTGGAGCACCTGGACAAAGGACAGAGAAGAAAACAAATGGAGCCAGCTGTGATCATTGTCGATATCACTGTTACGGCCTAAAATAGTACGGTAACTGCAGTGTGTGTGTGTGTGTGTGCGTGCGTGCACACACAATGAAACAAGAGGCCCTGTTTCCTACAACAAACCCACCAGTGAACCTACACGTCTTTTGAGTATTTATGTGTAATGTTGATGATGGTAAAAAAAAAAAAAAACCTTACAGTAAGAGAAAGGGTCTGAAGGACACGCCCATTTCTATGCATTTTTGCTATGGAGTTTGTTTTCCTTGTACAACCTTCCTTTTTGATGATCTGTAATGTCTGACAGGCTATGCATGGTTTGTCATCTTTCACTTTGAGGGAAATTCCACTGATAGTTTACATTTTCTGCATAATTCAGTGGTTGAGATGTAAAAGTCATTCAGAGTGAGTTTGGTGAGAAACACTTCGCTCTAGAGAACTCAAAGCAGTGGTGAATTGAAGCGCCTCTAAGATGCCCTCCACATGAAGTTCTTACATGAAATGGTTATGAATGCACTGAGACATTGTTCAAATATATTTTTGAGAAGGCTTTGGCTTGAAAAGTATTTAAAAATGTATTTGCAGTGGAGGGATACATGCAGGGTGTTGTGAAGCAACTAAGCCCCCCCCCAAAATGGCATTTTTTTAAGATTTCCCACAATTTTACCATCATCAACATCCATAACAACATCCACTCAGAAGACACTTGTGGGTTCATTGGTGGGTTTGAATAGCAGTTTTGCTGTAGACACCAAGACCTCCAGTTTCAATCACCACCACTGTAAAGACATTGTCAATTAATTTCTTGACAATGTGCCATTCCTAACGACTTTAGGCCAAAATAAATCTTCAGTTTTCAGTTCCTGTACTAGACGTGAGAAATTCCACTGCAGTACTATAGAGAACCTGATACCCAAAGGAAGTGTTCAGCCATGCATGCCAGTGTTGGTTTTTGGTGACCACTGCCTTTTACTCACTGTTTCCCCCCAGGCATGTACACTTCAGCTTCATGGACAAGCCCACTGAGGCTCGGCAGGCTGAAGTTTGTGTGGGGCCTTTTTCTTCTCACACTGATAAGATAAATCTCAGCAGTCAAGAACAGGCTGTCAACATGAATGTTACCATCCCGCCAGCAGCATACGGGTCTGTGCTGACTGCACAAATTCAGGACTTCAAAACCACCACCACCACCACCACCCCCCCCCCACACACACACACACACACAAACACACCAGTGTTTCCAACAGCATCATTTCTCTTGGGCAGCTAAAAAATATATATAAAAATAAATCGACAAAATGAACCCCTCTTAATCCAGCAGAGTCACTGCAAACACACACAAACACAGAGAGAGACAGACAGACAGCTGAATAAACATACAGAAGGACAGACAGATAGACATAAAAAAAACAGACAGACATACAGATAGATAGACAGCTCATGGAATCCTCTACAGTTTTAACTCATGGTTTCTCTTCACATACAAGCATGCCAAAACTTTTTCACAGGCCATATTTTCTATTCTTTTATTCTCCGGTGTGTTAAGTTCAGCAAATAAACTGTAACTGTGCATCAGTGTATGTTTCATTTTTTTATATGCATTGAGATCTAATCTAAACATGTGCAACATGATGAATTCTGGTTGTTCTAGATTTCAGAAATCACCTCCAGCTCCATTCATCATCCCGGATACACAGCACATTGCTCTATTTATATGACAGCATCCCAGTGTCCTACTGACTGAAACTCGGAATTACAGTAATTTTAGACAATTTTCCATAACCAAACTGGTTTTATCGGAACATGTGAATGGTCCAGTTTGTGGTGTGTGTATGTGTGTGTGGTCAGTCATCACTCCACACTGCATTTTGTTTTCTGTGTAAACCAACAATCATTTGAGCCAAACAACTGACTCACTAGACAGACAAGATAGACAGATGGACAGACCGACAGACAGATAGACAAACAGACAGACAAATGGACAGGCCGACTGATAGAGAGACAGATGGACAGACAAGACTGAAAGAGAGACAGATGGACAGACGGACAGACAGAGAGACAGATGGACAGATGGATGGACAGACGGATGGGCAGATAGACAGAGAGCACACTGGAGCAGCCACATTCCTTTAACCTGCACTACTTTCATATTCCCAGTGATGCACAGCAATCTCTCACATGGACTATTAAACCATTTCAGGCAGTAAACCACACACACATACACGTTGGTATTGTTACATGGGGGGGGGACATCCCACTGCCTTGTGTAACAGAACACAAACTTAACCACTGTAACCAAGGAGTAATCTCACTACTGGTTTAGTTTTGGACGTTTGCTTTCGAAGATCAGTCAAATTTCCCCACTTCTACACATTTTCCAGTATTCCAACAAATATGAGGACTTTTATTCCTCACAAAGTGACAAATACAAACTCACACGCTTTACCAACGCACTCCTGTTGACAGCTCGCGGTCACGTGATTCAGACCGGGAGCCCCACCCCCACCCGGCAGGTGCAGCTTTTCCAGGCACGAAATAAATTAATATCTAAAACTTTAGAACAGTTCAAACACACACTTCCAAAACAAGGCCTCGAGTGAATAATGAGAAAGTAGAAAACAAATTATGAAAAAAATTAAAGGGAAAAACCCCGTCACCTGCTCCACGATCTTCTTGTATCTCTGAGTGGCTTGGTGCATAAGGTCCCTCACCACCCAGCCGTCTTTACACGGCACGACCACCCGGGTCTCTCCGAAATTCACCGTCACCTTCATCCCCGCGGGGTGAGGAGACACTTGGAGGCTCAGAAAGTGACTAGGCTTCTGGTTTTTTTACAGGAGAAGCGGGAGAAAGGGTGTCTTCTCGGAGCGACCTCCTCGACAACAGGTGTGGCATTGAGGCAGCCCAGGTGAGCAGCTCCAAAACCAGAGGCTTCCCTCCTTCTCCGGGGGTGAGACTCCCTCTTTTCTCCTCTAAAACCTCGGAACCGTCGCTAGAGACGCTCTGCTCGGAGTTAGTTGAGTTTTATCGGTAGAAAACGCTACAAGAGAAAGTGCGGGCAAGTTTCTCCTTCTGGCAGGTCCTGCTCTTCGCCCCCTGCTGTCCACACACAACCAGGAAGCGCACCACAGTTCAGTCTCTGCTCTCCTCTGCTGGAGTCCACTTTCTCCCCTTTGGAGCGTTTTTCAGCTGTTTGCAGTAAAAAAAACGCCTCAAAGGTGAAGCCTGGAGAAACGTGGAAACGTGCCTCACTCGGAAATAAAGAAAAACGAACCCAATTTCGTTGCTATAGTACAGAAATGTCTAGGTTCTGCATCTTCAGAATGTAAACTCAAACAGCTCTCCACGAAGAACAGACTGGAGGAGCCTAAAACCATCCTCCACAGACCCTGAGGTGAAGTAGAGCCTCCCACAGGAGTGAAAGTGTCCACAAAAAAAAACAACAGAGTAAAGAGAATCAGGTGGGAAAAGCTACCTTATGTGTTCTTTTGGAGGTCCCTGTAGAACCGCAGAGAAACTTCTCATCCAACAGGTTTCTGGCAGGGCAGTAGAATCTGTCAGAGTCTGTCTTCTACTTTCTGGAGGTCCTTTAGGTCTAAAATCAGTTTATGAAGATCAAAAGTGAAACGGTATGACAGTCCATGTCCTAAACAAGCCAAACACCCAAAAAGAAGGAATCAGGGCTGTGGAAAATTCTGAATAAAAGTAAAAGTAGGCTATTGGGATTGTTTGTAAAAGGACACGTCCACCAAAGTAAAAAATGTGTTTTATACCAGCCTACTGTAAGAAACCCCCCCTTCCAATGATGCATCTTAAAGGTGGAGGGAACTCTTGAAAAAGCACAGCCCCTTTAGATGGATTTTGGGAGATGGTTTGTTAAATAAATTAATAATTAATCCGTTCATTCTGTAGCAAATGCAGAAAGAAGCTAAATTTACTGCTTAGAAGCCAAATATCTCACAGCATTGTTTCCCAAAGTGTGGGCAGCAAGTGCTTGCTTTCTTTCTTTCTTTCTTTCTTTCTTTCGTTATTTATTCCTTTATTTATTTATGCATTCACTAACTATCTAGCAATGACAAAGGGAAGCTCCTATGACAAATATCTTGCAGCAGTTCCTCCCTGGTGGGCCGTGAAGGTGCTGCAGATTGGAAGTGAGAGGTTGTTTCTAATCTTTTTTTATTTCCATTTTCAATTTGGCAATTATGTTTGAGGTGTAAGATAAAATACATGAATAAAAATAAAAAAGTAATAAAGTCCTGGTGTTTAAATGACACACTCTTCTCCATTTATCTGACCTAGTTTTGACCCTAAATTTGTGGTAAATGTCTGGCTGGACTGCAGAAGATTTTCCGATGTCAGATCAGGCTGCAGTGTTCCTTAGTCTAGGAATGGCTGTCTTCAGGACATCACTGCATTAAAGAGAATGGATTACAGACGTGACATTTCAAAAGAGCTGGTGGCCTAGTGGTTTGCTAGTTGCCCCTGTGTTCAGAAGGTTGTGGGGGGTCAAATCCCTGGACTGCTAGTGGCACCACTGAGGTACCCTTGAGCAAGTCGCCGTCCCCACACACAGCTCCCCGGGCACTGTGTTCCTGGCTGATTGCTGCTTCACTTGGTTCAACACAGAGAAAGAATTTCATGCTATTCACACTGTGTGCTATGTTGTGCTCATGTATGACAAATGGGCACTTTACTTCAAATAAGGAAGGCAGTTAAAGCTGATTAGTTAAATAAAACTGTTCACTTCCCTTGATTCTCACTGATCTGGTAGTTGAGTGGATCCACGTGCTGGACAGCTCTACCAGTGTGCACTGTATGGGCAAAAGTTTTGGAATGCCTGACCATGACACCAACAGAGGCTTTAATGACATTGCTTTCAAATCCATAGACTTTATATATCCAGCTATAACAGCCTCCACTCGTCTTGGAAGGTTTTACACAAGATTTTAGAGCATTTATGAGGCACTGATGTTGGACGAGAAGGCCTGGCTCACAATCTCTGTTCCAGTTCATCCCAAAGGTGCTGGATCTTCCACACAGTCATGCTGGAATAGAAAAGGTTCTTCCCAAACTGTGTCCACAAAGTTGGAAGCATGGCGTTATCCAAAATGTCTTGGCATGCTGAAGCATTAAGCTTGCCCTTCACTGGAAGTTAGTTAGGGCCTAGTTCAAAAATAGGTGTGTCCCAATACTTTTGTCCATATAGTGAATTCAGGAGGTCATGGGCTACAGATCAAGAGTAATTGGAGCATGCAGATAGGAGGGAAGGCTTCATTTCACTACTGAGATTTTGCAGTGACCTCTGTAGTCCATTCTGAGCCCTGGATTCTTCAGTACTGTGGCAGAGGAACTGTTAGAAACTTTTAAAGCCATTTTGACTTCAGTTTACTGTCAGGGTATTGTTCCAGAGGCACGGTTTCAGGTCTCTAAGAGGCAAGTTGATCACATCGTGTTCCTCATTAACTTCCCACTGTATTGAAAACGCAAACCATTTTCTTCTCACCCCTAAAAGTTCCTGTAAAACAGCTTCCTTTTTTGTTAATAAAGGGTTTTTTATGCATTGCCCTCTATCATCTTTGACAAATCTCAAAACAGATTTAATAGTTGTGTCTCGCTGAAGTCCAGGTGTGTTTGACTTCAGGGGCCAAGCACTGAAACAAGCCCTCATATAAATGTTTATGTAACTACTAAAAACACCATGCTAATTCCTGCTAGCATTTTGGTTGTATGTTAGCACTAAGTTAATTAACATTTTTGACTCGTCTAGATTATCAAACACGAACATCTGAAATGCCCATGCTTTATTTGAAGCTTCAAACCAGCCTTTCAACATATTTTACCTTGTTTTGTTTTCATAGCGATGTATCTAGAACTTCCAAAAGGCCTTATCAGGAGGTCCCACCCAATGTATGTAAAAGCTGTTCGGCACAATCAGACATGAAGATCTCAAGCTTATAAAGCATGTCTAAAACTTCCATAGTAACAATATCAAGAAATCACACCCAGTGTTGTTGATTCCAATGTCAAGTATTCTGGTGGATAATCTGACACATTAGGCCTTTAATTCATAATTGGACAAGTTTCTGTGTGACTTTAACCACTTTACAAACTAAACCACTACATTAAACCTAAAAACACAGTAAAGGTTGTACTACAGTACTTTAACTGTACTTACAGCTCCAGTACTAACCACAGTACTTCCAACAAATAGTGATTCTATTAGATAAAAGTGAAACAGAAGTGATAAATTTATTACTATTATTATTATTATTATTATTATTATTATTATTATTATTATTATTATTATATCGCAGTAATCATTAGGCTATCTGTGGAAGCCTAGAAGGCCCTAGAAAATTCTTCAACAGACTGTGAGAAACTTGAACCTGACACAAGCCTGACAAATATCTGTTCACATTTTCTCTCAATTTTAGTCATCTTTCAGATGTTTGAGCATTGAAAAGTACACCACTGTTCCCACAGCTATCCATTATAAACTACATATCAGAGTACTGATGCATTCTACTCTATTCACATCTGTTCTGTTACACTGTTCTTCTCTATTCTATTCTAATCTACTCTGTTTAATTCTATCATGCTCTTTTCTGTCCAATTCTAATTTATTCAAATGCGTTATCTTCTACTCAGATCCATATGGCTTCATTCCATTGTTTTGTATTCTGTACTATTCTGTCCTATTCTAATCTATTCTAATGATGTACGCTGATCAATTCTACCCTACACTATCCTAATCAATTATATTATGCTATATTCTGATCTATTCCAGTCTAGTCTATTTCTATTGTTAAATTCTGATCTATTCATCCTATTCTAATCAATTATATTGTGTTGTATTCTATTCTACTCTGTTCTGTTCTATTATGTTGTACTCTGATCTATTCTGTTCTTTTTAATTGTAGTCTATGGTGCTGTATTCTGATCTGTTCTTTCACATTATGATTGATTATATGGTATTCTGTTCTATTATATTGCTGTAATCTATTATATTGTGTTGTATTCTATTCTATTCTATCCTGTTCTCATCTGTTGTATTCAACTGTATTTTCCTGTTTTACCCACAGTCTGCTCATCTTTTTCAAAATAATTATACCACGACTGTTCAGCTGTGTTCATAACATTAAAATGCTTCCCAATTAGCATTCATAAAAAAAATGCTTTAACATTATATGTTGCCACAAACCTATTCCCCTTCCGCCCACACGGACTGTCCCAGCCCAATAGAAGCACAAAGCAAGCCAGATGGAGATATTGAATCATTTTAATGGCAAATAATTACTGAAAGCATTGAAATTTGTGGCACGAAGAGACCACAAGCATAAACCGGCCAATAAGTGGCCCCTGTCCCCTGCTGGTGGGTCAACCCATCTCCGCAGAGATGGCATACAGACCCCACGAGCCGATTCCAGTCTCTACCATCTGCCTGGGCGACATTGCCAGGCTCAGTTTAACAATGCCTTCCCCCGATGGCCTATTTGTTCCCATTCGCAATTCCACAGCGCATTTAAAGGTAGCATTAGCATAATCATTCAGGTGAAATAATGGCCTCCCGTGCTCCTTTACCATGAAAATGAAGTGAGGAAAATCTGGGAACGGAAATGTTTCTGGCGCATACGATGGCTTGTGATGGAGTCAACAGTTTCACAGCAGGCGTCGCACTCCAGTTCACGGAACACTTGTAAAACAACTGTGACAGATGTGCCAATCGTTTAAAATTGCTTAGCCCAGCACAGAGTTAATGGAGCTGATATAACTGCCCAATGACTATAACCATTAAACAACATCCCTGATGACAGCCCTCAGGAGGAGGAGAAGAACGTTGCGATTGCTTTCTTCATCTGCATTCACGACAGCTCAAAACAAAAAGCCTTGTATAACCAAGCGTCACTAACACCAAAGCTCTCTGCATGCAAAAATGGAAATTGCAGTGTAGTCTACATGTATATGCCTGTCAGATCTTGGCCAGTGGCCGGTAGAGGCCGCTATTACTTATGTATTTAGCACAAGTATTGGGACTTTTATTTTGATATGAGTGTAGTTTGTGTCTGGTTTTCACATAGTCAGCTGTCGGGTGTTTCTGGTAAAGTGATTATGTGTTATGATTGGTTGAGTTCAGAGTCTGTTTGGTATTTAAGTTCCAAGAGTTTGTATTTAGGTTGCTGGTCAACCATCACCATAGCCATCACATATACCCTCACGGTACCCTTGCCTTGACCCTCACAGGATCCGAGCCTGGCACCCCTACACCTGCACTATGGAAGCGAGCTTTCAGCTCACACGGAGCATTCTGGATCTGAGGCCGGTGTTGAGAGATGTTCCCCCCTGGTGCTCTGTCAGCCCCAGTGCGGATGTCATGGCAGTGTCGGGAAGCTGTTCGAGGACGCACCAACTACACGGCGAATCCGACAAAGGGACGACGGAACCCCTGCCGCAGCGGGCGCGCCAGCCTGTGGGCAGGAAAACAGAGAGACGTCTCTCTAGCGTCCCGCAAGCACAGACGAGGCCACCCCGCCCGCAACCAGGACGTTTTCCCCAATGGACTGGGGCAACATGCCTGGAAAGGAACCCAGACACCCCAGGCGCTCGAGAATAGCGCCCTTGAAAAGGGTGAAAAAACTGCTTACATTTTTAGGGTGTGTACAGAGAATAGGGCCCCCAAGGGAGGCCTCCTGAGGGGAGCTATGGCCCTGGAGCCTGTCGGAGGGGGCTCCCCGAAGGGAGCTTTACTCCAGGCCAACCTGGAGGGGATTCCCGAAGGGGGCACTCATGGAGAGTGGACGCATGGGACCCACACGGGCCGACCTGGCCACAGAGTAGGCCAGCGCGAGGAGCGTGCATTCAGGGGGAGGGCGTGTGGGGTTCACGGGTCTGCAGAAATTTTTTTGGGGGGGGTTGTTTGTGGCTGCCGTCTGCCCCTCCTCCACCTGTTTTGTGGGGCTTTGGCGCCCCAGGAGTGGCGCCTTAAGGAGGGGGGTACTGTCAGGTCTTGGCCAGCGGGTGGTAGAGGCCCCTATTACTTTTGTATTTAGCACAAGTATTGGGACTCTTATTTTGATATGTGTGTATGTTTGTGTCTGGTTTTCACAGATATCATTTTGTTCAATTTAACTTGGCTGTGATTTGCAAATGAGCTTAAAATTGCTCTAATGAATATAAACAAGTGTGTTTTAATGCAGACAGGTGTTGCGGAAACTAGTGGGTTCATCAAAATGTTCATCAAAGAGTTCAATCAAGCATTTGTGAAAAATATCACAAAATTATTTATCGGCTACATTGCCCAGCCATACTGCAAAACTTTCTGAGAAGAGCAAAGCCTTAATAGGGGCCGTACAATCTTCAGTGCCTTTATGTCTGTTATGTCATATGTCTGGAACTTCCTATTTCTATGTGGAAGCATGTACTTTTAAGAGGTTATGCCACTGTCAAAACCTCATAAAAAGACAAAGCAGAAAGACGAAAGTCCTACAGTACACCGAGTGTCTGTTTAAGGCGAGGTCAACTTCCCAAGCCACGGAACTAATCAGCAGTCAGCACTTCCCTTGTGATAACACGCTTCTGTACGCCAGCAGACCTGTCCGACAGCTTTTATGTGTTCAGACTGTTCTGGCTGTTGATGCTGATGTGTGTGAACTAGGTCATGAACAGAGTAACTGTGAGCACACCAGGGTATCAATCCAGTATGCACTTGAAGAGCTCCTGCATGTGCTCGCATCCCCTCATTTATACAATATACCTACACCCAGCTGCCAGTTCATCAGAAACATCTACCATTTCCAAGTCCTTCTGACTAGTGCTTATCTGCTTGTCAGCATCTAACATGTAGAACCACTATGCTGACCAAATTTTTGTCATAGGAAGGGGCACCATTTACAGTTTAATCAAGATTCAAGGTTCAAAACGTTTGTCAAATGTACAGTAGAAAGCGCATTTCTCGGCGCACTGAAATTCTTTCTTTGCTGTCCACACAAATGCCGAGATTAGAGTTAAGAGTTTTTATGTAAAATAAGTTAGTAAAGACTTAAAGGTAATGTGCAGATGTAGAGAAATATTAATTGTGCATTTGCAAATTGAAGGAAATGTGCAAAATCACAGTATGAGGTAGATGAAGGGGATGTGCAAAAGGAACTTAATGTGCAAAAATTACAGTATGGGGTGGGTCAACTGTTAAGGAGTCTGATGGCAGTAGGAAAGAAGGAGTTGTTGAGTTGTGAATTGTGCTAACTTCAATTAATGAAGTGACCATTTTTGTCTCACATGAATGCAGCACAGCCCACAGTGTGAACAGCACAAAATGATTTCTTTGCATTTAGCCCATTCACCAAGTGAAGCAGCGGGCAGCCAGGAACACAGTGTCCATATTATATTAGACATAAAGACAGGCGTGTGGTGCAGGGTACACAGCACAAGCTACTACGCAACATAGCACATATTTGCCCCTCCCATCCATTTAATTTTCAAGCCAACTGTCATATTTATTCCTAGCACCCTTAGGGTCGGTTTCCCAGACAGGGATTTAGACTAGTTCGGACTACCCTTGCCTTTTCAATGGAAAATCCCTATTCACAGCTCTACATAATCCAGGACTAGGCTTAATCCCTGTCCAGGAAACCGACCCATTATGTCTAGTGAAGGGATAAGAATCTGAATAAAGTGGCAAACCAGTGTGTTACAAAGGAAGCCAAACAGTTTCTGACACCTAACCTGAATTTAAACATGCAAAAGTCTATGTGGTCAGCCATCTCAACTGCTCCCATCAATCTCTCCGACAAATCTCCCACGGCTCAATCTATTTAATTTGTCATCGCCTCAGACAGACACGGAGCAGCAGGAATGCTGTCGTTACACTGTGTTTCAGCAGACAGGGCCAAGAGAATCTTTTACTAACAGACAGAGCTAGGCCCTCTGTTTTCTTTGGCTGGCCCAGGCTGTGTTGTTCAGTGCCTGAGGAGTGAGGATGTCCTTTAACCACTCCAACCGACTAAGCGCTAGAAATCAACCATCCTGCAGCATGTTTTCAAAGGGCTATTGTGAACTGATGGGGAACTGATGTTGACAAGGACGTCATCCTTCTGCTTCCATTCCTGTAATCACTCAAAAAACAGCATTTACCCACTTCTGCAGAGGACGAGCACTAGGACGCTTTCTGTGCTGAACTGATTAAAGACAGGAGGACTGATTGGTTAAGCATTGAGGTGGGAGTTGGGGTTGGAACGAAATATTTAGCTAAATCATTGACCCGAGACAATGATGTAAGCCATATGCCAGCATCTGCATAGCCAAATGTATTACAGCCAAGAGCCTTGGGGGTGCGCGTTCATCCTAAATTCATTCCATCCTTCATTTGTACCAAATCCCTGAAAGCGCTCTGACTGTAGGAAGATATGTTTGGACAAGGATAATGGGATACTATATGGGATCTCTTTGATTTTCCATGTTGTAAGCTGACAAGAAAGCAGAGTGCATCAAGTCGACTCAAGCCAATGTCTTATGTAAGCAGCCTAGCTACAGGCCTGGCGGATGCTATGGTACTGGGATCGCTGCATTCCAAGCCCCCGAAGGGAAGTCGAAATGTCCTTGAACTTCAAAGGAAACTCCTTACGCCATCATTCAGAGGTGGATTAGCTTCAGTGAATGGCGTAATGGTAACCCTGCCATACAAGCAGACATTTAAAGTGATTAGCATGAGGAAAAGATGCTCTCAAATCTTGAAATAGACACAACACACAATATGTTAGTAATAGGATGGATAAAGATCAAACTTGTGCTGAACATTTGTCCCATAATCTCCAGAGAGTCTCGACAAAAGTGGAGTTATTTATCTATTAGTAACAGCATAACACACCTAGAACATTAACCAGAAAACATTTGCTAAGTTAGCCAAGTTAGACATAGCATCTTTAAATGACGATTCAAAAAAGTGACGTACCATGAGGCCAATTGAATTCGGCACTACGCCACTTGAAAAGGTGAATTGTTTATGAGCAATTGGCATAGGCAGACAAGGTTGACGATAGGTTATTAAGGACTTTATTAAAAGATGATTAAAAAAAGCCCATTGCTGTCTGGATCAGGTTGAGATTGAAGATTGAAAATAAAATAAATAACAAAAAGGGGCTAAATTACTTTAATTGATTAGCTAGCAACTAATACAACTGTGCTAGTAACATTCAGAAGAATAATGTTATGGATAATTTACTAAAACCTGACACCTAGTGCTACTG
>JBBPCX010000088.1:30157599-30174536 GCA_037974365.1 Hydrocynus forskahlii | reverse complement strand
GTAATAACAGAGAGTAGCCCGGGCTCCGCAAAATCAAGTCAGTGTACAGGGATCGACACAAGTGGTACACCAGTACTAATTTGGCGTACGTAGTTTTCAGTATCACAGCGCAAATGCGTACCTAATCTGAGTAACTTCACACTGCGTGTCCCGCCCCGCCTTCGACTTCACGGCCCGAGACACCGACAAGACAGAATTCTGCACGCATCCCCCCAGCCACGGCCAAAACAGATTTTTTTTTTTTTGTTGCGTACCAATTGATTGATGTAGGTACTCATTAGAGTACTAGAGCAAAAAAAATATGTAAACCCCTGTCAATGTATCACTGCATCTACTGCGAAACACCGATCTTCGGCGGGCCGGATTAAAAAGACCAACAGACCAGACGTGGCCCGCGGGCCGTAGTTTGCCCAACCCTGGTGTAGACAAAAGCTATGAAATTAGCTTAAATATAGATATCAACCAGTTTTGCATTTTGAGTTTGTTCACATTATACACTTAGACATGTCTGCGTATTTTAAGTAGTTTTATCTCTTGAAGAGCATCTAATGTAGCTTAAAAGTGATAGACAAATGTTAGCATCCTGCTAACTGCATGCCTAAATATTCATACACCTGTTTCCAAATGTGTGGAGTGGTTTAGTGACCTCTAACAGACTTGCTTATGTAGCTTCTTACCCCGTATGACTTGCTCTATAAATATAGACAAAAACAGATAAAACTCTGCCTTCAAGATGCTACCATGGTTTTTAGCCCACAAAAGACCCCACAAAGACCAAATGTGAAGGGGTGTGTGTGTGTGTGTGTGTATTTTTGAAGAGGATCATATTGTAGGCTGAACAGCACGCTGCCTTTCAGTCCAGCAAGTGACACAGTGTAGAATCAGAGGGGCGAAACTGAGCTAGCAGCTAACGAGCCTTAGCCCAGAACAGCTCTTTATCCACCCGCTAACACTCAGCGGGGAGAACTGGGATTGATTCGTCTTTGTCACATTATTTTGCGGGAGAGAAAACAGTTGTTAAGCTTGGCGCAAGCGCAGCACCAACAACAGTTTGGATGCTATTAGCTGAAACAGGAACGTATTTAATGGTACCGAGTTCTTGACCAAAACAGCTGTGCAATGCTTTTTGAAATTCAGACTTTAGGGCACAGTTCAAGCCCTCGAAAGGCGCATTTTGAACCCCTCTGAAAGACTTTGTTTATAGTTTAACCATTTAATTATGCAAAAATGTTGGAAATCTGTGTATTTCTCCTTTAAGGCGTTTACTGGTCTTCTCCAAAACTGGGCTTCTAGTTTGCCTTCAACAACCGTTTGTGTGTGTGTGTGTGTGGGGTCTGCTCCATCGGGACGTGGTGTGATGCATGTCTTTAATAACAGTCCATTAACACTGAACTGGTGTAACAGGCGGCCCCTTCTTTTGTGGTAATCTGCTGGAAATGAGTGCCAATGGCTCGTGAGGTAGAGACCAAGCCATTGCCGTCTGCTTCCCCCTGGAGACGGCTGGCACAGGGCAGCTGGGCTTAGTTTTGTCTCGCTCAGCCATTCCCTCTCTTTCTCTCTCTCTCTTCCTCCCTCTTCCAGTCATGTCCACCTGTCCAAGATGATTTGTGATCTGTTCCAACAAACTGAGTCACTCTTGACCCAGAAATGCATGTGTTTTATGAGTTGTATGCATTGCGGTGAATAGAAAAGCCTTATACCAGTATATTTAATGTTAACTGTCATAAAAGTAGAATACTGCATATTTATTTACATATCAATCAGTTGGACTGAATACATATTAATTTGTTCAGATGTAAAGCCACAAGCATTTAATGCTTTTATAGAATGTGAAATATGATAAAATACACAAAGGTTCAATAAATAACGTGTTATTATTACCAATGTGTTTTACTGAACAATTCTTAAGCCAAAATGTGAGTTTAATTTAGAGGATGTCATTGTTGCCAAGCACCAGGACAAAAACATCCAGTGGCCAATTATGACAGTCATTATTGACTTTATAAGTTTTTGCCATTGGTGTTCAATGCAAAAGAGGTTTAGTTGCCAAATAACCACCACAATGTTCATTAATATTGGCGCCTATATGTGATTTCCATATTAGTGTTGTCCCGAGTGGCTCCATATTCCTTACATTGTGCACCACAAAGGATGTCGGCACCCAAACAAGCTATAATATGTCTAACAAATAGGCATTTGGGACTTTGCCAAGTGTGTCCAGAGGGGAAAAAATGAGCGCCAAGCTACTAAATTAATACTTCTAATGTTTTTAGGATTTAGTCTTACGTTGTTTTAAATCTGTATTTCATTTAACAGAATGTCACAACACCTCATAGATCTTTGAGGTGGAAAGAGAAAGAGCAAGAAAAGTAGAGAAAGAGAGGATTATGGGTGGCTGGCCAGCTACAGTACATTACAGTGCAGAGTTCAGGGGAAAGTAGTGCAAGTGTCATCCTGTATGTCAGATCTGTGTTTTTTTGCTTAATTTTCTTTAAAACCTCATGAAATGTATGTAGGATGTTCATTTGACCTTTCTGGGTCCAAATGAACTTTAACTTGAAATTTGATTTCCACACTTTACAACAACTGGCAGAAAACGACAGAACATATAGGTTTGCCTCAATTTCCACCAGGTTCCTCCATCTCTCAGACTCTTGGACCATCACAGTATTTGTTGAGAGACACTATGGTTTGCTTTATTGTCACTTTTATTGCTCTCTCCATCTATTTCTCGCTCTTTCTCGCTTTCTCTCCATCTCTCCCTTCCTCTCTCTCTCTTTCTCCTTGTCTGTCTGTCTTTTTCTCTCCCTCTCTCTCCCTCCCCCCTCCCCCCCTCTCTCTCCCTCTCCCTCTCTCCCTCTCCCATTTTGGGTCCAACCAAAAGTCACACTGGCCACAGGGAAATAAACCGTAAGTAGAGTGGCCCACCAAGGCTGCTGGACCTGTTCCAGATCAGCTTATCTCAAAGCAAAATCCTTCAGGTTGTTGACACTCAGAAAAAAGAGATCCAACAACAGAGGCTGTGGCACAGCCGTCGTGGTGCAATCGAGCCAGTGTGGGACTGTGCTATGGCAAAAAGTGGGGGTTAAACAAAGAGCATGCGAGAGAGCAGCAGGCACCAGATCAGTCAACAGATTCATAAAGCCGACTATTTCGCTTCCCATAATAGACACATTTGTCATGCGAGTCCTCCAAGGTCCAGGCTCTTTTCTCATTCCCCTAAATGGCCCCTCCGTTACAGCTTAAAGAAACATTCCCGGGCACACGGATCACTCGCAAAGACATCAAACAGCAGGGTAAATCAAGTTAATGGTGTGAGGTGGTACGGATGTACAGGGCAAATGGGGAATAACTCAAGAACTCGCCAATGCCTGGTTGGATTCCAAAGACATTAGCTGCACTCAACACCCTTTGGACCGCAGTGTGGTGATCACAAACCCAATGATAAAACATCTACCAACTCTCTGTCCAGCATCATCTCCCATTCATGAGTTTGGTCAAACCAACCCAATCTGGGACTGTAAGCTCCCAGGTCAATTTACTGGAACCCCCTACCTTCACCTCCACCTTGCTGCTGTCCATACCAGCACCACACACACACACACACAGCCTTGGAAGTAGTATGTCAGTGTTCTGAGAATGGTCCATAAATGGTAGAGGGTGTCTAATAAAATAGACAACAGATGAGCTACAGATATAACTATGATATAACTATGTAAATTACACATATACATAGTTAATCAATAAATTAGGTGTTTCTGATAAAGTGGCCAGTGAGTGGAAGTACAAGGCAGGTATTGATTAAGATGTGTAATTCACTTCTCTATTCTTCAGTACAGTTATAGCCAAAAGTCATTATACTGAAAGCAAAAACGTACTCATATATAATATATACTTGTTGATGCTGAAATTATGTACAGACCTAAATCAAATAAATTCAGTGCATCATGTTTTTTCCAGGGTACTGGGTTTGAAAATCACTGCTGCCCCCTGGTGGTATATATCTGTATTTATATCGTGTACATATATGTGAATGAGTAATACCAGTGTTAGGCCCTCATTTAGCATCCTGCACAATGAGCAGCTGGCGTCTGTCGGTGGGTTGGAGGCGGGGGTCGCCTGTACCTGCTTCCTGCAGTCCCCAGCAGATGGCCTCTGCTTTCTGGCAGTGACCAGCCTGCATTTACACCCCCCCCATCCCAACCCCTGGGCCACAATCAGATCTCCCCCTGGGCCAAATTAGACTCCATTAACTTAGTTACTCACAGAATGAGCAGAGAAGGGCCTGACGGGCGTCTCCAGCTGATCCGGGACTAGTCTCTTCACAGCAGCCTCTTTTCTCTAAGAGCTTTGCGCAGCATGTCGTAGGATTCAGTCAAGGACTAGAAGACAATAGGCCACCTGACTAACATAATTACAATAGAAAGAGAACCCCCACAATTTTCTTGTCACTTTGAACCCTACCAAAAGCATAATGTGATAATGGCTGACTGTGAACATGGCTGTGATTTATCTGACTGTGTACCCTCTATAACAACCTCTATAGCAAACTGTGTTTATGTGTGTGTTAATACATTTTGAAGATAAAAAACAAGCCTAACCTTCAATTTGAGGACCAACAAAAGGTTCCTGTCTCTGTAAAGTATTTTATATACCACATATGGGCTATAGTAGCATTAGATATGGGTATTTAACGCTTAGATAATACAACTATATTAAATACCATGCTGTGCAAGTCTTAATCAACTACTCATTTCTTTGTACTTTCCTTTAAATCTCCTTGTTTGCACAAAAATACTATTTTGTGTCAGTCAAACTGTCTTATCTTTAGCATACTGTGTATAGAGAAGATTCAATTAAAGAAAGAAATAAATGTGAATAAATGTTTTCCTGGCCACAAAGTTCCTAAAGAATTGAGTTATTGAAGTGCCTAGATAAAGGAGTTCCAACCACTCAGCATTCAGCACCACCAGTATGCTGATCACTGCCTGATCTGAAATCATCTGCACCTGTTTCTTCACTAGTTTAGGCTTTAAGTTAGAGGGTCTTTGTTCTGCTTGAATGATTCATACATAGGTCACTGAGCTGCCTTAATGAACAAAAGACATTCCTCTGAAACTGGTCAGGTTCAGGCACTGGACTGAAAATTATTTTTTAATTTGTCACACAATGGTTTTAGATTTTTAAAAGTGAATCAGTGAATCTTCTCAGAAGTGGCAAGCCTACCAAAGGTACTCCTACAGCACACTGAGTGCTCAACTGGGAAGCCACAAAAGAATCCAGAACATCTAAGGAACTGCAGGCATTGCTCGCTTCAGTTAAGGTCAGCGTTCATTATTCTACCATTTGAAAGATAATGGGCAAAAAACAATACCCATGGGAGAGCTACTAACCTAAAAGGAACATAACAGTGCATGGTTATAAAGCTACACAGCATTGCATTTGCTTCTTCAGGGGATGGGTGACCCGTCTTAATTAAAGTCCACTGACTGAATCTGAATGGCACAAAAGAAACAAAGTTAAGATCTTGGAGTGATCCAGTCAAACTCCTGACATTGAACCCCATTGAGATGCTATAGCAGGACTTGAAATGGGCAGTTCATGCTCGAAAGCCCTTTACTGTGACTGAAATAAGGCAATGCTTCAAAGAAGAATGCGCCCAAATTTCTCCACAGTAATGCAAAAGACTGACGTACGGTTATAGGGAGCATTTGATGGAAGTTGTTGCTGCTGAAGGTGGCACCAGTTATTAAGTTGAAAAACTGTAAAAAAACTTTATATAGTATAAAACATGTATCAGACACCCTGACAGTGTACAAAAAAAACGCTTGACTAGTGTGTGTGTGTGTGAGTGTGTGTTTCATTGTAGATACTAAAAGTGAGTGTCAGTGGCCATGAAAAACATTAAAGAATTATTGCCCACTTAATTGACACATCTGGTGACGGGACATTATTCCTGTGAGAGGTCCTGCTTACCATCATTGCCACTCTATAATTCTAATGACGGGCCCTGGACTAAATCACTTATTTTAATCCCCTCTGCCGCCTTTTGCCAGAGATATGGGATGATAATTCTTCAGTTGTCAAAGCATTGTGGACAAGGAAAGTTGTATATGGGAGCATTGTGTGCTGAGGGGAGTCAGTTTGTAGAACCGGGTTAATGATGTGTTGTCCTGTGACTCATTCAGCATAATAACAACCGAACCACTTTATCTTCAGTCGACCCAGGGTTAGTTTTGATTCTCATAACGCCTTAACCCATAAAGTCCTGGAGTTATTACTACCGTTTTGCTTAACTATGATGATGGAATAATATGATGGCTTCATTCATTACATTATTAGTAATAACTTACTTTTACAATCAACTTTGATAGGCTTTGCCCTGTCAAAGTTGGGATCTTGTTATCTTTCTTGTCTAAAAAGGAGGAAAAAAGAATCAAATAAAAATGTAAGAGTAGGTGTTTGAGTGAAGAACTGCTTTCTCCCCTGAAAAACCATATTTGAAAAAGAAACTGGTCAAAGCAAAGAACGTTTCAGCTGCAATGAACAAGTCAGATAGACTTAAAAAGTAGGCACGACCCAAAGGAAATAAGGAACGGAATCTCAGGCCTATAGAAAAGCCTAAAGCAAAGAGATGATGCTACACTAGGGTAAGCTAACAGCTGATGCCAGCTGAATCGAGAAACAGGCTACTATCAGAGGTAGCTACCAGAAAAGCTTTAGACAGGCGATACATGCTAAGCTAATTGCTAATGCTAACCAAAAAACATTTTTTACAAAGACTCCAGATGATTTTAAAAGGCTAGCAAAAAAGCAACAGATGCTAAATGCTAAGCTAAGGACATAGCAAGACAATGCAAAGTAACAAGCATTAGAAAACAAGCGGCAGGTGTCAGTACTCAGAGGAGGTAGAGGGCAGCTAGGGTCTATGACATTAACCCTATATAGACTATTTACTAAGTTAAGGGCCATTCCTAGAGCCTGTGTAAATTGTTAAAGTTCTCCATCGCATTCACATGTCTCATGATGAAATGAAAGTATTTTAAGGACATCAGAAGAGGTTCCTCAATGGTGTCATGCAAAGACCCCCTACTGACTGTGTTTTTGTTTGTTTGTTTTACTAGTTAAAGATTAGGACTTTCCTAAAGACTAGCCCTAAAGACTACCCCTTTTAGGACATGCCTGTCTTAAAAGGGCTGGAACAAAGTGGATTTAGTTCAAGCCATGATTAAAGCAATACCATTTTTGATTTTTGATCAGTGTTAGCGAAGGATGATGTAAACTTGATGATGATATAAACAAAACATTGGATTAGCTTTTCATAAGTGACTAGATATAAATGTTACTTTCTAGCTAACTGACTTTTGGACCCTACAAGCAGGTCTAGTTGTAGAACATACTTTTCTGGAATGGCTGTGGATGACTGACCATGTAAACACTGTAAATATTGGTTTGTTTTTGGGTTTTTTTTGGTGAAGGTTCACTAAATAATTTCTTCAAATTAGAGAGTGCTACTCCTGACACCTCTGTTGTGATTACCTATGCAGCAATGCTTTGTATTCAAGTAGGAATCTTCTGACAATTCAAGGACGCTTTGAATCAAAGCTGGACTTTGTTTCTATTACCAAAGTGAAGTAAAATGTTTCTGACTTAAGCTTCTTTGAAACTGTTCTTAAATGTCAAGGACCTTAGTGTCAGTGTCAGTAAGACTCAGATGGGTTCCTTATGCATCAGCCTTAAGTTGGAGGACAGTTTCTTTTTTCTCTTAAACTCATGCACCCACCCATATGCTGAGTCTTCCATAAACAAACAGAGTTCATCATGTTCTTACAACTTGAAGTTGTACTTACATTCAGTTCAAAACATGTTGGCCTGTATCTCTAGAGTTACCATCTCCGGTGTTGGTCCATACCTCCATTCCAAATGTAAAAAACAGCTGTTTATGTTTTAGATGATGCACTGCGACTGGAGTTAACTTCAAAGAGTTCCTACAATGCCTCAGCCAAATGGTGTAGATTTTGGGTGCTTTGTGACATTGATTTTGCGCAAACTTTTATGCTTCAGTTTTAATAGAGCACAACTCACAAGTTCAGACAGTAGCAGAGACAGAAGATCCTGATCTTGTGATGTGATCTTGTCCAATGTCAAAAATGTGAGGAACTCACCAAAGATCAAAGCCTAAAGTGAATACTATGGCAGAGAACATGTTTGGTTTCATGGCGTAAGCCTTATGTTTAGTAGAATAACTCATGTTGGTGCTCATGGCTAACGAGGCCTATATAATGAATAGCTATAATTACAGGCCAGAAATTGAGAGGAACTTCGTTAATACAAATTGGGCTAGCAAAGCATGGTGGCTTTTACCCATTAGTTTGTCTTTTGCATGCTGAAGTCTTGGGGGACCCAGCTTGATTAATCTCATGAACGTTCAGAAGATAAGAATGTTCAGGAGAGTATAACTGGCCTTCCTCCCTCTGCTCCATCACACAATGTTGGTCTGTTAGCTGATGTAACAGAAATGAAATTTCTCCTCCAAGCACGTTGAGATTTCCAATGATGTTGTGTCCAATAAACTCACTAAAGCAGACCACGTAAAGAAAAAAATCAACCTTCTTGGTGCAGTTTCCGTATTAACTTTATTGGAGGATGTTTATTTGGAGTTTTTATGGCACCAAATTACTCCCAATGCAGTAATTTGTCACGTCATGGCTGAAATAATTAGTGTTTGTGTAAAGTTTCACAGAAATCTAATTTTTGTCAACTTCTGTTTTCAGTATAGAAGGAGAAATTACGACCTAAAAATTAAGACCTCTTGGAATCTGATAATTGCTTTAAACTGATCTAAGAAAGGGGAAGGCTGTCTGCATATTTGCATGGATAATCAGAAAACATATTCATAATGGTTGGGTTATTGGTTTTGAAATAAGTGCACTCAGGTCCTGATGTGCTGTTTCTTTTGCTTATGCATATGCATTTTGAGGGTTGGGCTCACAAAATGTGGGAGGATCATGCAAAATAGTGGGTGGAGATAATACCCACACAGCTCATTACATATTCTGGTTGAGCAGCTTGCTGTGGCTGATTTTGTGCCATTTTGTCCCACATATAAAATTGCACTAGGTTCTCAAAAGACATGTTGCTGAGAGACTTCCTTTAATAGTAGAGGCAGAAACAGTGACTAGATGGAGGCGTGAACCTCAAACCCATGCTAAAAGTATGTGTACCATCAGAAAAACACTGTAAAAAACTTGTGGGATCAGTTGTACATGTGTGAGAAGACATGGCACACCTGCACAGAATGACATCACTGTTGAATGATATGGTGGGAAATGACTTCATTCATTAACACCATTCTCTCTTCATCACTGAGCTTTCATTTTTTGTTTTGTCTCAAGCTTGTTGACGTCTCACTGCGCCTTTTAAGGCGCGCAGGCTGACAGTCAAATCAGTTTTATTGCTGTAGTGCTTTTAACAACTAATGCTTGACAGGATCTGGGTCTGAACCCCTAGTTAAGAAGCCAAAGGTAACAGAGGCAATCAAAACCTCCCTAAAGCTGGAGGAATACATTTCGACAGAAACCAAAACCCAAAAGGGAAATTTATCCTCCTGGGGTCGACACCAGACAATGAGGGAGATTAACGGATAACTATAGAGAGTAAGAAGCCTTAGTGGAGTTAACCACTGAGCAGCAGAGTCCACATTTAGCAAAGTAATATCGGTGAGAGTCTATAGTAGCAGTTTATGTTGGAGTTTGGATAGAGAGTGGTAGGCATCTGCTAGAGATCCATGGTGTCGACCTGGTCTGGGTTAGCAGTCTTAGTTTCTGTTGGAGTCTGTGTAAGTAGCAGTAACTTGGGTTGGTGGGTATTAATATATGCAGGTGGTCCATGGACGTTGAACAGGTCTAGGGCAGGTGAGCAAGGGACCCAAAAGATGGTTGATCTGGTCGAAAGTGGGCGGGGCAATGTGCAGTTTGCATGATGAAGGTGCCGAGCATACTGGGCTCTCATCAAGCCTTCACCCTCCCAACTGGCTGGTATCACGTCATAGGGAAAATATTTATATTTATATTAATGGCATTTAGCAGACGCTTTTAAGGGTCTTGCTCAGGAACTCAGTGGTGGTATGCTAAAGGTAGGATTCGAACCCATGACCTCTACCCGCTAGGCCACCTCCACCCCGGGTAAAAACTGGGTAAAAATAAAAGTTAAAAATCCTGTCAATCTACTTAGGTTTGGTTCATGCTTTTGTTTTGCAGCATCACCGTTTCCATAAACCCATTTAGATGGATAGCCATGAGCTACAATCACGCTAAATGAGAAAAGCTGGAGGAAATTGCACTTGCCAAGTGTGATAGTTCATTTTTTTAAATTGCGTAATATGAGATATAATTCACCATCTGCCACAAGCACACAACTTTATATGGAACAGGATGTGATCACTCCTTTCTTTTCTGTTAAATCCACTGTTGCATGGGGCATTTTTAATTTTGGGGTATATTTTGGCTTCTCCCTTACAGAGACTTTGCAGAAACGGAACTGTTGTTGATTTTTGGAAAGAGCTGGGTGGCATTACCCACTGCTTTGTCATCAAAACCATTTAAAATCCAGGCAACAGCTGTCACCAGCAATTCATTATTCAAATGCAGGAGCTCATAGTGTGGTATTAAATGTTATTCTAATGTATATTTTTGTGGTTTCCCTCTGCATGCACTGAACTGTGACAAAGCTAACATGTAAGATGCCAGTCCATTCTCTACAGTGGTAAAAGAGGGGTCTTGCTGTAACCATAAACATACTTGCAAAATAAAGTCCTTTCATGTAATTGTTATTTTTGCAAGATTTAACAATTCCTTTAAGGTCAGATCATGGCGCAGACAGGCTTGTATTCAACACAGGCCCTAATACCCATGCTTATGTGCTTGGTTCACTCATTTTAATGCTGCCATGAGTGCCTCACACATGTTGACCTTGGTCAAAAGCATTTTTGGCTTCAGCCTAACACAGTGGTCAGCAAATATATGCACACTTTGGGTATATTGGTGGCTGGGAAACCACAGATGTGATTCAAGAATGATTTCATACATTCATATCTATTTAAAATTATATTGCTGTAAAAAAACCCTATCAAATATTTATTTGTTTTTGTGAGAATTCAAACTGTTTGGATTTGCTGTAATTAAGTAAAATGCCTCTTTAGAGCCTCAAAGCTAAAGCAAAGATAGGCTAATGCTATATTATTATAGAACCCTCATGACTTTCTAGGGCTTCAGTGAAAAAAAGGCATGTCTGTCATTTTTATTAAGTACTGTGATGCTGTACTGATTTACTTTAGCATCATGTTTTTGTTGGAAACATGTTTCTTGTTGGAAACTGGATACAAAAAATGATCTAATCAGGTTGTTTTTCTCTAGGCAGATATAATTAAGTGAGTTGTCCCATTGTTCAGGAGGTAGACTAGAGTCCTGCCATGCTGTATAATCGAGCAATACAATTAGCAAGAAGGATCAACCAATCATGTTCTGATTTACTATGGATGGGACCAATTTCTTTCAGCCCTCTAGGCCTTCTGGAAGTTCCACACACGTGAGCACAATCTGCAGCCCGACACATGGGCTTGTGTGAGATGGTGAACAGCAGGAGCTCTATGCCAGGACTCTTTCCTGAAGGAGTCACTGTATACTATATGTTCAGCATACAAGCTCAAATATCTGTAAATATGTCTGTTAAAAGCTTCAAACAAATGTCTTTTATATCTCTGAATAAAATTGTTTTTACAAGCTTCAGAGGTCTGAGGTCAATTTTAAAGGGCCTGAAAATGTTAACGTATGATGGCTTTGGCTAGGTGCTATCATACCACAGACATTTTCATGAACTAGTTTTGATTGTTTTGATATTTATGGCCCAAACTCTGACAGTCTTGATTTGCTTCTTCACTACATAACATCTGAATTAATTCAAATTCAAGTTCACGTTCAGGTTCAAGTTTAGTAGAGGTGCGAATACAAATATTGAGATTACTTGAAAAGAGGTTTGGAAATGGTTAAGTAAAGAAAACTGAAATTCAGATTTTTTACTGCATTACAAAAACACCACAATTTTTACTCCAATCTCTTATCAGCTGCACCTGTTGATGTCTGTTGATGTGCCATGGAGCACCAATGCCATGGTTTTGACATGTTTCCCTGTACTTAGTAAAGGAACAGCTGAAACACAAACCAGGTATTGCGGTGAATAATAGAATGAAGTAACTACTAAAAGCTAATAGGTAGTTACTTGAGCATCGCGCCATTGACTTCTAATATAAGTGAGCTTTGGGCCAACAAATAGTAAGTGCTACAGATGCAACAGTTCAGGATTAGGCAAAAAAAATGCACGACTACTGCTTTAATTTTGCTGCGTATTTTCTCTTGTGCTCCTCTGATTTAAATAAGCTTCATAATAAGCATGTACTTCCCAGACAAACAGCTCTAAATGTAACTTTCTCCGGTGGTACTTTTAATGGACTGCACTCTGAACCAATATTCATCCAACAAGAATATCAATGTCTGCCAGCGATGGGCTCCATTTCACTGGACTACGGAGAAGCACGCTGTGCCCCTTTGATTTTGAGGGAGGAAGGTAGACGGACGAGCAGGAAGACAAAAAGCCTTCTGTCGCACAGGGAGACGACCCCTGTCACATGTCATAATGAACTGCTTTAATTAAGACCCAAGTCAACAAAAAAAGGAGGTTGATAATGGAGGAAGCAATTTAATTAGCCTCCTCTTACAGCTCCTATTTCCAGACACTCAGGAAACAATTAAGTCCCTCTTAGCGTGCCTAATGGTCTTTGAGTCTGGCTTACTCTGCCTTATTCTATTAATAACCCATAAACGATGAGGAATCTTCAAGCTCTAAAGACATGACATCAAGAGCCATTTAGGAAATAGCGTGGCCACGCTCTTTGTTTGATGATGGCTAAACACAAAACACGGGCACCGGAGAGCCTGACATCACGTTGATCTGGTTTAGGGATGAGCATCATAATACTTGAGGACATTTTCACGATACGCTATATGTATCACAAATTTAATGAACAGGACAAATAAAATCTAGTTACGTTGTAAACAAAGACAAAGACATTCCATGAAATCGTTGTGAATACTGAGACATTGTTTTGGTTTTGAAAAGACCATTTTTTACCATCATCACCATTCCACAAGAACACTCAAAAGATTGTTTCAGTGACATGGCAGATGACTAGGCTGAGGGTGGTCCACTAACCAAGAGCAGCTCTGGAGCCTGGAACTCTGGACGGCTTATGGTATGGGAGCAAACTTATCAACAAATAGCTACAAGATTGGTACTGTTTCCCTTCTTACCTGGATTTCACAGAGCATATCCCTATTAAAAGTGATAAGTGTAAATGACATGTCACTCTAACCGGACCCCCAGTGTGGGTTCCTGTGAAAGCCTACTTCCTGTACAGGACAGGAAATCAGCAGGACTGCAGTCTGACCTTTAGAACTCCAAAAATTAGTAGACATTTCCTGGGTCAATTTTTAAAAAGGTAACGGGCCTTGTTTTAAGTTTAATTTTGAAATCAATAGCACAACCTTATAGAATCAAGTGCACATTTTAAACTGTAAACAGTTTACTGTGAAACATAATTTTCATGTTACTGTATTTGACTGGGAGCGTTCTAAACTTCAATCCAGGATGCTCTGTACGTCTTCAAGAGGGGGCTGTGCCAGTTATAAAACGCCGATATAGTGCACATATTTGACCATTATGGAGTTGTACACACTTGGCTGAATCGCTAGTGTCTCTTTATCGGTTATATTATAAACTGTTTGGGAGCAGGAGCCTGCGTTTTCATTCATACATAATGCTCTCTGTAGTGAGCAGGAAGGTATTTGAGACCCAGCACTGCTGCTCACCTGTGTTACTCTTGTCCTGATCACTTTACATCATGTTGTTCAAAGTGTAGTTAAACATTTATGTGATCATTTAGGCTTTTTCCGATATCCGAACCAGTGATTTTGGCCCACATTAGACTGATACAGATACTGAGTAATGGGCCAGCGCACCACTAGTACACACATTGCAGCTAATTATTTTATTTCAAAACAGCAAGGAAATTTGACTTACCCTTTAAGGATGAAATCTGATTTTCTTGTACACCAGCAAGGTGGAACTAAAAGGTTATGGCTTCCAATACAGTGGCCAGTACTAAACCAAGTGATGCAGAGCAGCTGACAAAGAAATATGAGAATCAGAATATGAATGTAAAACACAAACATAACCACTGCTTTTCCAGTGTGATAATGTCCAGGGGCATTTTCCAGTTTTATGGTTCATTTGGAAGTGTTAAACATCCTGACTGGCATGTTGACGTTATACCTATGGGACACCGGGAGCGGCCTGGAACAATACAGCTAATTCCTGACACAGAGGCGCAAATGTTTGAACGTTCCCACGGGTTTTCTAAAATCAAGAGTCAACACTTCCTTACGTTTAGTCTCCATCAGTATTGCTGGAATGGAAAAGATATTCAGCCTTTTTCTGTAGCCGTGGCATTCCGGGGTCTTGGTGTGGAATTTTCTGTGGCCGTATGGATGGTTCAGGGTTTGGCCTGTTGGTAGAAACATTTTCCTGTTTGCATTAAACTGCTAATAAACAGAGTTCCTGCTGGCGCCCGTGGCCAAAACAGGATTTTCTGTGGGCTCACCTTTTCAACTTCTGCACTTATCTGTTGCCCCGTTTGTCTTTATCTATCACACACACAGTTTTTAAACAATATCAGGACATAGAGTCGATTTTCCCATCATGTTACCACCTGCTCACTTCATGGCTCTTGAGTATGAGGGTTATATCTGGACAAGGCAACTTAAACCAGATTTAAATCTGAATAATTTAACAACTTCAGAAGGAGGTCAAGACTCATTATAGGAGTGTAAACGCATCCCAACACATTCAACAACCAAAAACCCTTCCAGCATAGTCACAGCTCCCCCTAGTGTGTTGCTTGTGGAAGAGACCACCCTTCAGACTGCCAGCTCAAATTAAGCATTAAACGTTACCTCTTTTTGTCATTTTTCACTGTTTCACTACAACACACTGTGTTCTTTTTGTAAACACTGACTGTTTCGCTTTTCTTTTGAATGGAGTGATGTGACCAGTCTGGCTGACTGAAGACACATTTGAATACCAAGTGTAAATACACAATATAAGACAAAAATATGGTCTGCTGAAGCACTAAGATTGATCTTCACTGGAAGTAAGGGGCCTAACCCAAACCATGAAAAATACATGTCCCAATACTTTTATCCATATAGTGTAAATATTGCTAAAATCTGATCAGGATTCAATCCAGATAAAAGTCACATGGAGTGACCAGGTGTAAACAGGGTCAGGGCTCTCTCCTCAACTCTGGTTAAAGAAATATGGAAAATTATATTTCATGCTGAATGTCCTCTTCCCTGCAGTGTTTCACATTAGCATTAACAGTCATAGGCTGAAATTCAATGATTCATGACTGGACACCCGGCTTGGACACAAGACATTAGCACAGATACAATCCATTAACTTAGATACAAGACATTAGCTACAAGCTAATTTAAACATGAGGTAGTTTTTACCACTGTTTTGCTGTTTCACACAAAATGTGCAAAAAGGCCCAGAAATGTAAAGCACTGGGAGAGATGGAGTAACACTGCCCTCTGTTGGCCCTCCTCCTGCCAGCCTGGCCTTGAAAAAGACATTGCAAGACACTTTTTTTCTGATTTCTGAATGATAGTGTATTTGAAACAGATTAAATATTGCTTTTTTGAGCTCAAAAGCTTAGAGTGGTATTTTGTTGCAGGAAAAGACATGAAAAACTTGAAATATCCCAGCAAAAAATGAATAACAAAAGCCTGACTAAGGAGTTTGCATGCTACTGTGATGATTTTCTTTATAGAGCAAGGTTTAAAAAGAGATGACTCAAACTCTACATAAAACCACTGACCATTCTCCAGCTCTCATGCTAAAAGTTGCTGAAACATTTTTGTTTCCCAAGGTGTTTTTCCACTAGCTTTAAAATGCTACTTATTTTAGCCTTTCCTTACACTGAAGCACCAAGATTTAACCTCTTGTTTAGGTCTTAGGGTATGCACAAACTTTTGTGGAGAATTAGCACATTGTCTATATAGCGTCCCATGCTGACATGTAGACTTATGTTTACAGGGAAAGAATTAAAATGAACTAAAACATTTTTCAAGAGCATATCAGAAAGGGTCTTGAAATGTCCCAGTGCTCTCCACTGTGAAATGTTTCCAGAGACATTGAGAGGGGCTGAGGCCCGTTGGCATGTATTTTCAGTTTTTTTTATTTGTCGACCATTCATTTGGGTGAACAGACATGTGGGCTGCATTCCAAACATCACACTTTCATAGTTTACATATTACTCTGCTGAATGCACTGCTAATGGTTTACAGTTTTGTACAGTTTTGGTGACTATCTTGTGTAGAAAGTAGCTAAGTTTTGTCCATTTTAGATGTTTTTCTTGAAAAAGAAAGTTGATAACTGGTAACGTAAAAGTCACTAAGTGGCAATGCTTCAAAAGCTAAAAAATATGGACCACCTCAACTGGCTCCTTTAAAGCAGTGGCCCTATTCTGAGTCCCTCCGGAATGTCAGAGCTTCTCATCCTGTCTCTAAGGCATGGGCGTCGTCGCCATTCAATCAGAGGGGGACGTGTCCCCCTCACATTTCATAATTATTCGTTTATTATTTATGTTAATTATGTGACATAAATAATTAGTTCACCCAGCGCTGTTGAATCCTGAATCTTTCGCGAAAGAATCCACTCCACTTAATCGATAGAAGAATACACACGCCACTGGAAATCCAAGCAGCCTGTCTATGCACTGACGATTCACTTCACTTGCATGCGGTGAGTTGGAGGCAAACCCG
>JBBPCX010000088.1:30126770-30157499 GCA_037974365.1 Hydrocynus forskahlii | reverse complement strand
ATGCGATTAGTATACACACACACACTGCAGAATACAAGTAATTGGCAGCCAAATCATCCAGGATATGAGTCAAGCATATAAGAAGTGTTTTATATAATGTCATTTTGTTATTGAAAACTCCCGATGTGTGAGTAGTGATACCTGCTGTATAAGGCGTTGATATTGTTCAGTATGTTTGTGTTGTGTTATTGCAGTACTCACACTCTTGTTCTTCCGCGCAGTGAATGAGCTGACCGGCGGGAGCCCCTGGAAAATCGTGGCCACTACAGTGTGTATCTATGTCCTGCTCAAGTTCCTACAGGGTGGTGGGGTTGGTAAGTAAGTATAATGTTTTTAGGGGGCTTATCACTTGTCTAGATCAGGTAATAGACTAGTTTGGCGAAAAATGAAACACTCAGTTCTTCCTCTGACCTCGAGTGTACCTGATCAGCTGAGCACTGGAGCTCCAGGTAGTGTTGCTTTCGTCAACGAAAATTATGACTAAATATCGTCGTCAACGAACGAGATGAGATGCAATGTAAATGCTGGTCATGTGACGATAACGAAATGTAGAAGGTAATATTGTTGACGAATAAGAACGAGACTAAATGTGGTTTACAAAATAAAAACTATGCTAAAATGTCTTTTCATTTTGTAGTGGTTTCTGATGATTACACATTTTTTTTGTTGACCTGTATTATAATATTAAGATTATCCTTGTTTGAATTGTGAAATAGGTTTGACTAAAAGAAAATTTAGATTTTGTCTATTGTACTGATGTAGCTAACAAGTACAGTAATGGAAGCATGTACCCTAACAATTAGCATTAATACAAAATGCATGCCTAAAGCCATGCCCCCTCCTTCACTACTACTCTCTCTCTCTCACTCACTCACTCACACACACTCTCTCTCTCTTACTCACTCACTCAGTCACTAACTCTCTCTCTCTCTCTTTCTCTCTAACTCATTCTCTCTCCAACTCTCTCTCTCTCTTTCTAACTCTCTCCCTATCTCTAACTCTCTCTCTCTAACTCTCCCTCTCTCTCTCCCCACCAGGCTCCTCTGGCTTCATAAGTAACATGCGCTCCTTCCTGTGGATCCGCGTGCAGCAGTACACCAGCCGTGTAGTGCAGGTGCGTCTGTTTGCCCACCTGCATGCCTTGTCTCTGCGCTGGCACTTGGGCCGCCGCACCGGCGAAGTCATTCGAAGCATCGACCGCGGAACCTCCTCCATCGACAGCCTGCTCAGGTCCGTCCCCTTCACTTTAGTTCAGTTCCTGCAAGACAGTCTGGCTGAATATTTATGGCCCTTAGAGCTACATGTGTTACCAGCAGAATGTGTATTGATGGAGCGGTCATTTCTGTGATGGGCTTGCGAGCTGTCCAGAGCGTCCAGAGAACAGTAGTTAAGGGGAATGAATGAAGGTTGCACGTCTTAAGCTGATGTCGAAATGCAGAAATCATGTAAACTACTGTTCTGGTGTTCATAGTGTTTTGTCATGTTAACCATTTTTTATAATTCTGTACAATAGTAACTAGTGCAGGAATAGAAAACCATTACAAATTACTCATTAATTCTCTCAAACTGTAAAGGAATGACTACTCGTTATCCCATTACTCAGCAACACTTCATTTTAGGTCCTGTTTTTTGAGTTGCTGTTTTAATTTATTTGAGATCCTCTTGATCTGCAGCTACATCGTGTTCAGCATCTTCCCCACCATCGCCGACATCGTCATAGCCATCGTCTACTTCATCTCCTACTTCAACGCCTGGTTTGGCCTCATCGTCTTCATCTGCATGGCCCTTTACCTCAGTAAGTGCCTCCCAGAACTCAGAAGCTCTGTCTTCCTGTACCTAGTAAAAGTCAAAAAAAAAAAAAAGTCAATGCATACTTACACAGCGAGTAGAAACTAGCATACAAGTCTTTATCCCCGAAATATCATTGTGCAAACAACAAACCTAAACAACCACACATCCACCTCAACCAGCATCAAGTTACATAATCTCAAATACACTTGCTAAAGCGGTTAAGACACTTTAAATACACACAAAATTTGGTCTTCAAGGTAGGATGGTCTTAATGAGGTTAAGATACATGGCCTTAAGTGAGAAGATTTTGTTGTTGTTTCTTTGTTCTCCATAAGCTCTCACCATCATAATCACTGAATGGAGGACCAAGTACAGACGCGACATGAACACTCAGGACAACAACGCCAAGGCCAAAGCTGTGGACTCCCTGCTGAACTTTGAGACGGTACAATATCTCTCATTTACTGGAGCTTGTCTTAGATTAAAGGTTAGAAACTGAAGTAGTTGGTACCCTTGAGTGGGATGCCCAGTCTTGATCCTAATCAGGTGCGATAGATTAGGGTTGGAGCTATGTCCAGGACCAGGACCCCTGGTCTAAGGTGGATGAGGGTTCTACCGCTGCTTCAGGCGATCCTCCTAATGTTCACGCAAAAACTTCACTCCTCCACTCGGCTGTCTCCATGACCTATGAAAGCTGAATTTGCACAATGGGCAACAATTGTGGCTTCTGTTGCAACATACGGCACATGAGCGTCTGGGCTTAAGCAGACTATTAATGCATTGTTACTGGTTATATTTTGAATTGCGGTAATAAAAACACTGGTTAGTTACAAAGCATAAATTATTTTGAGAAAATATATTTGAATACTCACTTGGAAGGATCAGATAATATTCATAACATGCCTGTAAAATGCCACCCAGACCAGCCCTAAATAAGATTTTTCCGTTTTGAGCAGTATAAACATTTCTCTTGGTCATTTTATGACTGATAGTGTTTGTTAAAATGCAAACCACCTCATGATTTTCAGCTTCTTTTCTGCTCCGTTATGATTTCTGGCACATCGTCCAGCTGATCAGTCCTTTTTTGACTGAAATGTGACAGTTAATCACCCCATATGGCAGGGATAGAAGCAGGTAAGGTACTGTGAGAGAGCCAAGGTCAGTATTTCTCAGTGTGGAAAGATAACAGGATGTATAACAGGGTGGGTCTGAGACAGTGTTATCATCCAGCATTGGTCCACTTTTGTTTGATGCCTCCAGGCAACATGGAGGATGAAGACTGGTTCTTCTTTTGTTTTGCACTGGAGCTCCAGTGTTAATGTAGCTAAGAAGTAGATCTATGTTCACCAAGCGTTCCTCACCTTTATACTCAATTTTAAACAAGTGGGTCACACAAAGTGTGTATAAGTGTGTTATGCGTCATTTTTCTGTTCACAGGTGAAATACTACAACGCGGAGAGTTATGAAGTAAGCCGCTTTGAGGACGCAATCCTCAAGTACCAGGTAACATGGCTTTGTTCAACGTTATCATTTTAAACAAAATAATATCAGCTCAGTTTGGGAGAATTAGGGCTGACTGATATATTGGTTGGCTGATGTCGACAGCCCGCGGTTTTGTTGGGAAATGTCACAGCTAACATCCTCACAATTAGACGTGCTGGGATATTGAAGATGTTGTCTATAGTTAGACTATATCATCTATATTTAGACTAACTATAGACGAAATTGTCTATATTTATATTCATGTATTATTTGTACAGTGTGCTGTTTTATATTATACTGTTGTATAGCTTTTATTCTATTGTTTTTGCTGCTCTTACCTCTGTACTGTCCACTTTCTGTCGTAACAATGCAAATTTCCCACTTGTGGGACTAATAATCGCTAAGTGGAACTATCCATGCATCCATTTATTTTTGTAAGTGTGAGCATCCTGCTCAAATCCCTGAACTGAAACTCTCCTACAGACTCTTATTTATACAGCAGGGTGATATTTAGGACTGAAGCTTCGATGAGGTTTTATTAAAGTTTCTGTTAATGGGTAAAAAGAATTATCATTTTTCTCCAGTAGATGCTGCTAAAATATAAACACTGAAGCTCTGCAGTGGGGATGTGTGTGTGTGTGTGTGTGTGTGTGTGTGTGTGTGTGTGTGTGTGTGTGTGTGTGTGTGTGTGTGTGTGTGTGTGTGGAGGAGGAGACCTGGGATTCTTTACAGATATTTACAGATTTATACTAGTGCAGTGCTGCTGTTACAGCTTAGATATGCCTGACTGCTGTTTTGATCTTGGATTTAGATTGCACAGTGTAGCAAGAATACTGAATGTTCTATTTGTAGCTAGGAACTGTTAGAGTACTGCGTGAGGTGAGGACTGAAAATAGACACCGTGTATTTTTATGCTTCATGCAAATGTGCTTTAAAAAATCAGTATTTAGTGGTGGGTGTTTAGGGGTGATGCTTATCCTCCCTCAGTGTGTGTGCAGTGTATGTATGCTGACTGATCATTCGTTTTCTCTCTGGGGTCAGCTGTTGGAGTGGAAGACCAACGCCTCGCTGGCTTTGTTAAACCAGACGCAGAACCTGATCATAGGCTTGGGCCTGCTGGCTGGCTCTCTGCTCTGTGCTTACTTTGTCACAGAGGGCAAGTTTGAGGTAAAAAATCATTGTCTGTGTGCTTGTGTGCTTGTGTGTGTCTGTGATTATGTGTTTTGTGTGTGTTTGTGTTGTGTGTATGTGTTTTGTGTGTGTGTGTGTGTGTTTTGTGTTTGTGCGTGTGTGTGTGTGTGTGTGTGTGTTTTGTGGCTTGGAAAAAAGACAAAGCTCCCCAGTATAAGACAAAATAATACATACAGACTCAAATACCAGCGCAATGATATATTGTATATTATTAATCAGGCCAGCCCTACGTTTCTACACATAAAGGTGACCTCTGTCTGTTGAACCTGCAGGTGGGAGATTATGTTCTATTCGGGACGTACATTCTCCAGCTTTACACCCCACTCAACTGGTTTGGGACGTACTACAGGTAAGCATTTCGTCCAGCCCCGTTAGTGCACTTTCTTCATCAGCTGTTGAAATGGAAGAAGTATCCCTCTTTCTCCACAGGGTGATCCAGAGGTCCTTTATCGACATGGAGAACATGTTCCAGCTCTTTACAGAGGAGGCAGAGGTAAAGCACGTCTCTTTTTTTTTACCTACAAAAAAATAATTTGCAGTGACAAACGTAAACGATTGTTTTGTCTATCAGGTGAAGGATGATGTGAATGCAGGGAGTCTTCAGTACCGACAAGGGAGGATTGAGTTTGAGAACGTCTTCTTCAGCTACACAGAAGGGTGGATATTCGCTTGCTTTTGTCAGTTTAACCCTTTAAACTTCTTATGGCTGCACATTCAGTTCTGACACTCTGATCCTCATAGGAAGGAGATTTTGAAGGACATTTCTTTTACCGTCCTGCCAGGCCAGACTGTTGCACTTGTGAGTAAAAGATCCATTTTAAGGTTTTTTCTAGATTTGAACATTTGAAGTACTCAGCAAAGCACACCGTGTTATCATTTGTTATGTGAATGATCAATGAATACATTGCCCAACCCCACATAGTAATTTATTATAGATATAGGTGTTTGAACAAGTCCAAAAAAGTAAATGTAAAATATGATGAATAAATATTAAGTACTGAATTTCTATTCGCATAGGAATATCTTTAATTGGGAATAAATAAATCATAACATATAGTGTGCCATGTTAAATTCAGCCAATTAAACAGTAAGTATGCATTAAAATGGGCAGAAGTGTGTTCTTTATTTTCTGATTCTGATTCTGAACAAATCATTTGTCCAAACGTTGTCAAGGACTGTACAGAGGCTCAGTCTTCATGGCTCTGACAGTATTGTTATGACTATTTGCCCATGGACTCTCCTTTTTGATTGAGGACAGGTTGGTCAGTCAGGCTCTGGTAAGAGCACCATCATCCGCCTGCTCTTTCGCTTCTATGACGTTCAAGGGGGCTGCATCCGCATCGATGGCCAGGACATAGCCAAGGTGAGAATGGGACAACTGGTGCAAAAGGTCCTCATTTATTCATGTTGTATTTTTACTGTGGTCTTGAGGAACAGTTCTCCAGGCTTCCTGAAGGATCAAAGACTCAGTTCAGTCCAGTCCCTGAACCTGACCAGTTTCAGATGAATGTTTTTGTTTGTTAAGCCACACAGTGACCTACATATGAATCATTCAAGCAGAGCAAAGACCATCTAACTGAAGTCCTGAACCAATGAAGAAACAGGAGCAGATGATTCCAGATGATCAGGCGATGATCAGTATATCTAGGCTCCTTGTAACTTAAGGCACTTTGTACCCTGTCCGAATAAAACATTTGATCCCATTTCTTTTGTTTTGATTTACTCAGTAGGCCAAACACAGTTTGACAGGAATAAAATAGTGTGGTGATTCAAAGCAAAATATAAGGAAATGAGGGATGGCTCAAGACAGTACTGTGCAATATATATATATATATATTTATATATGTATATATATAGATATATTGCACATTACTGTAAGGTATGTGTGTGTGCTCGCATTCTTGGATGACGTGCTTAGATGTGTTGTGTGTGTGTGTCTCAGGTGAAGCAGGACTCTCTGCGAGCGCACATCGGCGTGGTTCCCCAGGACACTGTCCTGTTCAACGACAACATCTGTGAAAACATCCGCTATGGCCGGATCTCAGCCACCGACCAGGAGGTGGAGGAGGCAGCCATCGCTGCTGACATTCATGAAAGAATTCTGTCTTTCCCAGAGGGTACGTCACTCAGCTGCATGCTTTGCTGCTGCCCCCTACTTTCATGTTCAGTCTTGCACCCAGCTACCCAGAATTTACATCCACTGTTTGTGGTTTTCAGGCTACAACACTCAGGTCGGGGAGAGGGGTCTGAAGCTGAGTGGAGGAGAGAAGCAGAGGGTGGCCATCGCTCGTACCATCCTGAAAGCCCCCCAGATCATCCTGCTGGATGAAGTGAGCAGAATTTCATTCACTAGATTTAACCAGAGGGTTTTTCCTTCATTTAAAGGGCTCATGTTGTGGAAATTTCAAGTGTGAACATTGTCTCAAAATGCAGACAATGCATTTTGTCCAGTCCATATGGACCATATAAGGAAACTAGGCTGTAATAAGCTGTCATTTTGTTGTAAAAGGGTAAAGGGGGCATTTGCCAGATGCCCTTATCCAGAGCGACTTACAATCATTAGTTACAGGGACAGTCCCCCTGGAGCAACTGAGGGTTAAGTGTCTTGCTCAAGGACACAATGGTAGAAAGTGGGGGTTTGAACCTGCAACCCTGTGGTCATCGGGTTCACAGGCAAGTGTTTTACCCACTAGGCTACTACCACCCTATTATGATGTCACAGTCATGAGGATATTTTTTATGCTGCTGATGTCCTTTCACTTCAAGTGTTATGACACCTGTTGGAATAAGCCTGAAAGTCTGTATAGGTTCATGTAGGTGTCATGTGGACTCTGCTGACCTTCAGTAAGGTAGTCCCTGAAGATTTCAGCCCAAGCCCAAGCAGTTTGTTCCACATTTCACCCTGGACTACTTTTTAAATGGGTCAGCCAATCAGTATGGAGATTGTTTATCTATAACAGTCTTGAATGCACAGTAACGAAAACAACTCGTTTAGTTGTAAGGGCTGAAGAGAGACTGGAAAGTGGTAAATTCAGACTGTTTTTGAGACAGCTGTGAATGCTTGTTAGTTGAATGTAATGTCCATGTCTTTAACGTCCGTGTGTTCCCACAGGCCACCTCGGCGCTGGACACGCAGACGGAGCGTAACATTCAGGCCTCGCTGGCGAAAGTGTGTGCCAACAGGACCACTATTGTAGTGGCGCACAGGTAAGAGATGACCGTGTAACAGCCCACAACACAATACGTCTTTGTCTTTTGTTGGTTTGTCAGTAATATAATTGTCCCCCTTAGGTTGTCAACCATCATCGGAGCAGATCAGATCCTTGTTATACGTGATGGACAGATTGCCGAGAGAGGAAGGTGAGGACAGCTTTTCTTTCTCACTGGTTCTCAAAGTCTGCCCATGTGCTCTCACTGATCTTTTTATTAGAAACCCATCGTTTATAGCTCATCGAATCACAGTATGTGTTAGTCATCCTGTAGCCCTTCATTAATGATTAGTTTCTGACCGCAGAGACTGACACACCTGTATCAAAGCCACACACCCTGCCATGTCACTAAGATGGGTAATTTTACATGAAGTGTTAACATTAAGGGCTTTTTTGCATGTTTATAATTAGGTTATCAATTGTTGTTAAATCATAAACCCCCAAACTTCTAAATTAATTAGCTGGTATAACACATATGATGCAAGATTTTAATAAAGCAGCCAGTTAGTGGAAGCACAAAGTGGGTGTTTCCAATAAAGTGGCCAGTGAGTGGAAACACAAGGTGGGTGTTTCCAATAAAATGTAGAGGATATTATGTATACAAGTGCAGGCAACTGTATTCTGACATATCTGGTTTTTGATCATGTTCTCCAGTCTAGAGCCGTCTCTAAAAACCCATACTTCTGTTTCTGCTGTAGACACGAGGAGCTCCTAAACAAAGGAGGCCTCTACTCTGCCATGTGGCTCCGGCAGCAGCAGGCTCAGGACACGGATTCAGCCTCCGACACAGAAGCCAAAGACTTGCAGAGTGAAAAACTCCAGCCCTCGGCCTCCCCCGCCGCCCACAAGGCTCACTGACGGCCCACGTCCGCCCGTTATGCCTCAGTGGGTTTTGCTTTGCACTGGTATCCCCTATCTGATTATCAAGCTAGTTTAGTGAAATATATCTGTGGATTTTGATATGAGGCCAGTTCATAAGAGATGAGTCATTATAGCTCTTTGAGGTTGGTTGTAAAGATAAATTGTACTATTTGTCATCTGGCAACGCACATATAATCAGACAGAATGTTAAGTTATGTAGTCTTTTTCACAGGTTTGTTAATGCATCTCATTAGTTTCAACTATAAGTTATTTCCTAGTCAGTTATTTTCAGGGAAATGCATCATTACTGTCTAGGGTAATGTGGACTGTGTAATGCAGATGGTAAAGGGTTAAAAAGGGTTAAAAAGCACATTTATATATATGTGTGTGTGTGTGTGTGTGTATATATATAGATCAGTTTGGCTCTGTTAGCAATAGGAGAAACACTTAGACCAGCTGAATGTATTATTTTATCTATTTTTGGTAATATGGTGGTTGGTACCATTTTACAATGCAAGGTTTAGAAATGGTTTACTAGTGGTTATTAATGAACACTTTAATGAAAGTCAGTAATAAGCAGTTATAATATATGAACAAATCGTGATCTGATTTGGCAATGACAATGACGATAAACAAAACGAGTCCATATTTGACACTGACATCACCCATGACACTATTTCTCTGCTTACTAATGATGTTTAAGATGTTTATGATGTAATTGGTGGACATTAATACCCTAATGTAAACCATCTTTAACTCCTTTATAAGAGTACTCAAATTGTGAGCTGACTTTATTTTACTTGTCCAATGCTGACATCTCTCTGGGGGTCCTGGGGGTCCGCGTTCAAATATTTAAGGACAGATCATGTGGATTGTATTCTGTGAACTGTTTTGCTCGACTGACTTTATTTACTTATTATTGTTATTATTATTATTATTATTGTTTGCTTTCACAATGAAAAATAGGGCTTAATTTTATTCTTCTGATATGATTTTAGACTAATGTTTCATGCTGTGTTATCGTGGGTCTGAATGCCTTATTTTAGGTCTATTTATAGTCACATAATGTGTGGGTGCGACTTTTCAGTAAGACCATCCTTAAAATGGTTTATAAATGGTTTAGAGTTTGTTTATTTTTAGTTATTAATGGTATTGTAAAAATCTTACCAATCATTTTAAGAGCCCATTTCATGTAAACCTTTTTTTAAATAAGTTTAGTGTAGTATATAAACACTGCTGAAGGTTCTACATGTCCCTGGTCCATCCAATCCATGTATGAACATTAAGCTGTCTATTTGGAATCCACTGTTTTTATGACAAAAACTACCGTATTTACATGTGTCGAGCTGTTCACCGCCCAGACTGCTTTTTTTAATAGGGGACAATACAGGGCAGCCAATCAGAACAGCGCTCATTTGCATACAAGAGTCAAATGGGCCCTTTAAGGAGCTGCTACACATATAAATGATCAGCAGTGACCTGCTGTAATGGACTGGTGACCTCTGCAGGGTCAAATTATTAATGGATGGATGGATGGAAAACATGAACAAATGAACGAACAAACAAACAGTGACCTGTTACTTGCCAGTTAGTGGCAAGGTGGGTCTCATCCATTGTTTATTTTCCTCACATCCTTGTGAGTGTGATTTCTAAGGAGCCCACATCAGTGTAAAGTTAATTTTCTCTCTTGTAAAATAAGACTTTTTAAAATAAAAGACTTTATTTGAATTGTAGTATAGAAAGTTTCAAAACTTAACCAGTCTGTATAAGCCTTATGTGGTAACTGACAAGGAAAGAGGCCTTTAAGTGAAGTGGATATAAAGCTGAGTAGTAAACGTGATGGAGCCAAAAGCAATACTACGTTTTTGTGCAATGCTTGTATATTTCTTATTTCTGAGGATATCTGTCTGCCGTCACTGAAAAATATCCTCTCTTTACACATATATTGTAAATGTGGACTTTCTTTGTAGAAAAATAAAAAAGATTTTCTCATTTTGCAAGGTCTGTTGGTCTGTGATGCCTCATCAGATCTTTCTCTGGACTGCCTGAAACAGGGGGTGGGCCAAAAAAAGACCAAACAGTACATAAATAAAGAATAAGAGTACGCACTTTTAATAATGAAGGTGTCACTAAGGGTTCCTCTAACTCAAGAGACCGACCACTTTTGATTCTCTAAGAGCTGTTTGTAAAAACAGACAAGTTTGTTACATGTCTCACAGTGTGTACAAATACAATATAATACATGCTCTTGATGTACAATGTTGTTTCTTTGTTTGAACTGTAATATTAAAGTTTTGTTCTGAGAAGTAAATAAACTACACATCCTACAGTGAAACACCAGCACCAAGCCAAGGGTTTGGTAGTCCAACTGTTATCAAATATCCTGCCATTACATTATTTTTGTGGCTGGAGTTGTTGTGCTGAATGTTTTACTTTTTTATCAAAATCTCCCATGTCCTTTTGGTAAAATGAAGAGTGTTGGAACACTAGTAGGATGTGTAGGTCTGGACACTCCCTCCCTAAGAGGGTTAATGGAGAATTTATTTATTTATTTACTTACTTACAATTTGGTTGTTGTGACATAAACAAAACCATATGTGCAGAAGGTTATTTACAGAAACTTATTTCTATGAAGTAGTGGTGAATTATGTCTACAACATAAATAATATCCATTTTATTCACTTGACACATTTTTAAGCATGTTATGGCCAAAATCATCTCAAAATTATCCCAACTCAGGTACCCCATGTAATATTTGTCACTATTTTTTTCAGTTTCTACTTTTTCAGTTTCTGTAAGAAGCTTGTGCCAACTGGTTCCTACTGAAACAATCAGACTTTGACTCCACTTTATGGACAAAAGTATGGGGACACACCTAGGCCCCTTACTTCCAGTGAAGGTGAATCTAATGCTTTAGCCGACCAAGACATTCCAGACAACGCCATGCTTCCAACTTTGTGGACACGGTTTGGGGAAGAACCTTTTCTATTCCAGCATGACTGTAGCTACCCCAGTGCACAAAGCAAGCTCCATAAACACATGATTGGATGAGTTTCGGTGTGGAAGAACTTGACTGGCTCCCACAGAGCCCTGACCTGACCCAACACCTTTGGGGTGAACTGGAACAGTGATTGTGAGCCAGGCCTTCTAGTCCAACATCAGTGCCTCATAAATGTTATACAGAGTGAATGGGCACAAATTCCCACAGAAACTCTCCAAAAACTTGTAGAAAGCCTTCCAAGAACAGTGGAAGCTGTTATAGCTGCAAATGGGGGACCAACTCCTTATTAAAGTCTATGTATTTCAATGCAATGTCATTAAAGTCCCTGTTGGTGTAATGATCAGGCGTTCTAATACTTTTGTCCATATAGTGTTTTTGAATGCAATGTCATTAAAGTCACCGTTTGCGTAATGGCCAGGTGTCCCAATACTTTTGTTCATGTAGAGTCTGAGCGCCCTCTGTGAACAGTAGTGCCTCTCCGTCCTTCTGGTGGTTGAGAGCTGAGGGGAGGAAGAGGGAGACGCCTTTCTATATGTTTACCGGGACTCCTGCTCTTTAATGTCCACTTTTTAGGTCTCAAACATGGACTTCGGCGAGCTGTTTGACGAGCGAACGTTTCCTTTCTCCGACTTTCAGGAGTTTACGGTACAGAGAAGCATGTTTTGGGTTATTTTTCCTTCGAAAACAACTAGACCGCACGAAGCTGATTGTGTTTCCCCGGTCCACCTTAAATGGTGCCGCTGTGGCTCTTTGGACCTTTTGGGCTCCCACTGTAACTGAACCTGTATTTAAGGTGGAACTGAAAATTCCATTTTCCTCGCCTGGCTAACTGCTAACTAGCTTCCTAGTGTCCTGTGAGAGTCCGGTAGTTGATTTAGTTAAATAACGACCCTGGAACGACATTAACATTAATTTCTATTATGTGGTTCATTTATTTTCAATAATTTTAAACCTAGCCGGCTTTAATTTCAATATTAAGAGAGCATGGCCTGCTAACTGTCTGAGGCTAACTTTTTTGCGGGAGGCCTCGATATATGTATATTTTTTGGGTTTTTGTGGACAATTTTGTCAGTTAGCTGCTCTTTTACACACAAGGATATTATTATGAGGTGATTTTCAGAAACTGTGTGGACATAATGTTTATTTTAGTGGTGTTTTGTGTGTTAGTTAGTTTAGCTTGACTAACTGATACGCTAGCAGGGGGAAGTTGGGGCGTTATGTGTCCAGCAGGTGGGTCAGATAACTTTTTAGACATTTTTGCTGAACTGGAACAATATTTTGATGTGTTTTCTTTTGGTCTAGTTTCTCCCGGGACATCAGCAGCTGGCAGACCGGGTGAGGAAACGTCTGTATTACGGCCTGGACCAGGACTCCTCTCTGGAGGCTCTCTCCTGTCCTGTGACTGGTGGGTGGAAGTTTAAGACTATTTTTGTGAATTCAGTGGGGTTTTCTTTTCCTTATTGTTTGTTTATAAGGTAATGAAATTTGAATAATCCCTAATCTCATGTCACTTTTACCTCACGTATTGTCCTAATCATTCAGTCTCGTTTCTAATGTTCGACTACATTGCTGCTCTCACTGGTGGGGCGTCCCAAGTTCTCTCAGGTTCTCCATGAGCTCTAGAAACACTTTAATGGATCCAAACATCTAGGCACATTTGTGAGGAAAAGGAATTCACATGTCCTCCACTTAAGTCACATTGAGGGGGTATTCCACTGATTCACTAGTTAAGATGTGATAAAGCCCTTTTTTCACATAAGTTTCTCTAGAGAAATTTGAGTCAGAATTGCTAGAGACCAGACTTCTGAAGTTTGTAATGCCTCTAAAAGCTCCTCCACAGAAAAGATTGCACAAAATGTTTATAAATACACTACCTGATGCCCCAGATGTGACTTTGGAGGGGTACTTAAGAGGCAAAATAGTACCTAGAAAAGACTATTTACTACTAGATTTTCTACATTTACCACTGTTTTACCATCTTCATTACATCTGAAGCCTTAGATCATAATTTGGATAGGAGCCTACATCGAACTAGATGTGTGTTGTAGACATGATGACCCCTGGTTTACTTTTTTTTAAATAAAAGTTGATCCTAAAAATGAAGAATATTGCCTAACTTGTCAACAAACTCATTTACTAATAAATACAAAATGTTTTACGACATTCTGAGTGCTTCAGGGGGTTTACTTTTTCTTGAGTTGTTACTTCACCAAAGATAGGGCACTTATCTCTGCATGTTGTTTCTGTCAAAAGTATAAAATCAGCAAAATAGTTCTTCAAGGGGGGTTACATTTTCTTGATGTTGGTTTTATGCGTATGTACAAAAGTGTTCTCAAATTACACAAAAAAGAAACAAAAATAGTAAGGTTTGGTGATGAAAGTGACAGTATATTAGTTTTGTGCCAGACACTGGTCTGTGTTGGTCAATTTGTTGTTTGATAGTTGTCAGTCATGTGTAGCAGGCAGGACATTTTACCTTTTTTTTTCTCACAATAAGAATTTACGTTTGTTCCACATCAGATATTGCGGTTGAATTGCTCCAGAAATCTGCCCCAAGCCCAATACGAAAGCTCCACAAGAAATATGCAGCTCATGTAGCAAGGTGAGTTTTTTCTCCCTGCTAGCACTTGCCTGCAGTAATCTTTGTTTGATAAGTATTGCACAGGAAATGTAGCCTCAAAAATTCACTTTTCTTTACCTTCCAGAGAGGCATGCATCTCCCCTTGCGCCATGATGTTAGCCCTGGTTTACATTGAAAGGCTCCGACATAGAAACCCCGAGTACCTGCAACAGATTTCGTCCTCCGACCTTTTTTTGATATCTATGGTGAGTCACAAGACACTTATTCAGAGACACGGGTCAAAAGGCTTAAAAGTATAGATCCTAAAACTGTCTCCTTTTATGTTTAGGAATGGAGGGAGCGATCTGTTACCTTATAAGGCTCTTTAAGTGCTCTGTGTTCGTCTACAGATGGTGGCCAGCAAATATTTGTATGATGAAGGTGAAGAAGAGGAGGTTTTCAATGACGAGTGGGGCGCGGCCGGCAAACTGGATGTCCAGACTGTCAACACCCTGGAGCTAAATTTTCTCAGTGCAATTGTGAGTTAAATATGCATAATTAAGGCTGTAACATCTGGGGTCGGTTTTCTGGACAGGGATTGAGGCAAGTCCTGGATTACATAGGGTTGAAAAGAGGCTAGTCCAAGACACTTTAAAGCTGGCTCTATTTGTGTCAAGTCTGTTTAAGTCTCTTGCAGTTCCAGACACCTAGCTAGCCTTATTTGTTCTTTGAAATACATGTAACAGAGATTGGATTACCCAGCCATCATTCCAGAGCAGTAGGAAAATTATTTGGATTGCATCTCGAGCAAAAACTAGATTATTGTCTCACATCAGGCTAAGACTGAAGTTTTGACAGTCAATGTGTAGAAGCACTGCATGCTACTGGGGACAAGCTAGCATTCAGATAAACAAACGTCCCTGAACGTTGTCAGTTATTTGAATAGCTTAGTTGTAGCTTAGTTGTAAACCTCCTTTCACTGGAAACCTGGCACTATTCGCTACAATCCTGTACATGTAAATTACAACTTCTCACTAACTGGTGAGAGTAATAGTCCGTCAAAGCTGGACCAGTAATACGGTGGGCACGAGGGGGTCCCGAGGCGCTCCGCCTGTATTTCAGCCTAGGAAACTCCTACAAACTTGCGGACTGGCTCATGTGAAACATTACAACCTCCACTGTTGATTAAAGCAAAGAAATTGGCGTGAAAATACACCAATCACGGCGAACCGTATCCGTAACGTCCACTTAGCGGTTGAAGCGACTGAAAGTGAAGGAGCTACAGAGCCATTTGTTGTCATTTCATCACTTGATTTCAAGTTACCTTTTATGTTTCAGGACTGGAGTCTGTTCACTGAGCCCAGTGAATTCTTCAGTGTACTCAACCACCTTGAGAGCAGGTATGTATTTCATTTTTTCCCTGCTGTCTGAAAATGCAGTTATATAATAATGAATAAATAGAAAATGCTACTGCAACATTAGAAATTACAAAGAATGTCACAAAATGGACTTATGTTTTATGATACTGAAAAGCATATGTAATACAAACATTATAATATTCACATCAGTAGTGCACTGTTTGACTGATTGCATTCAAATGCCTTATGTATTTGACAGAGTATTGGAACAGTTGTATTCTCTGTTCTTAATTTTTTTTTTATCTGTTGTGTCCTCACTCACTATGTATCGTCTCATTCCGACAGCATTGCAGAACGGCAGGGTATGAAGCGGGGCTGGTTCACCTACACCGACTTGTGTGTGCTACTGGAGCAGTCCGCCTGGACGCAGGCGCTAATGGCCATCTACCAGCACTTTGCTAAGGTAGGCGCAAAACAGTCAGTTCATAAATCATGCATTGAAGACTAAGAGCAACGTACCAGTTATTTAAATAGAATATAACTTTAACCAAATTAATTTCATTTAGTGTGACATTATCTTGTTAAAACTCTCTCACAGGCCTAATTTCCTCACACGTGTATACCGTCAGTGGTATACACAGTTACTGAACAGTTTAGTTTATGGAACATAATAGTGATTAACTGATAACTGAATAAAATGCTTGGAGTTCAGAGGGTTAAATTGCTAGTTTTTTTGGTCAGCTGCGTTAATGTAATCACCCCATTAATGATGAGGATAAGCACGAATGTAACAGTTCTTGTAAACTCTGTTCAGACAGTTCTCACACAGTTGGATGTAATCTCTGAAGCTGAAAGGTTCACATTTTGTTTCGTTGTTGCAGGTCACTTGTATGCTGGGTCTTCTCTACTTGACCAGCGTAGCCGGACTCATTGCAGCTTCTGCCGTCCTGCACCAGCTCAGCCTGCCAAACGCCAGTCGCTCTCCTTTCGGCCCGGTCAGTCCGATGGACTCTGCCCATCTCCAGCCCTCTGAATGGATCGCCAGCCTCCAGTCACATGGCCACGCCGCAGCCCCCCATCCGCACTGTTGCATCCTGGGGAACGAAAGCCAAAAACCCCAGGCTCCCATCGTACCAAATTTTCACCACCATCACGACCCCTCCTCGCACTCTTCTTTCTATCAGAACTCTGCACTCTCTCTCTTTGGCTCCCTCTTCTCAGTCCTCGCCTCTTCTGACCCCTCGCCGGACTGCACTGAGCCATTCCTCTGTCACAGCCACCTGGACATTTTTTCCCTGCCTCAATGCGGAGCTCGTAACGTCTCCAGTAACCATCATCTGTCCTGGTACACCTGGCTGGCTTTACGGTGGTCGTCTCCCGCCTTGTTCAGTGAAGGTCCTTTCATCCCCGTGGCCACCCTTCAGAGACACCCTCATTGCCCCGAGACCGCACTGCCTTTTGGGAAACCCCCAGCACTCCTTGTACCCGGATAGACCCACCCTGCAGAACCTGAGTTCATAGTGACAAACGGTTCTTGCAGGATAAAACCAGCTCGTCTCTTAGATTCACTCGACCTATAGTACTTCCCTTGGTTTTTCTATTGGGGTTTTCTATACTTTTTAGAGGCTCTAATGCCCAGAGCACACCAAGCTAAAGTTCTCCAACAAACACCAGCAAATGTGCTGGCGTGTTGTACCTGAATGATTAATATAAATCTCTAGAACAGAGGTTTCCAACTCTGGTCATTTTCCCTTCGCATCTAGTGCTTTCCCTGCTCTAACCGACGTGCTTCACTTCAGAAGTAGTTAGGTGTGTTGGTAGCATGGAGAACACTAAATGAAAGCAAGAGGGCCTCCAAGACCAGGGTTGGGAATAAATGCTTCAAAATGTTCTAGATTGCTCTTCCCCATTCATACTGCTTGTCTTGGCTTGTGAGTTCTAGATGCCAGAACAGTATTAAGCCAACTGCCAACCTTGATGTTGGTGTTTATTGGTGAATGGTGAATATTCACTGTGCTTTGGCCTATAAAAGCACTTAGGCCCCAAAGGCAATAAGCGGGTGGTCCCGGTGGACCCTCGCAATGCATATCTCAATGTTTTCCTTGCCCGAACACACTTACTGCATCACAGGAATGTTCCGTTAATGAGCTACTGAGTTGGATCAAGTGTGTAAGAGCAAAGGAAACACCAGAGCCAGGATTATGAACCCCTTCAATAGGCTAAGGATACATATAGAAAGGCACAAATGTAAATAAGTTACAAAGAGAAATTTGTCTTTATGAAGGCCAGTTTTCTGAAGTCTTTTGAAGCAAAGCATCAACTGTAGTTTCTCATAAGAAAGTCTTTCCAAAGTGCTTGGCCAGTTTAGCTCTTGTGCCAAATACGTCTTTGGGTCAGTTTACTACGCATGGCGATGACCTACAAAACGAGGTTGATCGGGCAGGCTCACATTAAGTTAAGCTTGTAATATCAACAAAAAACGATACAATTTGGAAGCCAGGTCCCTTCTATATACCAACTTTTCTGTGTAGGTTCTCTTGTTATGTGCTTTTTCTTCCTATTTAAAGTTAGCGTTTTCCGAAACACCTCATTCTAATACTTCAGTTTTGGTGTGTTGCCTTTTTATATGACATTTATATAAGCATATTTCATCTAAAAAATAAGCTTTGCAAAAGTATGCATGAGAAACATTGAGTGAGGGTTTATTGTTGTTTTAACTTGAAATATAAAACTGGTTTGGAGGTGGTTTCCCGGTGCAGATTTAGTTTCTCACATTTTGCTCTTGAGGGATCGCGCTGCCTTTACCTGTGAAAGAGCGCCTTCCGCCGTATTGTTTCAGCTTTAACATTTTTCATTTGAACAGTTTATTTCATTACTTGACAGCTAGTCATTGCAGTCTGTTACATTTTAACCTCCTTCTACAGTAGTGAACACGAGGAGCCATCTCATGTTGCGGCCACAGGGTTTTTCGTCCAGTGCTGCGACCGTGATGACCATGTTGGGTTATCCTAAGCTGGTCCAAGCTCGTCTCGCTGATGGCATACCGCTAAGTTGATTATGAAGCTGAAGATTGTCCAGTGAGCTCGATAACTTGACACAAAATGGTCAGTCCGCTTCTTAAACCCAAGTGTAGCCAGTCAGCCTTTGCTTCTTTGGTTTTGAAGCTATGAGTAATGAGCACCGTTATTTCTAAAGAACAGCACACTTTACAGTGTCAAAAATACATCTGAGTTTAAAGAAAAGTGGAGTGGTCCCTTGTAGTCACATGGGAGCACAGCACACAGTGTGAACATTGTGAAATTCTTTCTCTGCATTCAACCCAAGTTAAGTGAAGGTTCTGAGCTGTGTGCTGGTTTAGACATGGTGCTGGTTTGTGGGGTATATGCTGCCATTCCTTGACCCTCACTGCTTTAATGCTAAACTAGAGAAGCATTTGGCTGATTGGCTACATTCAGGTAGCTGGTAGCGATTGTCCGATTTTCCATCTCCTCTCGGTCTGACAGACTTTACCTTTGACTTAAGTTATCTGGGCAGCTGGCCATCAGGCTCCTCAGTGGAAGGAGTAGAGTGAAGTGTGTTGGCGTGGGGTACGTGAAGTTGGCTTGAGAAAAGCAGGTTCTGATCTGATAAGGAAGATACTTTTGAGATGGTGCCTACTCATCCTTTTGTTTGCTCTCTGTTCTTTCGAATGCTCAAGACTGTGTCTCATTGGCCTCTTTGTTTTGGTGAAGTATGTAAAGAGATGACGAATAAAGGATTTGGTTGGAAGAAAAGTTATCAGAGGTTTTGATTGCCTTTTTTGTTACCAAACGTTCACTACCAGTGTCCCCTCTCTGCTGCTGTTGTGTTGGAGCATTTTGACAAAACCACCTAGCTATGCCAGCTAACTAGTAGGGGTTGGAATCACTAGAGGCCCCACGATACAATGTCATGACATTTCAACAGAGGTGATTGGAACCAGATGTCTGAAGAGCCAAAGGCCTCTAAAAGCTATCTCACTGAAGGTTACCAGAAGGTTTTGAATACAAAAACCCTGCTTTGAGAGGGTTTTGACATTTTAAAAATCCATTCATGGTGGAGGGTTACATGCAGGGCATTGTGAGGCAAAAGAAAAGTTACTTTTTCACTTTTCCCACTCTTTCACCATCATCATCATTCCATATAGACACTGTAGGTTCACTGATGGGTTTGGACAGTATTTAAAATGACTGTGTTATACACACTGCCGTCTGGTTCTGTTCACCACCACTGTAGTGTCTACAGTGAAACATTTTGAATAACTCATTACATGTTAAAAATATTAAAGATTATCTGTGTTGAATCCATGTTTGAACCCAGTATATCACAATATTTCTTTACTGATTAATCTCATCTGCGTTATAGATTAGTCTAATCTGTAACTAAGCCCACAATAATCGATCTAATATTGGAATGTATATTCAGTAAGTAAAGAACAGGTGTTTTAAAGAAGTAGATTGAAAATTTAAATTACCTATAATTCTACAGTTTTAGACATCAATCCTAAAGTCTGAAATTTTCTACATTATTTTTTCAACAATTTGAAATAGGTGAAAAAAGCTAGTTGTTCTGTATTTTTGCTTCTCAGCCTCATATTCTCACCCCCAAAAAATCCCACCTGAGACAAAATAAATGAGGAACATCTACAAAAGAAGTGCACAGTCAAAGGCACTACATCTAGAACATTCTGCCTAGAATCAGAGCATAATAGTCCAAACATACATACCCCATTTCTGAAAACAAACACCCTATTATAAAATGCAAAATGGGCCAATATTTTTCATGTAATGGCAAAATGTCTCAGCATTTGCTATGTTGTCTATGTTCTGTTATGAACAGAATAGGGGTTTATGAGATTGTGGTTTATGGCTTTAGAATGGCTATGTTGCTTTTCATTCATTTTCTGCATAACTGCTTAATCCGTACTAAGGTCACGGGTACCCAGAGACTATCCCAGGGTCTACGGGCACGAGGCAGGAACTCGCAAGCCCACCGTAGGACACACACACCCGACATTCATGTCTTTGGACTGTGGGAGAAAACAGAAACCCCAGAGGAGACCCACGCCACCACGAGGAGAACATGCACATCTCGCACACACACACACGGCCAGGACCGGGATTCGAACCGAGGTGTGAGGCAACTGTGCTACCCACTCCTACACCGTGGTGATATGAACCACAGTGAATGTAAAATCCATCTTGTTTTTGGTCCCGGTTGGTTCTAGGGGACTTTGAGAATGTTGAGTATCGTGCACTACTCAGGCTGCCTAATTAGGGCTTGAGCGTGCAGATTTGAGCGCGCCTGTCAGGCTCGCGTGTCCCTGAGGGTGAGGCTAAATATGGATCTAACCTGCCAGAGGCTCCGGCACGCAGGCCGCGGTGTCAAACCGGTCGTTCAGTTGAGCACTGTTCCACACACCCCACCGAGCCCCCCAGGACCCCCACATGAGCCTCGCACCGACCACAGCCCCGACCTCCCCGTCCCCCTCCGAAGTGGGGGTCGTACAGCAGGTAAGACTCTGCAGGCACTTCTCGGTCTAGAACACGACGCACAGTGCTCCAGCACCAGAACTCAGTAACAGTGCTGTTCGTCTCACAGGGGTGGTCTCCTGAGGACCAAGACCCGGACAGCTCAGGTGGGTCAGTACCAGCAGAACCATCAGAAAGTGAGGTGTAGCCTTACGTTTGAATTTAGTAATGGAACTAACAAGTCAGTGGAAGTGTTAGTGTTGCCTGTCTGTCTATCTGTTTATCTGCATCTGTGTCTTTCTTTCAGTCTGTCTGTTTATCTATCTGTCTGTCTTTTTTTTATCTATCTATATCTTTCTATCTTTCTATCTATCAATCTATCTGTTTGTCTATATCTGTCTGTCTATAAGTCTGTATCTGTCTGTCTGTCCGTTTATCTTTCTATGTTTGTCTGTCTTTCTGTATCAGTCTGTCTGTTGATCCACCTATCTGTGTAGTTACCATTGGAATCTCAGACAGTTGTTAAATGATCTGAAACTTCTGTCTATAGATGAGAGTGTTGTTTAGTGTCAGAAACCACATGCTCGAGTCTGTTTGACACTCAGAGATCCTCCTTTTCTCCCCCTGATAAGCGCCGGACCCGGCGGTCGAGGCCTATCTGAACTTCATGAAGAAGCACCGCTGCTATGATGCCATTCCCACCAGCTGCAAACTGGTGGTCTTCGACACCACCCTGCAGGTGCTGCTCCTCCGGATCAGAGCTGTTCTTCTGTTCATTGTGCTTTATAGATGGGTGCTCCACAGTCCGGATGTTCTGTAATATGCCTGGATGTCTGTCTGTCTATCTATCTAGCTAACTATCCATCTGTCTCTGTGTGTGTGTGTCTGTCTGCCTGTCTATCTATCTATCTATCTATCCATCTATCCATCTATCTATCCATCTGTCCATCTGTCTATCTATACTATCTATCTATACTATCTATCTATGGATCCTTCCATCCATCCATTAATCTGTCTGTTTATCTATCTATCTGTCCAACCATCTGTCTACCCATCTATCTATATGTCTCGGTGTCTGTCTGTCTATCTTGTCTCTTCCTTCAGGTGAAGAAAGCCTTCTTTGCTCTGGTGGCGAACGGTTTGCGAGCAGCGCCGCTGTGGAACAGTAAACTCCAGAGATTCGTGGGTGAGACTGAGGTCACGTTCTCATTCTTTTTATGATCTTAGTTGTGTTCTGTTGTCACCACTCTCTCATCCACTCCTCCACCTCAACTGCCCAGGGATGCTGACCATCACCGACTTCATCAACATTCTTCACTGCTACTACAAGTCTCCGATGGTCAGTAGCGGGCGAGCAGTAAGTGTGTTAAGCTTCTCAGTGGGGTGTCCTTCGAGTCGGTAACGGCGAATGTTTCTTTCCTCCCTTTGAAGGTTCAGATCTACGAGTTGGAGGAGCACAAGATTGACACATGGAGAGGTGATTCCTTTCAAAGTAAATGAGCTGCACGATGTAGATCATCTAAGGTGACATGTTGCTTGCAAACCCTGCGAGAATGTTTTCCTGTTCTGCACGGAGTGAATGGAAATTGTGGCGAGTAGTGTGGGGTTCCTCTTTAAAGTGATGGCCAGTTTTCTCCTCTCACCCTGAATGGAGTGGGTTGGCTGAAGCATGTCTGGAGTGTTGCTTCTCGTTATATTCTGCCATTATTATATAGCAGTTTTTCTAACTACTGCTCTCTTATAAGAACCCTATTAAGCTTCAGTACATCCTAATATGCTCTAATATGCTCCAGTCAGCTCTAAATAATAACTTTTATTAAAAAGTTTGTAAAATAAACGTGTGCCATGAAGTGTAAAAAATTAAAGTGTGAAATGATTTAAGTATTTTATACAATTTTATAAAAGCTAAATAATTCTTAGTCACAGCTCTTCGCGTTTACGGGTCACGTTTGGGCCGATTGATCAGTTATACACCTGTTATACAAGAATAGATTAAGGAATGAATGTTTAATTCATTTAGGAGAAAAGAAGACAATCTTTTTTGACAGCATTTGGGGGAGCCCTTGGTGGACTGGGGGTCCTAAGTGACGCTGCTTCTTATGCTGCTAGATAAGATGCTGTTGGATCAGGCGACCCAGCTCCAAGCCTGGAGGTTTTCAGTCCGGCACAGTGTGATGACTTTTCCACTCATTCACACCGGATAAACCTGAGTACAGTTCACAGGTTTAACTGAAAAATCCTCAGACTGTGCTGGACCCCGGCCTCCCAGGAGTGATGACCTCCTGCATGTGATGGCACACTGTTGTATAGTGTACAATACACTGTTGTGGCATTGCTACCACTCACTTTTCCCTCATCTGTTTTGTCTTCATCTCTGTCCAGATGTTTTCCTTCAGTACCACGACCGAAGCCTCATCAGCATCTCACCTGACGCAAGGTAACAGTGGATCATGCTCCAGAACGGGTTGAAATGAGGGAATTTTTTTTTTTTTCATATTTTAAACCTAAAATACATTCGTTTTTGGCTCCTTTCTGCCCGCAGCCTTTTCGATGCTGTCTACGCTTTACTGAAGCACAAGATCCACCGGCTGCCAGTCATCGACCCCGAGTCTGGAAATGTCCTTCACATTTTGACCCATAAGAGAATCCTCAAGTTCCTCTACATATTTGTGAGTAGGATGGACTCGGAGCATTCTAAGGGTTAAAATCAGCCACAGAATGTTTGTATTGATCATGCCTGTGTTTGACCCTGATTTTTGGTGATCTGTCTGGGTCCAGGGGGCCTCGATCCCGAAGCCCCGCTTCCTACAGAGGAAAGTAAAGGAAACAGGGGTGGGGACGTTCCGAGACATCGCCACAGTCCAGCAGACTGCCACCGTCTACGACGCGCTGTCCATATTTGTGGAGAGACGGGTGTCCGCGCTGCCAGTGGTTGATGAGCAAGGTAAGACAAATGCAAGCGGATAAAAACTGGAAGGGAGATTCCACCCATTTTTCAAAATAATTCTGAATAATTTAATGGGTAAGATGTAAATAAAGTAAGTTTGGTGTAAAATACTCTAATGAACTGTGGAGGTAAATGGAACCACACATTTGCCTCTGAAAGCTCCTTCACGGAACGTTATTACATTAAAGTGCTGCCTGAAGCCTGTTTTATGGTAGTTTTGGGTAAGTCTTGGCCTAAAATGTATGTTAAAATTAATTCACGGTGGAGGGATACATGCAGGCCCACTGTGACGCAAAATAGTCCCCAAAGAAAACAGATTTAGATCAGATTTGCCACTATTTTACCATAATCAACATCCATATAAACACTTGGAGACACATGTAAAGGACAAAGGGGGCATTTGGCTGACACTCTTATCCAGAGCGACTTACAGTCATTAGTTACGGAGACAGTCCCCCTGGAAATACTGAGGGTTAAGGGTCTTACTCAAGGACACAGTGGTAAAAAGTGGGGGGTTTGAACCTGCAACTTTGTGGTCATCGGATTCACAGGCAGGTTTTTCACCCACTAGACTGCTACCACCAGTGAACATGTAGGTTCACTGGTGTGTTTGAATAGTAAATAAAATAGTTATATTTGAGTTGCAGACATTACAGTACCTGGTTCCAGTCACCACCATTGTAAGGAAATATGACTTAATCTTAATGTTTACCACAGCATTATAACCATTTTCAGGTTTTTGAACATTTACATGTACAAATGCATTGATTTTAGAATGTTAGAACCATTTCTAAATCATAACCAACTCTCATGATGTCCAGTAACGTGTGCATTCACTTTTTTGCCAAAGGAAAAGTCTCTGTTTTTGTTTTTATTCCTAGTACAGCAATTCTCAAGTCCGAACTGCAAGTCATTCCGGACCCAGTCCACACATCATATTAGGAATGCACTGATGCAATGCAATTAAGTGTGTGTTTCAATAAATTACTAGTTTTGTAAAATATAACATATTTTAGATTTTTATGCCAATCCTGGCCTGAGATTAACCTAAGCAACGGTGACGCACTTCATTTCTCAGGCTTCGCATCCACATTAGCAAGTACGCTAAGGCTAGCAGGCATTCACGTGCAGTCCTGCGAGCACGAGTGAGGAAATAACTGCATCATTATAAGAGTCACCAGAGAAGGTGGTGTTATGTCCCGTCGCTACTTTATTTGTTGAGGCATAAAAGTAATTAAGTTAATCAAGGTTATTGTTAAATCTTTTCATAAAACTGCAGTGCATATTACACTTTACTGTCAAAAGCGAGAGTGGATTAGGTTCACAAGCACACAATTATAGGCAAACAGCAGCATTTCTTTTGGTTGTATGTTGTAAGCAAATTTAATAAACAGGATTTACTTATCACTTGTCGTCCCAGACCTTTGACCTTATCTAGGAATTAGATTTGTACCTTTGAGTATAAAGTTTGAGAACCCCTGCTCTAGTATGTAAATAGTTCTTTCAGTCACATTTTTGTTGTAAATAATCTGTTTTAAATAACCAAAAACTTTCCTAAACACCTGCAGACACTATTTGCTATTATATCTGTCTTATTATAATATAATTTTAAATGATTTAGGAGCGGTTTCCCAGATAGGGATTTTGCCTAGTCATGGACTATGTGGTATTATGAAAGGAAGTTCTCCATTGAAAGGGAAATATAGTACAGGACTAGTCTTAATCTCTGTTTGGGAAACTGCCCGTAGTCTTACATAATATGATCATTTTTTACCATTTTAAATGAAAACAAAAGGACAGATGAAGTTTTCCTAACCAGCACTACTTTTACTTTGATTAATTCCCTCTTTCTGCTGCAACAAAGAGCTCTTGTCTCCCACAAAGTGGGTCCCATTGATGTGGAGGATCATTTGTGTTGTTGATTCTTTTGCAGGGAAGGTGGTTGCTCTTTATTCAAGGTTTGACGTGATCGTAAGTAAAGAAACAAGTCCTGTACATTAATGATGTGGGGGGAGGGATGTCATATTATCATATTACAGTGCTGCTGTAATCAATACTGCATATCTCCACACAGTACAGCTGCAAATAGGGCTGCATGAATTTGACAAAAGATTTCCTTTGTGTTGCATTTCCCTTGTATTTCAGGCTGCATGAATGCCTTTGATTTCACACAGCACTGGCAGATCTGTCAGGAGGAACATCTTGAGACTCTCTGAAAGAACATCTGCGGCTCTCTGAGCTCTCAGCAGTTTGAAACGATTTGTATCTAGATGAGTGGTTCTTAGGCTGGGGAATAGGGTAACCACAAGGGGGCACTACAGGGACAGCAGGAAAGGTTCAGTTCTACAAAAGTGATATCTGTTTATAATTGGTAGACGGTTAACATTAATATTTATAATGATTTTCCATATGGGCCAACCAATCGCAATCCATGGCCATCTGTTACCCACCTAACAAGTCATATCATAGGACGACACCATGTCTTGTCTCTGGTCAGCGATAATTGTGGAGAAAGACAGCAAAATGGCCAAGGGACTGGTGGGTTGGGATGGGGGATTGGGAGCACTGCTGATTCAGATGATAATGCAAAACAATGTGAGCACCCACTTTTGTTCATGGTCTTCAGACTAGCTCGTTCGGGTTCATGTCTTCAATAATCAAGCTGTAATGACCTGTAGTCATTTTCCAACCCTCCTCCTGGTTTGCCCAGAATCTGGCAGCACAGAAAAGCTACAACAACCTGAGCATGACCATGCAGGAGGCCGTGAGGAGACGCCAGTGTTTCGTTGAGGGGGTCATCAAGTGTTACCCGGATGAGACTTTGGAGACCATAATCGACAGAATTGTTGAGGCAGAGGTAAACGAACCCCATTCCAGTTGTTGTCTTTGGGTTTTTTGGTTTCTTTCCGTACAATTACAGACTGCAGCCCATTTGTTGGTGCACCATTTAACAGGCCCCTTCATCACTGGTCAGTTTTAGAACACGTTAACGCAGATATTATTTGGGTGGTGGACCATTCTCAGCACAGCAGTGACACTGACACAGTGCTATGACTGTAACAGAAGTTTTAGTATGCCTGCTAGGAGTGTTTCACCATCTGACGTCTCCAGCAAAATAAAGCTCTCACCATTGATGAAGAACTAGAGGATGTTGATCCTACCCTGTGCATAAACAGGGTACAGTCTGTCCGTACATCAGCAAGGTGGAGTTACTAGGCAGGGGTTTCCAATAAAGTGGTCACAAGTGTAATGCTCCTTTCCTCTCACTCAGGTCCACAGGCTGGTCCTGGTGGACCGGGACAATGTGGTGTGTGGAATCATCTCCCTGTCGGACCTGTTGCAGGCCATAGTTCTTTCTCCAGCAGGCATAGACGGTCTGCTTCCCTAGCCTATTGGGGACAGGCTTAGTCTACATCCTTCTCACAGTTACGCTTCATCACGCATGCAGGTAGGATACAAAATACAAGGGCTGTAACTTACAATCTATTGATCTGTCATCTATTATTCAACTGATTGAGTATTCAAAACCTTAAGGCTTCTGTAGGTTCCTCTTACCTTGCTCCTCGCATAGCACCCCCATAATTCATGGGTGTAATGACCATTTGGTCTTTTGTTAAATGAAACAGGGGAAGCCATATCGCCCCCTATGCTTCCTGTAGCGAATTGCAGTTGTCAGAATGAAATGCAATTGCAGTTTATCTTCATATGCCTCTTTCTCTTATTATGCTGAAAAGATTGAGATTTGTGTTAGAGAGAATTCATTTACAGGTATTAATCTTAATAATTTGATAAAAACAATATTAATTACTCTGTAATTCATTTAAAAGGTCGTACCTACCTAAAGCTTGGATTTAATACTTAAAACCCAGCCAAACATCATAGATTTGGAAGTCCCCCAAAGCAATAAATTTGCTAATGTACCACACATGTACAGGCTACCCATGTGATACTCAGATTTCTAGAGGTAATGTTAAATATCTAGCTCCCCTCTGCATTAGTAGAAAAAAAACATACATTTCACCCATATATCCATCCCAGAGCATCCACCCAAATCCTCCCACCTTTAAGATACATCATCAGTATGGGGTTTCTTGTCTTTAAACTTTCATCATCAGTATGGGGTTTCTTGTCTTTAAACTTTCATTGCAATTTGTTGTTTATCATACCCGTGCTGCACCAGTGTCGACTCTGCCATCTGCAGACTGAATTTATGGACTTGTTTTGAGTCCTCTGAACTCATGCATGTCCACAAATGGTCGATGTGGTTTAGAACTGGAGCAATGAGGCTAATGTAGCTAATGCTATAGGGCAACATTCCCTCAAGCATAAGCTACATTAGTTTAAATCACTAAACATTGTTTATATCACTAAAATGTCTCTCAACCTTCTCAGACAGCACCCAGCTCTTCATTAAAGTGGTGCAGGCTTATGGATATGGTTTAGAACACTTAATGAGCTATAAAACTGAACAAAACAGGATCCTGTTGGCTTAAGTGTCTCCACCATTCAGTAACACTGTAAAATGTTGTACATGTTTACAGCTCACAATAAGTTATACTGTCTCTAAAACCACTTCCACAATTCTGCTCCACCTTAACGAAAAGTTGGATGCAGTTGGGAGATGTTTTAGGCCTGTGTTTTCAGAAACGGTTTGGGTGACCATTGACTTAATAATTATTAATATTATGCTAATAGTAGCCTTGCTGCTCTGGTTCTAAACCAAGGAAGCAAAATTTAGACTCAAAACATGTCAAAGCTGATGAACTACATCTGGGGTCAGTGTAAAATTAACTTGGATTTGCTTCCCCGTTTCTTTAAAGACCACCTGATTGTTTGGAACAAAAACCTGTAGTCACACCGGCCATTTGCGGATAAGCCTGGACACCCCTGCTATAAATACTGGACGGTTTTCAAACAAACAAAGAGGATGAAATGTTCTGCCTGCATGCCCACCAAGCAATCTGAACCCCCCGTAATCCTTTCTAACAAAACCGAAATATGATGCACAGCTGCCGGCTTTCCCTGAAGGTCCTGGAACAGCACGGTCCTTTTCCTTTTGTCACGGCCATTGAGCGCTTCTGCAGTGAAACTGGGTGCCATGTGACTGGACAATAGGCTGTCAGTACCTCACTGTCCACACATTGTCCTCATGACTGGTTAGACCAGGCGCAGAGAAGTGAAGGCTCACGTAGGAGGGGTATCTCTAAAATTCAGACGGATGTTTTCTTTGCAAATATTCAGTGATATGTCTTCCTTTCCTCCCCAGACAAAAGAGGTCACATTGGTCACACTCGAGAATAAGGAGGAGTGTATGGGGTGCTGCATAAAGAGCCGTCTTTATGACTGTAAATAATCTTTTGTATGTTTTTACATAGCTTTACCATTGGCATGCTTGGTTATGTTTTTCTGGAAAGTGAAAGAACAAAATGGGTACTTTTTATGTGTGTGTGTGTGCTGAAGGGGCCGAAAGGGCAGAGGGTCTCCGTTGCACCCCCTGCTCAGCCACTTGTTGAAACCTTGTTTAGTTTGGGCAATAAACGCCTCTTCATTCTCAGATTAGTCTGTTTATTCTTCATTCAACTGTGAATATGAGCTGTTTCTATCAGTGTGCAGCTGCCCAACCCAGTTAAATGAGACAAAAATACATCTGATCATCCATTTACTGAGGAAGATGATCCAATATTATATGTCAGTGAGTGGCAGAAGTATGTGAGCCTTTGCTGTCAATATCTCGAGGAACCAGATACCACAACAAAACTGGATTGGTGGAGTCCAAATTTTACCACATTCCTCCTTTCAGAGCAGCTTCAACTCTGGGATGTTTGTGTGCTTCCTGACAGGAACTGCTGGTTAAGGTCAGGACTGTGACTTGGCTATTCCTGAACATTAACTTTATTCTTCTTTACTCATTATTTGGAAGAATGACTTGACCCACTTTCTGTTTAGATTTCTTCACAGACAGATGTTCTGATGTCTTCCCTCAGTTCATTGTTCCATCAATTATGGTAAAACGTCCTGGCCCAGATATAGCAAACCATGACACTACCACCACCATGTTTCACAGATCTGATCATCTTTTTATGTTGTGTTTTCCTTTTTTACAAACATTACGCTTCTCATTTAAACCAAAAAGTTCTTCTTTGGGCTCATCCTTCCACAAAACATTTTTCTTTAGAAAATGTAAATGCAGCAGTGCCTTTCTCTTTATAACCCTACCATGCACACCATTGTTCAGTGTTCTCCTGAGGATGGATTTGTGAACATTTAACCAATGTGGCAGAGGCCTTTAGGTGCATAGAAGTTACTCTGGGTTCCTCTGTGACCTCTCTCTTAAAGTGATATTTATTAGTCGACCACTTGAATTTCCTCCATTTGTAGGCAGCTTGTCTGACTGTGGATTGGTGGAGTCAAAGTAGCTCTGTAGAGATGGTTTTGTAACCTTTTCCAGCCTGATGAGCATCAACAGCTCATTTTCTGAGGTCCTCAGAAATCTTTTTTTTTTCATGCCACGATACACTTCCACAAACCTGTTGTGAAGATCTGACTTTGACAGTTCCCAGTTCTTTAAATAAAGGATGGCCATCCCATTGATTGAAGACTCCTAACTTCATCTTCAAATTAACTGCTAATCCTGGGAGTTCACATACTTTTGTCACTCACAAATGAGTAATAATAGTTAATTTTCCTGTAAAAATTAATGACCAAGTATAATGTTTTGTTCTCATTTGTTTAACTTTTAGGACTGGATGTTGTTTTAGGTCATACTTAGGCAGAAATATAGAAAACTCTAAAGACACCATTGAATGACCAATAGGCAGTGTTTACTCCCAACCCCCAACC
>JBBPCX010000088.1:30102553-30125626 GCA_037974365.1 Hydrocynus forskahlii | reverse complement strand
TTCAGTGATGTTCCTCTGAAAAGGAGGTTCAAGGAGTATAATAGGAGCACACAGCACTGCTCTTACGCTTCTTCTGAGGGTGGGGATGTGATTCATGATCCAGTCTCATACTGTCCAGAGGAGAGCAATGAATAGTCCAGCTCTGATGGAGAGGAGTAGAATAAACAAAAAAGGGGATGTCTTGGGGGAGGAGCACACAAAGGACAACAGAGAAATCAGACAAATGACCTGTGCCCAGGTCATGGCCATAGGTTCGGTGAGTGCTGATCCAGGATCAGCATACTTGCACTTCTGAGGCTTTACTTGAAGGCCAAGAAGCCATGTATGCTATTTTATATGTTGTGCTAAAGAATAGAGCTGGAACAGTTATTCAACATTATTAACAATGTCAACAATGTAAATATTTCATTTGCCGATTTTTTTTTTTTGTTGTTTACATTTTAAAAGTGGCCTCCAACTCAGCAGGTGTTACGGACTTTACCTGAAGGGGGCAGCAGTTCACCTATTCCTGCATTAGAGCTGCACAATATATCATCTGTTAATTGCCATGGCAATATCAGTTTCTGCAATACTGATATTGCAGAATGTTGCGACATGCAAATGGCCCCAAAAAGGTGGCGAGTGTTCGGGTGTTCACGTAATCCAACAAAGGTCAAATCATTTTGGCTCATTATTTCTTTAAGCATTGAAGACACTGATTGGCCGAGGTGTTTGTAAGGGGTCCATGTGTGACCTTTTCCTTCTGTTTCATTTTTTTTTTCATTTCCATCACTTATGTGTGGGTTTGTGTGCCAAAAATAAGATTTGTAGTTTATATGCATTTTCCAACTTTTGTTTACACCTTACAATTAAGCAGGCTGTTTTTATTACTGTGTCTTTAAGACAGATAAATGATCTCTTTTCTGATTGGCTGCTCTGCTTTGTAGCTCATTCAAAAGGCACCATGGGGCTGAAACTCTTTTTAGAACCTCAGCAATGGGTGGAGCAAAACTGTTGTAGATTGAATAAGAGTATCACAGTCACAATATGTAGCGGTATATTTGCAGTACTCATATTTTGTCCATATTATGTAGCCTGAACCTACAATAGATTTTGGCAAAAGCTATTTCTGAAAGCTCTAAAGGAAGAAAGTATGCAACCATCTTCTTAGAAAGAAGGATGAGGCTTAGAAAGAAGGATTTATGCTTTGAGTCCTAATTCTTAATAACACACTTCAAAATAACCACATTTATATTTAATCCTTAATAATTTTAGTATGTATGTTTATTTTCTAATCAAAATATTCATTTTTCTTGGTAGTTTCACACAATACGTTATGCTGCATTAGTTAGCATTCAGACAGATAAGGAAACAGATGAGTCTGACTTGGTTTTTGCAGATCTACACTGCAGTGATGACACAGACATCTCTGGACGTCTTTGTTTAGGGGCATATTTTCATTGTCAGTTGAGCTGCTTTATTGAATAAACATTCCAGTCCCAGTGCTCCAGGTCTGTTGTCAGCGTATTGCTGTAATTTTTGATCCACCTTAAAGGGTGCAGTCAGAATATTATATTACACCATTCAAGGTGGAACAGAAAATACGAAGCCAAATAAATTCCATGCATTACGTTTGGTCGGTGAATGATTCGGCAGATTATTTTATACAGAATGTTTTATACAGTTCATACAAATTTAAAGATTAACTCTGCCATTTCTGTTCATTTTTGTCTCTTGTCTCTGTGATTTCCAAACAAATGGCTGAGGTCAATGGCTGAGGTTGCCACTTTAATATCATTTATCACTGAGAACAGGGGTGAGTTGTGAAATCGTTGAGGGGCACTTGTCTATGTTAGCTCTTACCTGAGTATGGTGTCACTTTCTAATGTTCTTCAAGCACCTTTCCTGCTTTTATGTTCAAATGTTTTAGTTAGAATGTTGATAAATGAGCGTATAACCATAAATGAGTACCAGGGATGCACCAATCCAATACTCTGTATTACTATTGGTCCGGCATGGGCCAAAATCACCAGACTGGATATCAGAAAATGCCTGAACAGTTCCATATACACTTAACTAAACTTTGAGCACCACGCTGTAAACATAGACACACAGATGAGCCGCAAGGCTGTGTCTCAAACGGCTCCCTGCTCCCTACATAGTGCACTTAAAATACAGACTCCTGCACTAACCGAGTAGAACATGTCTAGCACAGAGCCACTGGAGACTCAGACATGTGTGCAGAACTCCAGAATTGCAACACTGTGCACTATTTGAATGTAGAAACTGGAATTTCATAACTTGTAACTTGTATAGCACCCTCTAGAGGAAGTTTTAGATTTAAAGTGCCTTTAGATCGAGGTGTTATTAACAGCTAGTTGTTGAAGGGAGGGAAAAGATGGCACTGGATTGGTATTGATAATGGAATATACTCAATGTTACAGTATTAGTATTGGTATCAGTATCAGACATGAAAAAGTGGTATTGTGCCACCCCTTAATATCGTGCCAACCCTACAGCATTACCTTCAAGCAGCTGAAAAGAAAACACAACGCTGAGCACTGGAATGTTCTCAGTCGTATTGGTTCTGTTCATTAAAAATTAATCTAAAAGCTCTCAACCTTCAGCAAATTTTCCTTACAGTGTTACATACATAAACTAAATATGAAAACAGCTTTATTAGCTTAGAATATGCTAATTCTGTAAACATTTCACAAGAAAAAACACCATCAGCTCATCCACAGCTCATCTAGCGAAGTGAGAACACAATCGCTCTTTACAATGGTAAACTAGATAAATGATGATGCATAAATATAATGGTAATCTACATATTGATCATTGTATTGCTCTTTATATCACTTACAGCAGCTCTAAATTATGGCCAGACTGGGGACGTGTGAAACAAAGGGAAGCTTTTTCCAGTGAATATTTCTGTAACTCTTCACGAACAGCAACTCCGTTCATCAGAACATTGCAAAATGTTTCAGTATTTCAAATTTCAGTGTTACACTGGCATGCTTCCCTTCATACCGAAAAAAGTTAGTTAGTAAAAATGAATTTTTTTATTTTAAAACATTTCAATCTTATGGCTAAATTTGGACCAATTGATTATTTGTCGATTAATTTATGCAAATAATCAAGCTTTTATTTTTGCTACCCTGCTAAAGAGGGAAATCTGGAGACTGAAAAAATATGTCTATAAATCTGTTGTTTAATGTTGGATTGACTTTTTTCTCTCTGCTGTTTCATGTAAAACTTGTTCTCTTCTGATTGCATTCCCCTATTTTCTGTCTTTTTTATTACTAAATGTCTTACTTTTAAATAGCTCAAGACTCTAGACCACCTCTAAAGCTGCCGAACCTCTTCTCTTCTAAATAAATCACATACTTTAAAAAGAAACGTAATTTCTTATGTGATTTTTTTTTTTCATCTCAAAAAAGGTAACTACTCAGAACTGTTTTGGGGAATTATTTAAGCAGAGATTTCCATGAAAAATAATATCGGCATGGGAGTTTGGATTTAACCAGTATTTCAAGCAGATGTTTATGAATGCGTTTATGACACTTTGGAAGAACAGGATCATTCCGCAAGTCGTCCGGTCACTTGTTGAGACAATTTCATGGTCATTTTAGTGATTTGGTGACAATAAAATGATCAACAGCATGAAAAACTTCCAGCTTCAGTAGATGTTTATGAAGCGTACGAGACCTCTGAGCGATGTAATCTCAAGATCCAAAAAAGTTTAATACAAAAACAAAACAGAAATAAAAGATATTAACAAAACACAAGATATTAACAGGTAAAACCAAAGACACAAGCATGGTAGATATTAAGGGAACAAAAACAACACTAACAAAAATATGAGCAAAAATACGAGGCCACTGAGAGTTTTAAACAGGATTACAGGTCATTTACAAAGACCAGCATAAACGGTTTTACAAAGAATCCACAAAAACAGACTGAAACACGGGTGTATATACACAGACCAGACCGTGGGAAACACCTGGTCAGGGGAGGAGACAGGAACAAGGCACAGGTGAACAGGAGGGCGGGGTCACGACCGAAACAACACATTCTCACATGGAGAACAGACACATAAACAAAGGCACATGGAGAATGTAAACAACAACATAGACAAGAGGACAAGAGAACATCACAAAAAGCCAAGAAGCAGGAAAAAGACTTACACCGAACAGGACCTGCCGTGTCCCATCCAGGTAACTGTGGTCCCAATTTCTGCATGTTTTAAAAAGTCTTTCGTATCTAATGTCACTCCACAAATCCCACATGCCTCTTGAATCTGTGCTGTGGTTTCATGCTGTGTGTGAACAGACTGTGGGCAGTGGTTTGACTGTGAGTGTGTGAATACACAGTGTGTTACAGCATCTGTGTCTGAGTCAGTTTGAGTGTGTGCTGCTCAGTCACATCCTGACGCTCATTTTTGGACCCAGAAACAGGGAAACTGGAACATCACCCTGTGGGAACTGTACTTAGTTGGAGCTGCTGTTTGTGTGTGTTTGTGTGTGTGTGTGAGAGAGAGCAGACAGGAAGGGGGAGCAAAGAAACCTGTAACCTTTTCACAGTTTTGCACAGTGTGATCAGCCGGCTGTGCTCGTGTCCAGTCACGGACCTGGAAGAACTTTTACGAGAGCTCTGGCATCGACTCACAGTGACGTGTTTATCTTGAGGAGACGTGGTTCAGCCACAAGAATGTGAGGAATCTGAAATCGCTCAAAGAAGAAAAGACCCCCTGAAAACTCTGGATCTTTGGAATATATGGAAAAGATACAATGAACACATGCTTATATAGAATTCATGCATATTTGATCATGCTGATAATACTAATTCCTTTATCGTAATGGATAATACTGGCTGTTTGATGATTACTCATCAGGACTCAAAAGAAATCCACTGCAGGTGGTCCTACGATGGTCATTTTACACTGGGGAAGAAGGCGGCTGAGGACACTGTGTGTATGTATATGTGTGTGTGTGTGTATGTGTGTGTGTGTATGTGTGTGTATGTATGTGTGTGTGTGTGTGTGTGTGTGTGTGTGTGTGTGTGTGTATGTGTGTGTGTATGTGTGTGTGTGCGTCTGTGTGGTCCCACTGCTGGGCTTAAAAAGCCTGGACGAACTTCCACCACGCAAACGACTGCGCATGTGACTCATGAGGTTTTCCTACACCATATCACACGTACCTGGCAAAGCCATGGCAGCGGCGGATGTGCTCTCCAGAGCTCCTAGCAGCAACACAGTCTGTCACTGCAAGCCTGCCAGCCACACAATAGAGGCTCGGAGAACCGCAGGCACACCTCAGGCAAGCTCACTGTTCAAAAAGGTCTCCTGCTTTATGGGAGCAGAATAGTTATCCCAGCTTCACTCAGAGCAGAAATCCCAGGCTGGGGTCTTGCAAATTTTCACTTTGACTTCCACCATTTGCTGAATCTGTGCCTAGTAAATGAATTAATGTAAAGTTAGAGACCTCAGTGCTTCTCTTTGTGTCCGTTGAGAGAAAACGCTCTGAGGTGACCGAGCTGATCAGAGGTCAGGAGAAGGTCGCAGTGGGTCGAGCTGAAGAAATCCTGAAGCGACTGGAGCAGGAGATTGCTGAGCTGAGAAAGAGAGACGCTGAGCTGGAGCAGCTTTTACACACAGAGGATCACATTCATTTCCTCCAGGTAACATCAGTGTGAACCCCAGAACAAGTTGGCTGGAGCAGCACTGGCAGGGTAGAAATTTTACAAACTGACTGTCACATCCTATGACTGTGCCACATTAATGTCGCTGAGCTCTTCAGTATGACCTGTCCTACTGCCAGTGTTTGTATGCAGAGACTGCATTGCTTTGTGCTTGATTTTATACACCTCCTATCAATGGGTGTGGCTTAAACACCTCAATAATTAAGAGTGTCCACGTACTTTTGGCCATGCGGTGTATATACACCACTCACAAAAAGTTAAGAATATTTGGCTTTCGAGTGAAATTTGTGGAAAGCATAAAAAGTTCACACTACAGTGATATTATTGTCGTGAAAGTAGAGCATTTAAGTAGAAGCATGCAGTGGTGATGATTTCCTCATCTCAAACAATTTATTGAGACAAAAGACAAAAACAGTGTCAAAAAAATGTCAGTGTCTCAATAATGTGTCACGTCCCCGTGAGCATCAGTTTCAGCTTGACAACGATGTCTCATGCTGTTCACAAGTCGACTTATCGGCTGCTGAGGCGTGGCGTCCCACTTTTCTTAAAGGGCAGCCCTCAGGTCATTGAGGTTCTGGGGTACAGAGTTACGAGCCTCTACACTGAGAAAGTGCAGGCCACTCCATTCGAGGTCCCCCAGTCTCCAGCAGCCATTCCCTAATGATGCGACCTTGATGAGCTGGAGCATTGTCATCCATGAGGATGAAATTCGGCCTGTGTTGTTCATGTAGGGTCACAATGACTGGATTAATGATGTTATTCAGGTAGTCTGGGCTCGTCACTGTACCATTCACAGTGCAGGGCAGTTCTGTATAGACTAGACACGCCTGCCCTCACTGTAACACCACCACAACCAACTCACACACACACACACACACACACACACACACACACTCACACACATACACAAACACTGGAACACCACCACCACCAAAGGCTGATGCATAGCGCTCTCCTTCACGTCTCCAACATCGTTGGCGGCCATCATTACTGCTCAACGTGAATCGACTTTCATCAGAGAACAGCACTGAAGCCCGCTGGTCCCTCGTCCAGTGTAAACGCTCCCTGGCCTGGTGGTGTGGTCCGGTACCCTTACAGGTTGTCTAGCACGCAGACCACGCTGAGGTAAGCGGTTTCTAACGGTCTGACGTGACACTTGGGCGCCTCTCACCTCCCTCATATGTGCCTGGAGTTGAGTGGCATTCACCATCCGGTTCCACAGGGTTCACAATGAAGCGGTCACCAGTGTGGGATGTGGCCAAAGGACCTCCACTTCTATGCCTTCTGTGACTCCTCCAGTCTCTCTGTATCTCTGCTGAACCTGCTGATGACACTCTGTGACACTCTGAGCTCAGTGGCCACTTCTGTCTGAGAACATCCTGTCTGAAGCCTCGCAATGGCGAGGTAATGTTGATCAATCGTTAGGTGTCGTCTTGGTCTCATGATGTCAAAATGTGAACAGCGTGATGAGGAGGACAGTTTAAATACTAATTCTGATTGACCCAGGAAATGTATTGGTCGATTCATGGATCAAACACCTGTTGTGAATTTTGCCGTTAAGAGAACAGCAAGTTGTCTAAAAAGCACTGAAACGTTGAGCAGTTGGAGACGCGCATTCAAACGTTTGGGGAAGGTCACATTAAGTTGACCTGTAAAGGTTTTATTGCATTTTAGGTTCATCCTCACATTTCACCCGAAAGCCGAATATCCCTAACTTTTGTCTGTTTTTATCATTTAAGCTTTTGTTTTTTCACCTCTTTTCTTTTTATCTGATTTTCTTTTTTGCGTGTAGAGTTTCGAGTCTCTTTTGGGGCATCCAGGATCTGAAGTGTCATCCATTATTGCTCTCCGTTCCCCCTCCTCTCTTTTTTGAAGAAGTATCAAAGAAAGATGCTAGAAGATTCCTGTGAAATACAGTTTAAAAAGATATCAGCTGATGGTGACCTATTGTAACGTAATGTGAAATGTCCATTTGAACACACCACAGCACAGTGTGAACTTCTTCCCCTGCATTTAACCCATTTAATCCATTCACCAAGGGAAGCAGCGGGCAGTCAGGAACACAGCGCCCGGGGAGCAGAGTGTGGGGACGGTTGTTTACTCAAGGGGACCTCAGAGGTGCCACTAGCAGTCCTGGGATTTGAACCTACAACTTTCTGATTGCAGGGGCAACACCTTAACCACTAGGCCACCAGCTGCCCCTATTGTAGTGTACATAGTTGAAGACTGGAGCTCATTCAGTTATTTCTCTTTGATGGCAAAAGGGCAAGCTAGGAATACACCTGTAGATCATCACCAAGCACATGACCTCACACAGCACATTTTTCCCATTTTCAGTGACAGAAAAGAGCAGAACCTTTACGCAGTTGACCCCAGTGACTCAGAATGATAATAGGATGCTGCAAAACCATGACATTTACATTATTTATCAGACACTTTTATCCAAAGAGACTTCCATGCCCTAACTACAGGGGGAAGTCTCCCTGGAGCAACTTGGGATTAAGGGTCTTGCTCAGGGACCCAGTGGTGGTGCTGAAGGTAGGATTCGAACCCATGACCTCTTGAGCCGGAGGAGTAATGCTTTGGTAGCAACCTGAGTGTTATGACTGTCCTGGCGCGACCTGATGAAATGAATATTTGGCTTGCCTTATATGATGCATATTGATGGTCTGTATCTGTTTCCATAATGACAAACATTCAGATTGTCCTCCATCCTGGTTCCAGAAACAGAGCTGAATTATTAAAATGTAAATCATACATGCACAAGGACACGGGTTCTCTCATACAGAAGAAAATACATGGTCATTTATTTGTTACATGTAAATTCCAGCATATTCCAAACACTAGAGCACTTTATACAAAATCAATTTTCCTCAAATGAAAAGACTGAATGTTTGCTGTGCCAGGAGTTTAAAATGTCCCAGACAAAAACAGTTTCTGAAAATAAATAAGTACGGTCACACAGATGCGTTTCTTTAGTGAGATCAGTGTATTCTTCAGACAAAAGCTATTTTCATTTATTTACTTATTTATTTGGAGTAAATTTAATTGAACGTAAAATTTAATCCATGTTTTTATTCTTCTGTTAACTTACTGACTACTGATGAAGGACTAGATAATGACCAACATAAACTGGGCTCACTGAAGGTCCTGAGGGGGTCTTGACCACTTATTAAGGGGGTAAAAGGGGAGATGATGATGCTAAAAAAAAAGATGGACTACATTCTGTAACTGTAACTCTTTTAAATGCACTTTAAAGAGTGTAGAGGTACAGTATGTCAACTTGAAGTGGCTTTGATATTTATAATATTTTCATATATTTATGAATCAGTGGAACTGCTCATATATATGATTATATATGTGTATCTGTGTATAAATATAAACAAAACATTTGTAATAATGCAATATTATTGTCTTGATGCAATGAGTAGGGTTGTATTTGAATGTGACCTTAAAATGAGACCTCATTTACTGGGGATTTGCTGTGTATCTACCAAATATTTTACAAAGATACAACATGGCCTGGGCTGTAAAAAGAGCCCCAGCATAAAAGTACAGCACAGAGTAGGAAAAAAATAAGAATAAATAATATTAATCAAGTATATAAGAAAATATGCTTAAATATTAGTCCCATACAAATGTAAGGAAAAACGACGATGCCCACCCAGAAGACCCTTAAACCTGCTGGGACAGACCTGAATAAAATGATCTGCAATCAACAGGGTTGCCAGGTTTGCGTTATCCCCTCCCATTTACTCAGGGGGTAAATACTTGCTCAGTATATGATCCAGGCTATCTGCGTATATTCAGAATCTATTATTATTCTGAAAGTATGCACTACAGAACGTTTTTTTATATCATTAATTGTATATAACTGTGAGGAGTTGTTTTAAACATCTTCACTAATATATGCAACAACCTCCCTCAAACTAAATATTTTTCTCTAAATGAATGAGAAAATATTTATTTCAGGTTCAGTGAAGCAACCTTTTTTTCAGTTTAGATATCCGGGCACAACTATTCACATGACCTGAAAAGTACTTTTTTGTTGTATTACCTGCTGGATCCTTATAATTCTCCTGTAACTATTTCTAATAACATATTAATAAAAATATTTCTGCCGAACATTGCACTGGCACTATTTACCTGCCACACGTATTTGGAGTCATTATTGATATTGATATTATAGTCACTCTACATTGTATGTGTTTAACTGTATATGTGACAAACATCTTGAACCTTAAATCTAGTAAGAGTTGGGCAGATTTTTGCATAGTACTGTACACATACAGTGCAAAAAACAGTAAACTCCTGTTCTATATAACACAACAAACTTCAAAGATTGACCTCAACTCTCTACCCATGCTCAGAAAGTTGGTATACAAGTACTATTAATTAGTTACTGTTACTATTAATGGGTACAACTATATGTATGTAAAGAACAAGGACACACGGTATTTTCCTAAAGCATGCTTTAAAAATACAGAGACCACATGCAGCGCAACAGTCCTTTAATGGAGCATCACAGACTGCCTTTAGTGGAAAACAGTTCAGTGGAAAGTGCTCTACATACATGACAACTCTTGATGCAAAACTGGCAAAACAATACCAATTAAACAATGTTAATAGTCAACATATAGTAATAAAAGTAACACAATACATAACATAATTACTTAATACTTAAAACAACACTGTGCAATATAAGCAGAGCAAAAAAAAACAACTACTAACTGACTAAATAAATAAATAAATAAATAACCCAACAAACAGATGAATAAATACATTTAGGCACAAGTTCTGGCCCTTTGGCTGAAAGCAAGTCACAATGGCACGTTAATGCACCCAGTATTACAATACCAGCAGTGACGAAGGCTTTGTGTTTTCTCTTAGATTTTCCTTTTTTACACTCAAAAGATACTGCAGCAACTTTGTACACACTGCATTCTGGTGGCTCCCGAAAAAAGAACAAAAAAGTCTGATGAGAAAGAGCTGCTGGATCATCAGACAGACAATCTGCACCTTTTGCTGCTTCAGTTTGTGGCTGCTGTTTCACTGCAGTAACTCTAGACAAACTGGTAATGAAACGAACATTATGTTTCCAACGTGGAGGACGTAATCAAGGTTTTCTGACTTCTGTAAGAAGCACAATGTGTTTTACATTGAGGCCTCCTGACATAACTTTGCTTGGGACCTCAGAAACATCAACCTTCTTGTTTTCCATATAAATATTTCTGAAACTGTACATAATCATCCGTTTATCATTCAAATGACAAAGTAACGGCTAAGAAAATCCATCGAGACCATACATTTTAACCAATTGATTTTTAGGGCTCCATAATCAGCAACTCTGGGAAATAAGTCATGAGAAAATTATAGACAATTATCGGTAAGTACTGATATTTTCACTATTGGTATTTTACAGCAAGGCTTTTTCACACTGAATCGGAACAAGTACATATAACACGGCAAAACAAAAGGCTTTACTGTCAGCATATGCATTAACACTAATGCTGGCTTTACTTTAACATCAGAGCTCAAGCTCGTTCATGCTGTCTTTGCTCCTTTTAGTGGTCGGGAGTGGAGCCTTAGCACCTCTACGCACATAGCACTGCAGCAGAGCTTCAGCTCGAGTCAATAATGAACTTAGCATCTCTCTTTTTACAGCAGCACCTCTCTGAGTGGGAAAAATGATGGACGTTACCCCTCGGTGGATGCATTTTTTTTTTGTCTTCTTCATGCTCAAGTGCTTAATTACTGAAGCTGCATTAAAAATCACCTTCATAAAAAAAAAAAATCAGTGTGAAAAGACCTTATTACCTCTAAACATGAAAGAAACATTAATACTGAAAGTGCTGTCTGTGATGCAGGTTCCCTAGTGTAGCCTGCCACAGTCATTTCACATCAGCTACGAATAATAATTTTCAATAAATAGATATATGAACCCAGCCCTAAATCTTGTAATTGAGTAATCATTTTATTCAAGCCCAGTTGAACAGTGTGTGTACTGGTAGGAGACTCTGTTTCTCCAGAAAGCTATTCTAACACACACGCACTGAGGAGTCAAAACCGATCCAAAACCCCGCATACAGGGGCTCAGAGAATTTAGAGTGGTAGGTATGCATGAGGGTCAGCGCACGCGTGTCAGAAGAGACACTGTAGAAGGACAGAATGCCGGCGGCCCAGTCCAGGAACACTCCTATTCTGTTGGAGCTTGAAGGGGGGGCAGGTAAGTCTGTGATTTTCTTATTGTGCCACACAGAGTAACTGTTCGTCCCAGCTGAATTAGTGCAGTACAGCCTCCAGGACTTTTCATTATATCCAAACCTGCAGTCGTCACCGCCTCCCTTCCTGCTGATTCCCTTGTAAGTCACTGCTATGGCTGCGCCCCTCCCACCCCACTCAGCCTCCCAGTAACAGCGTCCACACACGCTCTCCCTGCACAGGACCTGCAGCCAGATGTCAAACCTGTCCGGGTGATCGGGGTAGTCCTGCTGCTCTCGCACGGACATCACCTTTTTGTTCCCCTCAGACAGAGCGAGGTCCGTGTGTACTGTGTTTGGGTCCAAAGTGAGCTCACAGGAATCTGCGCACAAGGAGAACGATTAGAAGACAGGACATCTTTCAGCACTAAAACACTATGTAACCACAGCGATTTAGGAATTTAACAATTATAATATTGAGTACATTATGCTCAGGGATTGGCATAAGTGGTACGCAAGGACAAATTGGCGTATGTGGTACAGAAATGCGCAGCAGTTTTCAGTATTCACAGTACAAATGTGCACTTTATTTGAGTAACTTCATACTGCGTGCCCCGCCCCTCGACTTCACGGCCCGAGACACAGACCTCTGTGTGCAGTGCACAACCCCCTTGACTATGCTGAATATTGTTTAATATGAGTAAAATCTTGTAATATGGGACATTTTACGTAAAACTAGTAAATAAACCTTGTATTTTACAGCTGCATGCTAATGCTCAGAACATTTTGGGGTTTTCAAACATTTTTGTATGACAGTATATTGCTTTTCTGTGTGATTACGGTAAATTCAGAACAAACTGAACCCTGGTGAATATTATATGATACACTGAATACGTTCCTTATGATTCATAATGAAATCGAGCTGTTCTGAGATTTACACCCCTGCTAAGAGTGAGAGTGTGCATGTGTATAGGTGGCTGGATGAACATGAATGAACAATGAACGAATCTTACACTTTCTCAGGCCTGGGTTGATCCGGACCGCCCCTGCATGCTCCATTCTAAAGAAGAAGATTCCATTCATTCATAAAACCATTCATTCGTTCATTTTCAGTAACTGCTTAATCCTTACTAGGCTCACGAGATGGTCAAGCCAATGTTATACAAATACTAGGCATAACCAAGCTGTTTCAATTGATGGAGTTTTCTACTGAATCCTTTATGGTTTCTCTTATGCATGGAAGACATGAAGTCTCTTCCTCCATTTTTGTGCTATTTGCTGAATGATATAAATCATAAAATCATGGCAGTTTTCTCAGTGTTTTATGTGTAGAACATTCAGCGTTACACGTAGAGTTAAACAATTTCAAAGCCTTCATTAAAAAATTTGTGAAAGTAGAAGTTATTTCATACAATTCCAACCTAATTTACAGCATTACACTGTACATTAACCATGTTTCAATGGCACACATTAGATGCTGGATAGTTTAACTGCATACATCTATTAAGTTAGCAGACAGTCGGGAGTAGTGTAAGCTAGTGTTTTGTGATGTGTTGCTAAAGTATTGAATTTTTACAGCCAGGTATTATTAATTTCATGTTATATAAAATGTTTTGCCAAAAATTATTCAGGTAATTTCTTTAAGGCCAAGCACTCTTTCAGATTGTGTGGATACTTTGCATTGATTTGGTGTTCACTGTTTGCATGTTTAGTAGGTTGCTCCAGATAAAATGTATGATAAATGATAAATGAATAAATGTAACATAAATGCAAACTGTACAACCTGAAAAAATGTGATTTTTTAAATCACACTGTGAGCCCTACATAAGGTCAGTGCGCCAAATGACCTTTTAAGAACTGTTTTTTCTAAAAACAATTAGTTACTGTTGATTACACACATAAAAACAGCCCCACATACCTCAGGGTTTTCAGTTTGTAGAGTGGATCTTCCACTATAGTTGAGAGCATCTTCACTCCTGAATCTCCTGGGTGATTGTAGGTCAGATCCAGTTCTTTCAAGAGTGAGGGGTTTGATTTCAGAGCTGAGCCCAGAAAAGAACAGCCTTGCTCTGTGACCAAGGAACCAGACAATCTACAGAAAAGATGGAAACAAACATGGGGTTGGCAAACATGAGCAAAAGGAAAATGGACTGGAATGTAAGGAAATAACAGGGTCACATAAAGATAAGGAACCAAGGCAAGGTGACCAAAAAGGCATGTTAAAAAATGAAATGTTTTGGCTCATTGTTTTTCCATTCAGTAACAAATTCACAGAAAGTTCACCTGAGTGTCTCCAGTTTACAGTGTGAACTCTTCAGTCCAGCAGAGAGCAGTTCCACTCCTGAATCCTGCAGGTCATTGGTGCTAATATCCAAGTGTTTCAGGGAAGAGTTTTCTGATTGTAGAGCTGATGCAAGTGTCTCACAAGAATCCTTAGTAAGATTACAGCCAGCGAGTCTGCAAAAAAGAGTGAAAACACAGTTCAAAGCACTGCATACTGTTTGTTCTAGTTCTTATTTCTGCAAGGAAATGAGCTTTGATTAAGATGGCGGAGGAGAGGAACAATTCCAAACAGCAATGAGCCAAAACACAGACAAACATACCTGAGTGTCTCTAGTTTACAGTGTGGATCTTCTAGTCTAGCAGAAAGCAGCTTCACCCCAGAGTCTCCTGGGTGATTGTAGGTCAGATCCAGTTCTTTCAGGTGAGAGGGGTTTGATTTCAGAGCTGAGCCCAGAAAAGAACAGCCTTCCTCTGTCACTAAACAACCAGACAGTCTATAGAAAAGAAAGACAAAACGGAAGGAATATGGAAAGAGAGTATGGAACAAACAAAACTTAAGAATGAAAGGGCCAGTATCCTACACATTTCCTGTAACTTACTGTGATGCACTCATGGCATTTATGTGTACAATTCATTTCATATTCAAAATGTCAACTTCAGAATATAGTAGAAACTAAAATAAATAATAGACCAGCATGGAGTTCTTTCACAAAAATACATTCAAAAAAGTCTTACCTAAGTATCTCCAGTTTACAATCTGAACTTTTCAGTCCAGCAGAGAGGTTCTCTACTCCTGAGTCCTGCAGGTCATTGTTACTAAGGTCCAGCTCTTTCAGGAGGGAGTTTGCTAATTTTAGACAAGAACACATGATTTCACAGGAGCTCATGGAGAGTTTACAGCCAGCAAGTCTGCAAAGAGTAAATATGGTGCAAAATAACATAAGGTTAGTGATGCTGCCCATTTTGAAGCTCTGGAGAAAAAAAAAACAACAACAAAAAAAACCCCAAAAAAAAAACAACCACACTTTACTTTGAAGAACAACGATCCAATTTCCAAAAAAAAACAACCAACCAAACCAAAAAACACAGCTACCGTTTTGTTCAGCTCAGAACCATGTGTCTGCTTTAAAATGATCCAAAAGAACCTAACGCTTAGCATAGATTTAGAAGATTTCAAGCACGCAAGTTGTGTGGGTTCAGTCAGGAGGTTTTCTGTAAGTAACAGGGGTAGTTTAATCTCTTGAAGCAGCCTTCAAGGCAGATTTCTTCAAATTTGGACCTTGAATCCAGCCTGCTTTTTGTAATCATTTCTAGTTAACCAAACTGTGATGTATTCGTTTGGCCACTTGGTGTCATACATTTCCATTTCCATTTACGGCATTTAGCAGACACTCTTATCCAGAGCGACGTACATCAGTGCTCAGGTAATCCACATCTGTTCTTCAAACCTGAAAAACTAAACTTAAATCAACATCTGCTATTCAACCAAGTTACTGCCAGCTAAGTTACACACCTTAACAGATCCTGTAAAAGAAAAGTCAGAGATCAAAGCATAAAGTACAGACAACATGGAGTTAAGAGGGTAAGTGCCCTTAGTTTTTTTTAATTAAATATAGGGAAAAAGAAATTAGTAAGTCCACCTATTTGTAATTACCACGAATCCACGAAACGGAACTGGATTTGAAGACCCCTGCTCTAAAGGGATGCAGGACTTGAAGAAACCTGCTCTATAAGGGGTGCAGAATATCAAAGAGCCTGCTGTTCATTTTATTTTGAAGTCTGAATAGATAGACGTATTAATGTCTAGAAGCTGATCATATCATACGCAATGATATACAAAAAAAATAATAATAATACGAAGAAACCATAGAATTCACCATTCACTTGTGGTGCACTAGCACAAGGAGACGTAAAAGGTTGTGTGTTGTTAAATAAGGGTAAATTTAATTATTAGAAACACATCTCAGAATATTCACTCCTGTTTGTTTGGTGAAAGCAGAGCATTATACTGAGAAAAGTGCCATAAAATGTCAACAACATAAGCACCATGGAAAATTAATACTTACCTTCCCTAACTCGGATCACCAGCACTGCTCACACATCCCACTTTTCCTGTGATTTTCTGATCACAAGGTATTTCTGCCTTCTGATTAAAGACCACTCTGCTCTAATTTTCCCCCTGGGTCTCCCACCATCATGTTCATCCTTCATGTTTCACAAAGAGATGTTTTGCTCATCGTCATATAGCAATAAAGTCACAGAAAGCACACCTGAGAATCTCCAGTTTACAGTCTGAAGTCTTCAGTCCAGCAGAGAGCAGCTCCACTCCTCCATCCTGCAGAATGTTGTTACTGAGGTCTAGTTCTTTCAGGCTGGAGTTTGCTGACTGCAGAGATGATGTTAGTATTTCACAGGACTTTGGGGTGAGATTACATCCTGCCAGTCTGCAATAACAAAGTGAAAACACAGTTTCACCACAGAAATTAGGCCAATGGCATTTCAACAAAGTCCCAGAGATCCGGCACAGCAAAATATTCATTTCCATTCATGTTCACGGCTTTAGCATAAACACTTATCCAGAAACTTACGATCATCACATTTCCTAATGATGATTACAGACATCAGGTCAGTTTCCTGTTATGGACCAACATAATTAATGACCTGGCTCAGTTAGGCATGGGTAATATGCTGAAGGTCATTCAACTGTGCAGAAAGTCACAGCCTTCTGGAGATGACTGAGGCAAGCATTTATAAAGACACAGTACAATAAATGAACAGCAGGTATCAAGATCAGGACTCACCTGAACATTTGGCTCAGTAATAATTTCATTGTTTAATTACACAGGTCAACAAAAAAAAAATTTTGTGATCACCAGAAATCACAACACACTTTTCTAAATCAGCTTTTCATGCTGATTTCAGATCTGATTTCAGTTTTTTTTCAGTCACATCAACTTTTTGAATTACGAGTACCTTTTAGTTTGCAATAGACTTGCATGCGGTTTTTATTCAACCGCAGGCACCAATCAAGTAACTGTTTCAATATTTTCAGAGCGAAGTCAGACAGTCGCACACTGTGGCGTAGATATAATGATCAGGGTCAGTCAGCACCACTGTTTCTTCAAAAACGCTTAGCATATGATTATTATATGCTAATTATACCACTATCATGCAATGCATAATTATCTTCATCACAAAAACTGAGTTGAAATCAGCATGAAAAACATTACAAAACCCACATAAACTTATCTCTGATGATTTTGACCTGTTGACCTGTGTAATCAGTTTAAACTTTAAATTCACAACTCCCCCATGATCATCTAGCAGCCACATCGCCATCCAGATGCCGCTTTATTATGCGGAGGTCCTCTCTTAGTCGACAGTGGTAAATCTTAGCATAAACTCTGTTTCCATGACTTTGCCACTGTATGTAGCGATTTCAACTAAAAGATATGTCTCACAGGAAGCTAGAACTCATTAAAAACTGCCATTATAGGAGAAAGAATAGATTTACTGAAAGCTCACCGGAGTATCTCCAGTTTACAGTGCGAACTATTTAGCCCATCAGAGAGCAGCTCTACTCCTGTGTCCTTCAGGCTGTTGTAACCAAGGTCCAGTTCCTTCAGGGTGGAGTTTGCGGATTTCAGAACGGAGCTGAGAGTTTCACTGGAGGTTCTGGTGAGATTACATCCAGCGAGTCTACAAATACAAAACAAAAAGGAGAAAGTGACTTGTGAAAACTCTGAAATAACTGTCAGCAGTACAGGGGGGAAAGGATTCCTCGTTTGCACAGCATGTCAGTAGAACAACTATAATGGATTAGTTCATTCTGAAATCACGAGAGGTCTCCTGACTGACCTGTATCTTCAGCCAAACTATGCTTACTAAAGTATTAAAACATCCTTTAAACAGCCAAAAGTACTTTTGAGCAAAAAAACTAAGCCAAAATATTAAACCTGAAAACAGAGCACTCAAGTCAAATGCATAGCTGGCAAAGGCCTCTGAACTGAGCAATACATGCTAAATAAATGTTTTAAAGATCTGCTTCAGTGTGTTCAGAAGTGCTTCAGTCTGGCGATATAAAGTTGGTCAGATTTCTCAAGGCTACTGTTGCGTTTGTGTGGTAGTTAAAGAATGTGATAAAGGCTTAAATGGCATTTTGATCAAGGAAACAGATGAACTGAAATACACTTAATATCTCAGTGGCCTTTGATCATTACTCTGAAACAAATCAAGAATGATAGCCCACTGATCAGAACTCGAGTCCAAATGAGCTTACGGGGGGAGCACCGAAGAATTTCCAACAACAAAGGCAGCATTGTGTTTATTTTATAAAGTCATAGAAAAAACATTGACAAACATGTAACTCTTCTAGCAGCAAAGTTAGACAAGTTAAAAGGGACAAAACAGGCACTTGGACCACCAGCAAGATGTTAGGTTTAATGGAGTCAAGACAAATGTGCAGAAACAAAGGTAAAAAGGTAAAATAGCAACAACTGCAATGTACTGTCCCTGTACTGTATGTGGATCATATTTTCATTTAAAGAAAGCTCACCTGAGAATGTCAAGACTACAGTTTGAGCTTTTCAGTCCAGCCGAGAGTAGCTCCACTCCTGTATCCAGCAAGATGTTGTTACTGACATCAAGTTCTTTTAGAGGACAGTTTGCTGATTGTAGAGCTGATCTCAGCATGTCACAGAAGTTTGTGGACAGATTACAGCCAGCTAGTCTGCAAAACCAGAGAAAGTAATGTCACTACTCACCAAATAGTCAAATATACAAATATTAGTAGATTCTAAAAGACTACCTGCCATAGTCAAGTAGGAACATTTTCTAAGGCCAACAAATATGTCAGACGAATTGATAAAATTGTCATTAGTTAATATATAATATCTTGAAAACAGGGATGGACAGAATAAAAATGAATATTTCATTTATTTAGAATATTTGTTGATTTCTGAGTGAGTACTCCAATGCAATTACCCTAAAACAATAATATTTATGTTTAATAATAAAAGTAATTCTAAGGATTTTTTATTGCAGTTTAAAATATATCAATCAGCATTGCATTGCATGCCTGCTGATGCCGAGCTACTCCTTCAAATATGTTTTGTTGTGAGCCCAGTAGATGCTAGAATTACTGTTTATCGAAATCAGTATTTCAGTCAGTGGTAGCAGAAGCAACAGCAGCAGTCTGTGCTCCCCTTCTCAGACTAGTATTACTGTACCTATAATCACATGCAGAATTTCTCTGGCGTTTCTGCTCTTTTAGCTTCAACTGTCATAAAGAATTGGTCCCACCTAAATTAAACTAAACATAATATATATATTTATAACATTTTACCATATAGAAACTATAACTGTCCTTTTAGGTAAAGTAACGTAGCTACATTTGGCACTTAAACAAGATGAAGCTTCTGAATACTAATGTAATGAACAAATACTCGAGTATTCAAATTATCCAAGACAAATTTGTAAATGTTACTTTTTTTCTATTAGGTGTCTCAAACAGTTATCCACTACAGAATTAAAACTATATGCATGATGCGACTGATTCCCTATTTCCCAAGGCATAATTATACAGCAACTGCATGTACAGTAAGAAAACAACATCATAGAGTTATTATCAGGTTTTAAGAGGTGACAGTTACTCCCACCATTGTCTTAAACTGCATCTGCAAGTCTGTGCCGCCTTAATGTGTGCAATCTTCCTAATTAAAGTTTACACTTACAGAGCCTTCCTGCAGTTGCTTACAGCGGGGATCAGCCTCCTATAACCTTCTTCTGTCGTGTTATATTTCTTCAGGTCAAATTCATCCAGCACTTTCTCAGAGATCCGAAGCATGCAGGCTAGAGCCGAACACTGCCCAGGAGACAGCTTCTTTTCTGAGTGTTTCTCTGATTTCAGGTACTCCTGGATCTCTGTGGTCAAAGACTGGTCATTCATTTCCGTCAGGCAGAGAAACAGATTGATAGACCTGTCGACAGGAAGGTTCTGTCTTTGTTTTACTTTTTCCATCATCATCTTCAAAAGGTTCATCACCACCGATATCCGCTCCAGTTCCATCTCGTCCTCTCCTTTGATTTGCTTCTGAATGTGTGTGATGATTTTGTTGATGCTGGCCGAGCTGCTGTATGTTTTTACCAGCAGGCCTTGTAGGAGCCTCTGGTTGGACTCCAGTGTGATGCCCAGCAGGAAGCGGAGGAAAAGATCCAGACTCCCATTCTGACTCCTCAAGGCTTTACGCACCGCTCCCTCAAGCAACTCTTCCAGGCTCACGTTCTCAGACCACTCCTTGTATGGAGGTTTAAAAAACCACAGTGTCTCCATGTTCTTGCTTGTGTAGCAGTAAAACACATAGAAAGCAGCAAGAAACTCCTGAAAGCTCAGGTGCACAAAGCAGTAAACTTTCCTCTGGTAAAGCACAGACTCCTCCTTAAAAATCTCAGTGCAAATTCCAGAGTACATGGAAGCCTCTGTGACATCAATGCCGCACTGTCTCAGGTCGTCTTCATAGAACATCACATTGCCCTTCATCAGCTGTTTGAAAGCCAGTTCAGATAGCTTCAAAATCATGGTTCTGTTGGGTTCCAGCTGTACATTTAGGTCCCCGTCTTCACTCGTACCATACTTCTGATTTTTCCGGCTTGTCTGAGTGAGCAAAAAGTGTATGTACATCTCCGTCAAAGTTCTGGGAATTTCTGCACGAATGTTGTGTTTTAAGATGTTCTGAAGAACGGTGGCTGAGATCCAACAGAAGACTGGTATGTGGCACATGATGTGGAGGCTCTTGGCTGTTTTAATGTGTGAAACGATTCGGTTGGCTTGATCTTCGTCGTTTATTCTCTTTCTGAAGTACTCCTCTTTCTGTGGATCATCGAATCCTTGAATTTCTGTCATACGGTCGATGTACTGAGAGGGGATCTGATTGGCCGCTGCTGGTCGACACGTTATCCAAATGAGAGCTGAGGGGAGCAGTTCTCCTTTGATGAGGTTGGTCATGAGCACACCCACTGATGATGTCACGGTTACGTCAGATACCTTCTCACACTGTAAAAAGTTCAGTGGAATTCTGCTTTCATCCAGACCATCAAAGATGAACACGGCTTTACACAAGCTGTATATCTTCATGTCCAGGTCTTTGAGCTCAGGGTGGAAGTTACACAGAAGTGTATGAAGACTGTACTGGTTGTCCTTAATCAAGTTCAGCTCCCGAAATGGAAGCACAAACATGGTATCTACATGAGGATTGGCATTTCCTTCAGCCCAGTCAAGAACAAACTTTTGCACAGAGACGGTTTTTCCAATGCCAGCAATGCCTTTAGTCATTACTGTTCTGAGATTCTTGCCTTCTATTGTATCGTCCTCAAGTCCTGGCCTGAAGGAGGATTCAAAAATCTCATTGCACTTGATGGCCGTGTCCTGTAAGTTTTGCTTCTTTGGCGTTTTCTCCATCTGTAAAACCTCGTGTTCTTCGTTCACTCCTTCACACTCTCCCTCCAGGATGTAGAGCTGTGTGTAGATACTGTTCAGCAGCGTTTTATTCTCTTGGGTTTGAACTACCTCAAATAAGCTCTCATACTTGATCTTCATTTGAGTTTTGTGTCTCTCTAAGACTTTGGGCAAGACATCATCTGCTGGATGGTTGGGTTCCTGCTGCAGTGCTGCTTCAGCAGAATCCTGCCTGATAGGGATCAAATACACCAGTACAAGCATCAGTGGATAGGAATTCAAACACAACGCTATTTTTTCACAAATTGTGGGTATGGGTTTCTTTACTGCACACCCAGAAACAAGAACCGGACCAAACAGCAAAAATGGCACCATCAGTTCTTATACTAGAACTGTTAGCCAGTGTACCAGTAGGTCTTTTGGACCCATGGCACCATTATCTGCAAATGCTGACAGCAATTGGGCAATAATTTTCCCGGATTCACGGTTTTTGTGCCATTAAAGTGACTTACTGCAAGTAGTTTTGGTCAAGTCAGTTTGGTGTAAGTCAGACAACTGACACCTACAGTCATATGCCATACATGCAAAAGGCACAGCCACATTTTTGATTTCCAAATTAAAAATTTCTCAAATTAAAAAAAAACAATGATTCAGGGGTAATTTCAGATTTCTTACTGCATATTGACTTCTAAGACAAATACATTTCCAAAAATAGTGAGTGACACAGCTACCTTATGTTCCTGTACTCTTACTGTTGATGTAATAGAGTTTGATGGTGTTATCTCCCCTGGACGAGTGAAGTGTCGGCCGCTCTAAAGTATCTAATCCGGCTAATCAGCAACATTACAGCAACACACTTGTCCGTTTAACCTGGCGGCTGACATGCATTAACAAATTACGTTGGAGGGGCGAGGCTTCATAGAACCGCAGTGACTGATTCAATTTTGTGTGTTTTGGTACGACTGCCTAGAAATAAACACATGGTTGAAGGAATGAGTGACATACTCAGTTAGAGCCTGTATAACATTTACTTTTGCAGTTTACACACCCTTCTATCTTATATTCTGGTGCATTTTCTGGTGACTCACTCCCACACCCAGAGTTGAATGCTGGCATATATTCAACTGGGTGTTCATGCTTCTTCCCTCTGGATCTGTTCAACCACCATGATCATTTTTTTTATTTTACTTTATTCCTTTTTACAGCTGAGGACATGTTTATGCTTGTTTAACATAGGATAGATTCTACCTAAGGCAAGTCCAGATGGAGGTGGAATAAGTTTGCACTAATGTTAAGTACATGCAGCCAAAATATTGCACAGCAATTACAAAATAATCCACATAAAACACAGAAAAATGGGTTTGAAGATTAATTATGGGTTAATAAGACTACAGTTTAAGGGTATAACTCACTTGGGGTTAAAGGGCACAGTTTCACCACTCAGTTCAGGAAGCCACT
>JBBPCX010000088.1:30078670-30094980 GCA_037974365.1 Hydrocynus forskahlii | reverse complement strand
AGTGCACAGGGGTGGTGGTGGCCTGGTGGGTAGGATACTTGCCTCTGGACCAAGAGGTCATGGGTTTGAATCATGCCATCACTGGGTTCCTGAGCAAAACTCTTGACCCCAGGTTCCTCCAGGGAGACTGTAGTTAGGGAATGGAAGTGGATAAAAGCATCTGCTAAATGACGTAAATGTAAGTGGAAGTAGCGCAAACGAAACTGACCTTTAACGCTTCTGAAAGTTGCTGGAGAACACTGGTTTCTCTCCTTCTGATTAGGAAACCAGTCAGACCAGTTTGGATATACATAAAAATCAGCAGCACTGTTTAGTGAACAGAGGATCGTAAAGACAGAGAGAGAGAGAGAGATGGATGTGTTAGAACCTGAGCTGTGGTTTATGAGTGGTGTTCCAGATAAAGAGCTTATATTCTGGTTGTTCCTCAAAAATGACAAAATTTATGTAAAGTTTGAAAAGTGCGTTTGTTGGTGGAGATTTCTGTTGCATTATTGCATTAAGATATTATGTTGTATTGTGTTATATAATGAAGATACATGTGTGTCCTCAGTGTCTTAAATTATTGGTGTAATTTCCTCTTTTTTTATATTCGTGACTCTAAAAGGTTTCAAGTCCTCTTTCAAAGGACTAGAAGGGCATGAAGGATTACAAAGCAGTTTTTTTTAACCTAAGAGATTTTATTTACCAAGGGAAAAATATTTGGCCAAGCTTATACTGTCTGTGTGAAAAAGTAAAGGCAGCTGTAAACTTTAGTCAGATGCTTCCTGTTACTGGAGATCAGTCTTCACATCATGATGGAAACATACTGGCCGCAGCATTGCTAAAGGGTCTTCTGAGCATGTTTAAGGTTCTGCCACAGAATCTCACTGGAGATCAAGTCACCTCATATCTCACCAACCACCACCGTATTTGACTGTTGGTGAGATGATCTTATTGTGGAATGTTGTATTGCTTCAACAGAGCAATTAAGAATAATAATTGTTGAATTGTGTTTGGTGGAAGCCAGGAGAACTACAACTGCTGGAATATTTAATGGAGATTTGATTATGGTGTTGGACTGTCTCTTATGAGGGGCAAAGTTAGTGTTACAGTTCACAAAGACATTTTAGATAAGACACTTTAGAATGCCATTTTCTGCTCCAGAATGACTGAAGTGAGGTCCAGAAAGACATTAACGTGATTAAATTTGCCAGTTGGTTATTACTACTAAATCTAAAACAACTGGAACACAGGGTGTCTAAATGCATGTGTTTAGCCAGACAGGTGAAAAGCACGAAGAAAAACATCATTTCACCTTTTTTAACCTGTGAACGGCCTTCTGCCACTACCATGGTGACAAACTAATCATGCTCAAGCTGCTTTAAAGTGGCTATTCAACTTTCTGCTGGGTGAAGGAAGGGCCTCTGCAAATCAAGCGCAAGGAAGCAGAAGTGCGGTAAGCAAGTAGGGGTCCATGCTAGGCTAAAAGCTAACACTAGCTGGCCAGCTATCCCGTCATTTCAGTTCGCCAGTGTTTTCTCCCTGGACAATAAACAGGACTACATCCGACTCAAGCGAACTACCGAGCATAAATTCAGAGACTGTGTTTTTGTTTTTAAGGTGACGTTGCTCAGTGACAGAGTTCCAGGCACAGCTACGCAGATGAGCAACATGCTAATGTTCCGTAGTGACTGTACTGTGGAACTGAGTACCAAGACGGAAGAGGAGGGCTGTGTGTTTACATCCACACTGACGGATGTGTGAACGCTGTGCAGATCTCGAGCTACTGCCCACACTGCTGGAGTTTGTGGCTGTTAGATGCAAGCCATTTTATTTACTGAGGAAATTCATTAACATGCTCATAGTCGACATGTACATTCCACTCAGCGCTAACGCTAACAATGTTTTTCAGAGCCGTCAGTAGTGATGTGTAATGCGCAAAACATCGGCTCTAAGAGCCGATTCTTTGTAGTGAATCAGAAGAGCCAACTCCCATCGAGTGAGAGTGGCTCCCCAATTTTTTCCTTTCACTGCTCAGCTCCCTCAGTGGCTCAGCTCTGCTCACGGCAGAACTTTGTTTTGACTGGCAGCATGGCGGTCTTGTGGCCAGTCACATGTGAGGGGAGAGTCTTCTCAAAAACAGCAGATACTGAGAGGAGAAACCGCATCAGCCCATCCAAGCTGAGGCATTTGATTTTTCTGAATGTCAGCCTGCACTGAGGACACACTGTTTGGTTACTGAGTTTCATGTTCTGTGGATTTGTTGGCAGTGTTGAATTAAAATGAAGAGTTTGATTAAAATATTAAACAAAAGTAAGAATGCTTGCTTTTGTAACATAACGAATACACAAAATTAGGCAATTATAAGGCTTCTCATAAAAAAAAACACTAAATGCAAACGGGTTTATCAACACAAAAATAATTCATATTTGCCAAGTTAGGCTAAAATATGAGGCTACAGATGATGATAAACTAAGAGCCATTTGGGAGCCAAAAGAACCGGCTCTTCTTTGGGAGCCGTGCCATAAGAGCCAAACTTCCCATCACCAAACTTCCCATCACTAGCCGTCAGCAAGCTACGAAACATTCATCCTGATGGACTGTTTACACAAATCTCAAATCAGTTCTCCCTGAATTTAATCAATACGTGTCCATAAATGCTGATCCCAGCATACAGACTGCTTGTCAGACATACCAGGACTGTTTGGCAGAAGAAGATCTGTCCCCCAGACACCAGCTCTGCTCCTAAAAACTGCTTTGAGCACACTGGGGAGGCTGCAGTCTACGGCAACATGACGTCAGTGACTAGCTACATCAGTAAGTGCATCGATTTCTGTCTCCAAGCCCATCATCACACGCCCCAGCTAGAAGCTGTGGATGACTGCGGAGGTGTTCTTCAAAGCCACCATCATCATCCCTGTGCCAAAGAAGTCATCAGTGCCCTGTCTCAGTGACTGCCATCGTGTCGCACACATCCATCATGAAGTGCTTTGCGAGGCTCGTCATGAAGAACATAAAATCACAGCTGGCCCACCACCTTTGACCCTCTGCTGTTCGTGAATCAGCCGAACTGCTCTATGGATGATGCCATCATCACCACCTTTCACCTGGCCCTCACCACCCACTGTGAATTTATATCCACATTGTTTATACATTGTTCTTTAAAGCATCCCTTTAAAGGAAATGACAAAACATCAATATAAGAGAAATGATGCAGTGTTTACAGAACTTGAATAATTCAAACAACAAATCTCTCGTTCACTCTTAAACAAAATGGCAATAATTACCTTTGACAAACTTCTATTAGTGTTTTACCATCCAACTAGTCTCACTGTGAGAGGAGAGTGTCGATTACAGCAGTGTTTTTATACTTTTCCTCATTAAATAAGATGTGATTCAGGTGATCACTAATCAGTCCCTCGTAAAGCAGAATGAGGTGCTTGTGTAGGAATTTAACAGACGCTGGCGTGGAATGGTTGTCATAGTTATAGAGATGCTGATTTAAAAATAAATTGCAGTGCTCTCTTATTTTATTGTACAAGGCTAAAAAGTTGCTGTTCTAGACCACAGACCACTTCTGTCATGCAGGTTTGTGCACACAGAGTTAAGTGTACAGCCGTCCAGCAGGTTTCACCGCACACATTCCAGAACAGGAGTTCTTCCTACATCAGGATAGCACTGTCATGCTAAAGTAGAAGAAGAAGTGAAAGCAGCTCCATTTTACGGAGAGAGAAGAACGCAAAGACCTCCAGGAGAAACAGACGGTGAATGTGTGACTCCAAGCTATAGCTGATGGATGATGCTCCAGATGAAGAGCAGGTCAGTTTCAGTGACAGGAGACTTGCTGACCTGAATATTTCGCTGTAAGTGACTGTCCTTATGCCACAGGGCAGAGTCTGACTCTGGAGTGAAGTAAAGCTGTGTCATGCTTCATGTCTCTGCAGGCATGTGTGCTTACAGAGCTCCAGCCTGGATCGCAAGGAGGAGACACGAGCTCCAGATGGAGTTTCTGTGTGGAACCGAAACAGACCCCAGAGAAAGGTCGCAGGTGGGTGAACAGTGTGATGCCATGAGGTTGGGTGTGTGTCAGTGAGGTGCTCATCAAGAGCTTCAGTTCTGCTAAAGACCTCTGAGAACTACAAACATGGTGCCTCTAAACAAGACACTGAAGTTTAAACTGTTGTTGTTAATGTTCATAATTGTAGCTAAAAGTAGTTTTGGTGTGGTCGTGTTTTTCTTCTGGCTGATGTTGACTACATCCTGTTTCCTTTTTTCTCCTTGTTTCTGATATTTTGTGCTTGATTGCTATAATGTTGAAACTTTGTAAAGTGAACTGAACTTAAAATTATTATTATTATTATTATTATTATTATAGTATTGTATAATAATATTAATAATATTGTGATTGTGTTGGCATCTTGCCTGGAAAACCCTAGCTCTGCTGCCGGACATTCTGGACCATCCAGACAGACACCTGCTGCACTCTCACTCTCAGAGCACCGTGTGTATGTGTGATTTGTGTAGATATTTAAAAGTTGAGGGGGCAGGCACTTTGCACATAAAAAAAAAAATAATATTTTTTTACTGTCACATTTTTCTTGTGGAAATGCACCATCTAGTTATTGTTGTTGTTGTTATTATTATAATAACTTCTGTTATGAAACTGCTTATGTACTTTACAGCGTTTATTTCATGACTTCTCAGCTGGTGTGTTTTGTCAGGATTCAGGGAGAGAGGCCCAGCTCTCCTGACCCCAGCTGTGTGTCCATGAGGAGTGACAACTCCATTAATCTGCCAGGGAACTTCTTAGAGGAGGAGCGTTGTCCTGCTGCCAGGTGAGGATGGTGATAGGACTTGTAACTTTAAGAAATTAGGACCCAGAGACAGGCTGTTAACAGCGGAGTTATAAAACTGTCACCTCTTATTATTGTACACTGAACCTACAATGTACACCCATTAACTTTATTTTAAAGATCCTCTGTTGATAATCTACTGACACTGTAATTGTCTGATTAAACTCAGTAGACCATCAACAGTGTCAGGTTTAGGGTTAAGAGTATATTTAAATTGTGGGCTAAGGTTAAATTCAGGTTTAGGTTTAGGATTCACATTAGATTAACGTTTAACATTTGACACTGAACAGGGTTAAACAATACTCAAAGACAAGCTGAGTGTGGACCGTCCACATACAGAGCTACTTTTTAGGAAATTTCTGGGGCAGTTTCAGTGAACAGACCCATTCAAATTCACCTCAGCATATCCACCTGGGTTTAAAAGCAATCCTGTCTCTGCAGGAATCTTTTGGAAGAGTGTAGAGTAAGAACAGTGGTTCTGAATGTGCAGGTTATTCAAATATATTGAATATTTTCTTATTCAGTTCAATTCAGTTCAATTCAACTTATTTATAAAACGCTTTTTACAACCACAGTTGTCACAAAGCAGCTTTACAGAGTCCAGGTCTGAGACCCAAGTGAGGAAAAACTCCCTGAGCTGGAGGAAGAAACCTCAGGAGGAACCAAGACTCAAAAGGGGAACCCATCCTCCTCTGGTCAACTTAGAAAGAGAGAGAGAAAGATAGTCTCTATTATGCGTTGTACTCAATATAATGAGTACTTGCAGTGAAATACTCCCTCCCATATGAGCACATGCTGATTTTAAGTACTACAGAAATATTAATACAGTTCATGAAAATTCCAGAACTCTTTTTTTTTTGCCGTTTGTTTTGATTTAGTTGACCAAGAAATTCCTTCCCTGGTAACAGCTGCAGCAATAGAATATATCATTTAAATAGAATATAACAAAGTGTATGTTGTGTTTACCCACAGAGTCCAAAAGGAAAAAGAAAAAACACCCTCCTCAAATCATTTGGACTTCATATTCAAGGTGCGTTTGTGTGTGTGCTCCTGTGACTGATGTTTTAAATCTTTTTCGAACAGTAACTGAAACAGTTTCTTTGGTTCCGGTTCAGTTTATCGGTTCCGGTCCTTTCCGGCTATTGATTTCAGATCCATAAAGGTAACAAAAGAGGATGTCAAATGTTTAGACAACAAAAACATTGTATACAGAACATTTTCTTAAATTTATATGGTATGCATCTTTAATACGACATTATAACAATCATTTTAAAAAGGTAAATGTCTTCTAGACTTATGTATTGCGCCCAGGAGGAAACATGTATGACCATAAACATTTTTGGCACGATTGCGCATTCAGGCTGGGCTCCAGACTCTGTGGTGCTAGATTGGGTTTTAAATTTGATATTTCAGGGGAAAATGCTTGTCGAAAATAGGTATCAAGGACCCCTTTTCTCATTTAAGTATACAGTAACCCCCCAGTTATACATGGTTCAGCAGTTGCAGTGTCAGTCTATTACAGATTTTTTCTGAGAACTGAACTAACAATTGTTCGCTGAAACCCCTGCACTAACGCAGAAACTGCAGATATCCTCCGCTTTTTTTTTTGCTTTTGTGACGTCCAGGCCTCGTCCGCCACAACCCTCATCCTCATGCTGGTAGTTTATGTTTGTGCGTGCCGATTACAAAGGCAATCAGACAGCTGAACGGAATGAGCCTCCGCTGCTCAGCACCGTGACCAAACATAAACAACCAGCAAGAGGACGAGGGGGTGTGGCGGACGAGGCCCGCACGTCACAGCTTTTTTCCGTGGCAATATACAATTTTTCATGCATTTAATGCTATATTATATAATTTACTAATTTTGTAACATAAATATTAATGGAAATTCATCTACATTTCCATATGAAAAATAACTATACATTTTTTGGTACTGTGGACAGAAACACAAAGAAAGCACGTCTTGGGATGGTGAAATACTGCTGTACTCAGAGGCGGGAGGTTTGAAAGTAGCCAATCCGAGAACGCTATTTTATTTCTCCTTGCTGCTGATTGGCTGGTGCCCTGTGACGCATCTGTGGCAGCTGCAGTCCACAATTGTATTATTGTATTTACCCTGCTTATACCAAAGAAAACAACAGCGCATACCAAAGTAAACCCGCATGCACAAATTACAGTACAGTCTATACAGGGGTAACATCGGTATTTACATTCTAGCACTGCGGGAGTTCAGTGTGAACTGTACAGTACTGATGCGGGTTTACCTTTACTTTTTTTTAAGGGTAAAGTATTAAGCTGAGTTTAAACTGAAATTAAAGTGTTGGGGAGCACATCTGGGGTCATATTAAGGATTTACACTATAAAAATAGGCATTTGTAGGCATTTTTTTTACCACATCACAACAAAATAGTTTTTCACTATTGATGTTCTGCAGACACATGACCATGATCACGTGACCGCGCCATATTGGACGGCAGAAGTGAGGGTTTGATATGGAGCGATAGAAATGAACTAGTGACAAATAATATACTTTTTCATTTGTTGACAGCTTTTTAAATATGTCAGTGCCTTATCAGTGGAAGTTGGCTACCTGGATGGAGTCCACAAAAATCGATTCGTTGAAAAGCTTTCAAAAGCAGACTTAAAAACCGACCCGCATCTTCTCCCCCCGGAGATCTTTACGGATTTAACCAAAGCGCCTGGCCTGCCCGACTTTACCCCACACGATTTGTCTGTCTATCTACTAGAGATATCACATTTGAATTTAGTTGTTTTAATATTAATTAATATTTCAGTCTTTTTAACACCACTTTGTTACTTTCATGTATTCACCCTTTTTTTAAATACTGGATTTTGACATCAATATTTCAAAAGCTTGTGGCTTAAAAGGGGTTGAAGATAGAGACTTACTGTAAATTAGAAAAATCATGGGCATTTAGAAGTTTGAAGTGCACTTTGAAGTGTCTGGGTGCTTGCACAGCGGAGCTTTGCTGCTCGGAGGGTCCGCGAGGTGAACGTTTTTTGGCTAGTAACTACGGATCGCCAGGGGCTATTATGGCAAATGAGGGGTCGTTAGAAATGTCTCACAGAGCCCTATCTAACTCTGAAGTCTGACAGGGATTGGTGCTTGCCCCGCGGAGCTATGCTGCTTGTAATGTCCTTTGACTTCCTCCGCACCAATTACACGAGGCTCGTTTCCACTGCTATTTACTCAAAACTTTGAACAGGAAGATGACGTAATTTTGGCCGTAAATCAAAGTACTACATGTCTGCTAACTAGTGATAGGGAATACAAATTCTATATTGCATGATATTTGTAACTACAGTCTATTTTATTCATGATGACGTCTTGTCGCAATTCTGCGACTTTGGCGCTTAGAGGGTTAAGTACATACATAATATTACATGCATGACAAAATGTGTTAATAATAGGAACAGCCCATCCCACAGCACTAAATAACCATTTTTATTATCTCTGTGAATCCCTGTTATCTCTTTTAAACTACTAAAACACTTTCTGTCCAATCACGCCTACAACTCACTTCCGCTGTCCAGCATGGACGTCCTTATAGTCATGGAAAAAAGTGACGTCACATACAGAACATCAATAAGCAGGTGCCTTTGAAACATACTGTAGCACGGTATGTGGTCTCGGCATTTAAATACTTATCAGATCTGTCTGTGAATGGAAAGTGGGTTCTGGGTGTCTGCTGAGAACTCCACAACAACTTCTCAGAGTTCTTCTACCCCCTACAGTCACAGAGTCTCTTCCGGTATTTCAGTTACATACTGAAGGTAAGGTTCAAAGTCACAAACTTCTATTGTTTCTCAGTAGCAGGTGGAGCTCAGAATAGTTTGTCTGGTGAAGAAAGAGCTGAAGAGGTTCAAGAGAATCCTGAGTGCAGATTACCCAGCATGCTCTGAGAGAGAGGTGGTGGATGAGGAGGATGAGAACAGTAACAGAGAGGAGGTGCTGAAGATCACACTGAACACCCTGAGGAACATGGACCACACACACCTCGCTAACACACTACAGACCAGTAAGAGCTCTGGGCAGGGCATCACTGTCTTTTTAGAGAGAGGATACTGGTCCATGATTAGTACAGTGCCTCACTATGATGTGCCTCACTATGATGCTGTATATTGGAAGGGTTTAACAAATAATCCAAAAAAACAATATAGTAAATAAATGTATATTATGATGTTATTGTCTTTATTAGAGCTTGTTTCTGTGTATCATCAAAAACTAAAGTCCATACTGATGGAGAATTGTAAAAGAATTCATGAAGGAATCTCTGAATATGGAATATCAGCCACTCTGAATGAGATCTACACGGAGCTCTACATCACAGAGGGAGGGAGTGGAGAGGTCAACACTGAACATGAGGTCCGACAGATTGAAAGAGCGTCCAGGAGACCAGCAGCACAGGAAACACCCATCAAGTGCAATGACCTCTTTAAAGACAAATTCATCAGAACTGTGCTGACTAAAGGTGTTGCTGGAATTGGAAAAACTGTCTCTGTGCAGAAGTTTATTCTGGACTGGGCTCGAGGAGAAGCAAATCAGGACATCCTCTTCATTTTTCCACTTCCATTTAGGGAGCTGAATTTGAGGAAGAAGAAAAAGCTCAGTCTGATTGAGCTCCTTCATCACTTTTTTCAAGAAACAAAAGATCTGACATCAATAGACTGTAATGCTCACAAAGTCCTGTTCATCTTTGATGGTCTGGATGAATGTCGACTTCCTCTAGATTTCCAGAACAACCAGAGCTTGAGGGATGTAGAAGATTCAGCCTCAGTGGATGTGCTGCTGACAAACCTCATCAAGGGGAACCTGCTTCCATCAGCTCTTCTCTGGATCACCTCTCGACCAGCAGCAGCCAGTCAGATCCCTTCTGAGTATGTTGACCAAGTAACAGAGATCCGAGGATTCAGTGACCCTCAGAAAGAGGAGTACTTCAGGAAGAGGATCCATGACCAGAATCTGGCCAATAACATCATCACCCACATTAAGTCCTCAAGAAGCCTCTACATCATGTGCCACATCCCAGTCTTCTGCAGGATTGCAGCCACTGTTCTAGAGAGGATGTTGGCTGAAAATGGGATTGGTGAGATCCCCAAGACTCTGACTCAAATGTTCACACACTTCCTGATCTTTCAGATCAAACACAAGGACCAAAAGTACCATGGAGAATCTGACACTGATCCTCAGAAGACTAGAGAGGTGATTGTGGCTCTGGGAAAACTGGCTTTCCAACAGCTGGAAAAAGGAAACCTGATATTCTACGAGGAGGACCTGAGACAGTGTGGCATTGATGTCAAAGAAGTGTCCCTGTACTCAGGAGTTTGCACGCAGATCTTCAGAGAGGAGACTGGGCTGCACCTGGGCAAGGTGTTCAGCTTTGTGCACCTGAGTGTTCAGGAGTTTCTGGCGGCTTTATACACATTTCTCTCCTTCACCAGTAGAGACGGAACAAAACAGGTAACCACTGAACTCTCCGGTATTTTCAAAGAATCCAAAATGTCAGGCTTCCTCAAGGCTGTGGTGGACAAGGCCTTACAGAGTGAGAATGGACACCTGGACCTTTTCCTCCGTTTCCTTCTGGGCTTCTCACTGGCGCCCAATCAGACTCTGTTACGAGGCCTCCTGACACCAAAAGGAAGGAGCTCTCGCAGCAAAGAGGAAACAGTCCAGTATATCAAGGAGAAGATCAGGGAGAACCCATCTCCAGAGAAATCCATCAATCTGTTCCACTGCCTGAATGAACTGAACGATCATTCTCTAGTGCAGGAGGTTCAAACCTACCTGAATGCAGCAGGTTACAATCGTCTCCACGGACTCAGTCTCTCTCCTGCCCAGTGGTCAGCTCTGGTGTTTGTGTTGCTGAACTCAGAAGAAGAGTTGGATGACTTTGACCTACTTAAATATGATCCATCAGAGGATGGTCTCTTGAAGCTCTTGCCAGTGGTCAGAGCATGCAGAAAAGCTGTGTGAGTAGTTTTAGTCATAAATGCAATGTTTCTCAATATCACACTATATAACTCTCAGAAGGACATGTTTATACATAAACCATGTATTTATAAATACATGTATATATGTGTAAAATAATACAATTAATCATGTGAGAAACATTAATTGTGTGAGAAACAGATGGCAGTATTCTGAGCTTAAAAGCCTCTGTGTGAGTGCTTTTTAATATTTCATATTTTCTCTTCTAGGTTGTGTGATTGCAATCTCACAGAAAATAGTTGTGTAGTTCTGGCCTCAGTATTCAGCTCAAACTACTCAAACCTGAGAGAATTGGATCTGAGCTACAATGTACTGCAGGATTCAGGAGTGAAGCAGCTTTGCGTTGAACTGAAAAAAACACATTGTAAACTGGAGATACTGAAGTAAGTAATAATGTGAACACACACACACAAACGTACAAAATAAGGAAAGACTGTGCATGAGACAGATATTGATGTTCTGATGTTGTTTTGATGCTCTGCCTTGTTTGTAACAAAAATCTGCTTTTAATTATTTATATTCTGAGACGGATGATTGACATCAGGAAATAACATGGCAGGATAAATGAGACATGAAGCTAAATTCTGTAAAGGTTTATCTATGAATAAAAGAGCCTAAAGTAATCTTTTGTTGTAGAAGGTGCAATTACCCTAACATATTTTTACTATCAGTTTAAACTGTTTATAAATGTGTGCATTGTTCACCAAGACAAAAATGTCTGGTTGTTTTCCATGAGATTTTCTAGTGATGGATCAAAAAATTGGTTATGAAACTTACTCTGTTTTATCTACAAGATGTAAAAGATCTTATTTTGTTTTTGTATGGGTTCTCTCTCAGGCTGTGGAACTGTAATGTCACAGAGGAAGGCTGTACAGCTCTGGCTTCAGCTCTCAGCTCAAATTCCTCAAATCTGAGAGAACTGGACCTAAGTTACAATGAACTTTTGCAGGATTCAGGAGTGAAGCAGCTCACTGAGGGACTGAAGAACCCACATTGCAATCTGAAGATACTAAGGTGAGATCATCACTTTTCAGCATCTGTTTCAAATGGCAGTTTCTCAGTCCAAGCATTAATGCACTTATACACTGGTATGGCATACATACTGATGCTGACCTTCTGAATTCCAAATTTCATCCAGATGTAACACTGTTTTATTCATGGTCAATATAAAATTGTAAAAATGTACGTTTTTTTCTACTGACTGCTTAAACTAACGTGTTTCTAATAATAATGACACTCAAAACATAAAATATTACCTCTTTGAAAATGATGAAGTGTCATGGTGAAGAAACAGTCTTCTATAGAAACCCTGATATTTTTAAGTCATCTGTATTGATCTCCAAAATCTGGCTGATGTATTTTTAAGTGTCAAGTGAACAGCTTCCAAATGAACACTGCTCACTTTACTGCAGTAGCAGTAGCGTGTACCGATGTTTGTGTAATTTTATTTTGTTTCACATTCAGTCATACATAACCCTGTCATACATTTGTGAATTTAGTTTCATTCAGTTACATGAGTCAGCGTGTGCACTATTGCTAATAGATTTTAGTTTGACTAAAAGTGTTTTTTAGAAGTATTATTCAAAGTTTTATTCTAATTTTCTAAAAAAAATAAACTTTAAAAAATTCTACTCACACATGTCACACATATATATGCCCACACATGACACCAGTTAAAACAGCCCTGGGGAAGATTTTATATTTACATCTCTCTGACTGTCAGGCCTGGGGACAGTGATGGGGCGCCAGAGACAGTATTATAATTTGGGGAAACTTATTGTGAAGGGTGATGTGGTTTTGTTATTATTAGTGACAGCTGGGTTAATTAGTGTTTGTGTTTGGTTATTGGTTTGGGAAGTCCTTGGTTTTGTATTTAAGTTCTTTTGGGACCGACCTGAGTGTCGTTCCATCGTCATCTTCATGTGTAAGCGTCTTTCTGTTCTTTTTGTTTACTGAAAACTAGTGTTTGGGCCCACATGCCTGGGTTTCGTTTTGTGCATTTGAAAATAAAGGTTATTAGCATGGAAGTCTGCCTATGCGCCTGTTCTTTGTGCCTGGAGAAGGAGGGAAGATGTGACACGGCCCCTCTTACAGTATGTGCGTTCTGATGACTTACTTTGATGTATCGTCGATTCTCTTTCAGGCTGTGCTGGTGTAATCTCACAGAAAAAAGCTGTGCAGTTCTGGCCTCAGCTCTCAACTCAAATTCCTCAAGTGTAACAGAATTAAACCTGAGTAACAATAAACTGCAGGATTCGGGAGTGAAGCTGCTCTCTGCTGGACTGGAGTATTCACATTGTAAACTGGAGATCCTGGGGTGAGACCACTGGCATTGTGAACCCGGATGTCACTATAAAGTAGATACATTTTGGATGAACCCAAAAAGAACTGAATAAGGTTTCTTTGAAAATACAGGCAAAATTAAATTGCTAACCTGACTAACATTCCAAATACAAAATTATATATTAGACATCAAAAAGCAGCACTGAGGTTCTGTGATATAGTGTAGTATTTACTTCCAAACGAGCAACTTTCTGACTATGAAACCCTGAAGCAGAGAGACTGAGAATTTGGTTCTACAAAGTATTTTGATACATTTGTTTGTGCAATTACTGATTTGCTACACCAACCTGTGTTTAGGCCTTTATGTTCTGGGGTTAGATTAAGTCTTTATGTTTCAAGTTACATTAAGGTCTTTTTGTTTTGTGGTTAGAAGAAGACCTTTTTATTTTGGACTTAAAAGTAAAAAAAGAAATTTCCTAAAATTTGTGAAAATATAGTTTTCATAGACTAGGTTTACTTAATGGATGAAGTTATACAGATCTCAGATTTTAAGTGTGAGATTGAGCTAATGAACCACAGATATTTTGTTCATTTTTATAATTTGTTCTTATCCATTTTAGAGCTGATTGTGTTTATACCTCACCAAACCTAGTGTCTGTGCTTCATAGTTTCTAAAAACACATTATTTGAATTTATGATTTGGAACAATATCTCCTAAGATCAAAATCTCTAGACCACCCTGGCTATGAGAATTCTTGAACATTTACAGTACCAGTCAAAAGTTTGGACACACCTTCTCATTCAGTGATTTCCTTTGTTTTTATTATGGGCTACATTGTAGATTAATACTGAAAGCATCACCTAGCTTTGCACACTCTTGGAATTTTTTCTATCAGATTCATGAGGAATCGACCTGGAATGGTATTTAATTAACAGGTGTTCTTTGTCAAGAGTTCATTAGTGGAGTTTCTTGCCTTCTTAATGTGTTTGGGATCATCAGTTGTGATGGTCGGGTTGGTACACAGTTAGTGATCCTGTTCCACTACGGTTCTACTCCACATTATGGCAAGAACCGCTTAACTAAGTAAAAAGAAACAACAGTCCATCACTACCTTATTACAGAACATATTCTGGTTTGTTTAACACTTTATTCATTTACTGTATTATTCCATGTGTTTCTTCATCATTTTGTTTGTTTTCAATATGAATCTACAAAGTAGAAAATAATAAAAACAAAGTAAAAACATTGAATGAGAATATAATTACTTAAATATATTATTTAGTGAACACAGGTATGTTTGGCAAAAGAGAATGTATTTATAAAGACTTTTTTTTGCTTAACAATTTTCTTTACCCGTCGCTTTACTTCAATGATTGTGTGTTTGTGTGTGTATCTTGTATTTATCTCGGCAGGCTGTATAACTGCAATATTACGTGTGAAGGCTGTGTTGCTCTGGCTTCAGCTCTAAAATCAAATCACTCACACCTAAGAGAGCTGGATTTGACAGACAATAAACCAGGAGAGGCAGGAGTGAAGCTGCTTTCTGATCTACTGGAGGATCCAAACTGTAAACTGGAGAAACTGCTGTGAGTTACTAATTAATGTCTCTGTATAAACATACAAGAAGAAACCATGAGATATTTTGTTAGAATGACTCAGGACAGTTCCTGAAAGGATTCTGGCTGTTGCCTTCTGGACCAACTGAAGGCTCCTACTGGAATAAAAAGGCGTAACTGTAGTTTTCTGAATCATCAAGAATTTGTTTGTTAAAATGTCTTCTAATTTCCTTTACTAAGCAGTGTTTCAGAGCTAATGGAAGCTGTTATTGTAATTATACTTATGTTTGCATCAAAAGACATAATAGAATCCATAGCGCTGCTAAGACTTTTCACCTCCACCCAGATTTTAAAAAAGGTCATTTATTGCAGTGTATGAATCAAGGAAAAGGACCTCAAGGAACAGCAGGACCTCAGGACCTCAGACTCAACAGCAGCCTCGCCACAGTCCCACACAAGAGTAAGAGCTCCAACACTGCAAGAAGTTTACGTATGAAAGTCAGGCTAGAGTCCAGCTACTGCTTGCGAGGAGATGTGAAATGACAGGACATTAAATAAGAGCAACTACAACATCTGACATCCCAAAGCATTTGGAGGCTGCTGAGGGAAATTTTTGAGCATTAATTTTTCTGAAAAGGGTCAAAAGCAAAATTTTCTTCATATTTTGAAGAAATGTCACCTGTATAATGACGGAATAAGAATCTGAAGAAACCAACATTTCTTCAGGTTCTTATTCTTACATTCAACTTACATTAACTTGAAATAATAAGTCTAATTTTTGTATGTTTATGCAATAAAATCAAGTACATATAATACGTATTATCTGTATAGTATGTACATTTAGTATTAAACAATATATAGTCTGCATCTGTCAATGCTCTGGTCAAATCTGTTACAGCGGTTTTAAAACCACACAAAAATCTGCAGAGTTTTAATAAAAGGCAAATTCAAAAACATGAAATATCTGTTTTTCAGATGTATTTCTTGGGATGAATAATTGTTGTTCCATTTAAAGATGATTTTAATATTTTTGACTTCAACAGAAAACACTATTTTGCTTACTGCTGTGTTTCTCTTGTATGTCTTCTGTAATTAAAAATGTTATCTGAGGTTATTTGAAGGTGCTGGCCTTAATAAATGGTTTTACTGGTTTCAGTGTGTCTTTGTGTTTCTTCTCAGAGAGAGGAGCTGCTCAGTCTGAGCTGTTTCATTAATTACAGAGCTGCTGAACCCGGTCTGAGGGGTTTTACTGATTACATCCAGACATCCTCTAACCTGTACACCCTCTAACCCATACACCCTCATACCCGGACACTCTGTCACCTGAAGAAAGAAAGAAAGAAAGTGTTCAGATAGGTGCTGACTGTGGGTCGGCAGTAATGAGCCATTTTAAAGAAGAACTAGAGCTGTTTTCCAAAATCCCCCCACAATTCAGTATTTAAGGTGAACAGAGTTGGTTCGGAATGGGTTTGTTTGTAGTGGAGGTGAATCGAACAGGATTGTTTGTTAAAACACACAGTGACCTACACATGAATCCTTCAAGCAGAACAAAGCATCTAACTGAAATCCTGAACCAGTGAAGAACCAGGAGCAGATGATTCCAGATGATCAGGCGGTGATCAGTATAC
>JBBPCX010000088.1:30063533-30075434 GCA_037974365.1 Hydrocynus forskahlii | reverse complement strand
CACTTTCCCAGCACACAGCTGCAAAGAACACAACACTCTCTACCACAGAGTGATAGAACATGGTCAGCATTTTCCTATACACATTGAAAGACCTGAGCCGCCTCAGTAGGAAAAGCCCGCTCTGCCCTTTCTTGAAGACAGTGTTGGTGTTCTTGGACCAGTCCAGTTTGCTGTCAATGTGTACCCCCAGGCACCAGTAGTCCTCGACTACCTCCACGTCAGCCCCTCTGATGGTGACATGGGTGGGAGGAGGAACCTGCTTCCTTAAGTCCACAATCAGTTCTTTTGTCTTAGTGATGTTTAGCTGTAAGTGGTTCAGCTCACACTCAGCAAAGCTGCTCACCACACTCCTGTATTCCTCCTCATGTCCATCCCTGATACAGGCCACAATGGCAGAGTCATCTGAATTTCTGCAGGTGACATGACTGAGACCTGTACCTGAAGTGGTGAAGAGGAAGGGTGATAGGACAGTCCCCTGTGCCCCCCACCCCCACCCGCCAGATGTTTCAGGATCAATCGCTCCAGCGTTTTCACGACGGGTGAAGTCAGCGCCACTGGCCTGTAGTCACTGGGTGTCGACAGGTTTATCTTTTTGGGGACAGGAATCAGATAGGATGTCTTCCAGAGTGACGGGACCCTATTGTGCTTTGATTAAAAATAATCAGCCTGTGAATCCCACTATGCATTCAGGCATCCTTACCCATAATTAACTTGGTAAGAGCTGGAAATGTCCCATAAAACCCAAACACAGGTTGTATAGCAACCACGCAATCACACCGCATTTTCTCATGGAAATGCATCTTCTAGTTTTTTCTAATATGATAAATTCAGCATATAACAGTAATTGTGTATTAACATGTGCGGAAGTGTGTGGAGGGTGTGTACTGGTCATTTGACCAAACTACTACACTCGGCTCTAAATCACATTTGTACAAATGAATGCAAACCTTTTCAGTCGAGGGAGCTGAAAGATTTCTTGCCACAATGAAAAAAGTCCTTTGTTCTGGTCCTTCAACCCGATGCACATAGAGGTCACAACACGCTGATCCAATTGCTTCTGGCCACGGCTGTGAAGAAACTATATACACACAAACAACTTTACTTTCATCTTTTGCTCACATACATAGTGTACCATACTGCCTATGAAGTCCATATATGAAGTACTGTCTTTGTATTCTGTATACCACATAAATATAAAGCAGCAAATTCACAACGAGTATTTTACAGTTTTGACCATATTTCCACATAACTAGCACTTCCTAAATGTGACTGATCAGTTGTGATTGGTTTCTAAAGTTTAATTCTCATTTTTTCACTGCCCCTTCTCAACTAATGTAGCTGACAAGTAAAGGCACCTTGTTTGCTCCTCAAACATAGTTGATGAACCAAGACAGTTAATGAAAAAATAAACTAAAAACAAACAAAAAAAGGAAATGCATCTCTATTGAAAGTTACCTACAACCCTGTAACCCACGCATCAAGTATTTTATTTTACTTATTTATTTTGAATTCTGTTTATGGGGTTTTGTTTAGTAGAAAAGTCCTAACTCATAATTTCATAAAAACCTCTTTTTATCACTTAGAAGTAAACAGTCTTGTTTTTGTTACTGTGCCTTTAGGACTGATGTAACTGGCTGCCTTTCAATGTGCCGCATTCAAAAAACAGTCCGTAGTATTTTCATTAACTTCTTTAACTAATCTGCAGTAAGCAATGTAAATACCAAGGTTTTTGAAAAAAAAATTATTTTAGGGGTGTCGAGTTAATGCGTTAATTTCAAACAAAAAAAAATTACCGCTGATTAATTGGATTAGTAACGTGCTGCTTGGTCCAGTGAATGGAAACTTTCCGTTTAAAAATGAAAAGATGAAACGTTTGATAGGAGTATCGTTATCTGCAATTCAGGAATTTTTGTGTCATCTGACTCAGGGGCGTCAGAAGCATTTTTAAAGTGGGGGGGACATGGGACATTCTGTTGGGGGGCAACTGGAACGGAAGGGGGGGGTAATACACGTAATGTAGTTTTTTTTTGTTTTTGTTTTTTTTTTCAAAGAGTGTATGTGGGTGCGTGTGTGTGGGTGGGCACCGGCGGCCCATCACAGCGGACCAGGCACTCAGACCCAAACTGAGCATGTCTACCTGTGACCAACTATCTCCCTGACAAAATGGTCTCTGCGGCTGAGTTTATTTTTTCCACATACAGTACTGGAGAAATCGTGTGAAGGGGTGTTATTCTGTTGTTACTTCTAGGTTATAATTGTGGCTTGAGATGCCTTGTACGCATGGGTGCCGGAATCATTATATTAGGGGAAGGCGTTTAGATTAACTTGTCAAAGAGCCTGTAATTAATTCAATTTTTTTTAATTGCTTGACACCCCTACTGTTTTGTACAATACAGAGCCTTTAAATAATATGACACACTCTTGATACCATTGCTCGTTAGTTACATTAGTTTGTAGCTTCAGTGTGAGATTAAAGAAACATACCTAAAACTTCAAACCCTTGTATGAGGAAAACAATTTTGACATATTTGCAAATGTCACCTGTAAAGTGTTGATGCAGGAGCGAATGTCGTTGTCCGTTTTCTCACACAAGGCCATCAGGGTGCCTGTATCTGACTTCATTCCTTGCCGCCGAGCAATCTACCAATCAGAGAAGACTGTTTGCATTCATGCTAATAGAAACGTACATTGCACATGTGCAGGACGAATCATGAGTGTTACCTCTGCCAGTCTTTGTGCAAGGCGGGATGGCTGTGTTGGGGGGAATGTCAAAAGGAAAGCTTGTTGTCTCAGGGGTCTCAGAGCTGGAGCATAACTGTTGAGACAAACAGCAGATCGAATTTCAGCCTAAAAATCACAAGCCCTCAGTAGACACTGAGATATGGAGGAAATGAAGGGGCTTACAGGTCATTGCAGATGCAGATAATTGGCCGGAGTAACACAGATTCTTTCTTCTTCTTCTTTTTCAGGGGATTTGAGCTTGAGTCTTCTCCTTCTCTACTGTCCTTCCTATTCAATGTTGCCAGCAGGACACTGATCGCTGCCTATATCGGACACACAGTGTAGAAGAAAATGAGAGACAATTATGAATATAAAGAATAACTTATTGTAAGTAAAGGCGGCTCTTACTGAAGGGGCCCCATCAATTTCGTCAATCACAAGGCAGTTGGGCTTCTCGTTGGCTCCCAGCACTGACTTCATCTGTGTGGCAGTGTCGATGCGTTTCTGGAAGAGTTCTGCACTGCGGTCATCACTGGACGGGAAAATAAATGAAAACACTGACTGTGAAGGTAGCATTATTGACTATGTTAGGTATTGAGTCTAACCATTTTGTGATCAAAAACATAAGAACTGCAAAAAAAAAAAATGCAAAATAGAAAAATGTTAACTGGATGCCTTAGAGAAATTAATTGTATATCAATGTCTCCAACACTCTCCTTAATTGATATTTTAATCAAGTAATCATGACAGCACAAAAAAACTCCCACAGTGTGAACACATTTAATGTCAATAATAACCACGCATAACAAAAAACTAGTCCAACATTGCAAAGCAGGAGTTTACTTGTATATTTAGACACACATTACATTAACATCGCTATACCTAAACTTGTTGGACAGTGAGCATTGAAGAGTGAGTAATGTGTGTGTCTCTTACCTAGCATTAATTTCAACTATATTGTATCCTGCATGCCTTGCAATAATGTGCGCCAACGTGGTCTTCCCCAGTCCAGGTGGGCCAGACAAGAGTGCTACCTAAAATTAAAATTACTAAAATTAGTAAAAAAAAAAAAAAAAAAACTAAACAAAAAACATAACCAAAAATTAATATACTGGCCAAAAATAAACACAATGTACGACCCTCTTAATATGACTCGGTATCGGTTTGGCTTCATTTTATTCTTACCTTATATTTAGGCCTTTTGTACTGGTCTAGCTCTGCCTCCAGTATTTCTTCAGTCATCTGGCTTTTAGTTTTGAAGCGCTGAGCTTGGTTTTGGTTCTGAGCATTGGGAAAATTTGATCTAACCTCTGTAGCAGCTGGGCGAAGCTTTCTCTCTCTGCCGAAAACAACTGTGTCCCAAAGCTTCAGCCATTTCAACAGGCAACGATTGGTGAACTGCAGACACACAAACACACAGGTTATTTGCACATTAACAGAAGTGTTCAAGCTTAACACTTTTAGGCTGACCACTCTGATGCACATAGTGTTTTTGTCTTGTTTACCAAGGAGGGCAGTCAAAATAAAGACCACGTTTTTAAACCTGAAGCAGACCCTTCAACTCTAAATTTTATGAAACAGTGTCAGCGACAGGAACCTAGCACTGTTGGTACTAAATGTACTCTTCCTCAGCGGAGTGAAAAATACTGTTTCTAGTGTGACAATTCATTCATGGGGTAAATCTTTGCTGTGAAAAAACAAAGACTGGAGGTTCAGGTCCAGTCTCTGAGCTCCGGATCAAGCCATTGTAAGCTCAGCTGAAACACTACTGATCCAAAATACAGCAGAATAGGTTTTGTTTAGCCTCATTCCAACATCAATTTCTTGACTTTGCTCTAAATTGCATACCTACACTTGTTTAATCAGAACACCAGTTAGTCAGAATGGACAGAATGGAGTTAGTCAAAAATCCTTTGCACATCTCTGCTGCTTGAATACAGTACCGGCCAATACTGTATTTACCCTCAATGTAGCCATTGTCAATTTGCACTGAACGTTGTCTTGTCTTGTTAAGCTGTATTGTTGCTCTTGTGTTCTGGCCTGATTGCACTTGTGTTCTGTTTCTGTTCTGCTCTTGTCCGCACCATGATCCTGGAGGAACATTGTTTCGTTTTTACTACGTACTGTGTACATGGTAGAAATGACAATAAAAAAAAACCTACCTTGACCTACTTGGACTTTACATGGGCTGTACTGTGATGTAAGGCATTGTTTGGATCTATAACCTGCTTGGCTGCTTCTTGCCTTTTTCCAGATTTTCTACCCACTAACTAGAACTCCCCCAATCACATAACTACTGCCTAAACGTGTAGCATACTGTTGCTAACAGAACGTCACTGGACACAGCTTAACAGGCCTGGAGAACACTAGCCACCAATTCTGTTAAGTCAATGTGAGGACACCCATGCTGGCTAGCATTGTGCTGAGTGCGAGATGGGGGAGAGGGAGGACCAAAGCCAGTTATGCTCTTCTTGGACTCCTGGCCACCGATCAGCTACCTAAACATTAAGCTAGCTAACCAGACTAGAGATTCAAACACCACATAACTAGTTTAACATCACATTTCTGCTCCTCCAAACCATTAGCACTTACTTCAATGCCCCAAAGCCAGGACCCTAAGAAACATACTGTAGTATACCACAGTAACACACAGGTGGTATGAAACATGTAGATACTGACCAACCCCATCACACTTAGACCTGTACATGTGGTTTCTGGCATGGTATGACAATAGATCTAACTAAATTTCTGGCCAAACCACTGCTTAACAGGGTATGTTTTTAACACTCACATCATCACTCAGTAGCTCCATATAGTGGTGTGGGGCAAAGCGGTCCACCCATAAACGAGAGGTGGAGCCTTCATCAACAGAACCATCACACTCTACAGCATCCTCTGTCTCTTCATCTCCAAGTAACTCTGGATCTATGCCACTAAATAAAGAGATAAAAAAGTGACACAATGCCAGTGGAAACATGTCAAATTTAACATTTAGCAAAATAACACATTTAGAACATAAGTAATAAACTAATAAACAGAAATGTATACAAACTAAACAAATGAGCTAAAAATACTGAGAAACTGTGTCTAGCATTACACTACACATCTCATTAGACCAGAGACCTGCAGCAGTAGCAGTATTAGGGATGGGTATCGAAAACTGATCCCTATTGATAACATTCCTGACTGGACAATACCAAAATATGAATAAGCTCCTGGATAAATGATACTGCTATTGGTGTTTATGCAGCATGAAAGCATTCAGACATAGCTGGCATTTTCAAATGGTTGACACTAGATTGGATCAGTGAGAGAGACAGGAGGAGCCCTCTGAAAATCACCACCACACATTTGTAGCAAATGCTCATTACTATATACAGGAAACTCGGAAAGCAATTTCTTAGTAAAAAAAAATTACTGCTGAATCTTTATTTTTTAGACCAAATTATGCAGAACAGTAGGAACTAGACTGCATTTCTGCAGAGAAAATGCAAAGTGTGCTTGCTCAAACTTAGCATTAGCAGTAACGTTAACATTAGAATCAGTATTAGCATTAACACTGGCATTAACATTAACATTAGCATTAACATTACAGTTAACATAGCATTAACATAGCATAGCATTAGCATAACATTAACATAGCATTAGCATAACATTACCATTAGCATAATGTTAACATTAACATAGCATTAGCATATATGCCAATACTTTGGCAATAGTTTTTTATGACAGCTCTGTCCCAATACTTTTGCCATATTGTTCAGTTTAATTCCAGATCGGGCCCCACGTTTCGGAGTTGGAACGGTGTCTCTATCTGAAAAGCCCTGGGAGGAGTAGCGTGCCAAAAAACGGGTGAATGGAAGAAAGACAAAGATAATAATAATAACTAGACTGCATTTCTGCAGAGAAAATGCAATGCGTGCTTGCTCAAACTTAGCATTAGTGTTAGCATTAACATTAACATTACCATAGCATTAGCATTAACGTTAACATTAGCATAGCATTAACATAGCTTCAGCATTAGCATTAATGTTAGCATTAACATTACCATAGCATTAGTGAATGTGTGTGTCTGTGTGTCCCAATACTTTTGTCCACATAGTTTTGTATGACTCTGTCCCAATACTGTTGGCCATATTGTTTAGTTTAAACAGGTGTGTCTGTTGGGACGTGGCCTGAGGTCACATATGAAGTTCCATAAGGTTTGGTCACTGTATGGAGCCTGGACGTTTCTTTTTCTGACACTGCATTCATTTCAAAGGGGTTTAAAATCAATGGAAGTGAATGGGGGAAAAAGGGATGAGCGAAAGACAAGGAAAAGACGAGTGCAGGTCATCGCCGACTGCGTTTGTGTGTCGGGGAAGTTGTTTTCGCCGGAAAAACGAGAACAAGACATATCAAAAAGCTGTGAACAAGTCTGTAATTCCAGATCGGGTCTGACGTTTCAGAGTTGGAACGGTGTCTGTATCTCGAAAGCCCTGGGAGGAGTAGCGTGCCAAAAAACGGGTGAGCGGAAGAATAATAAAACTTAAGAACAACACTAATAATAAAACTTAAGAACAATAGGTGTGCTTGCAGAACACCCATCATCAAGCAGTAGTGCAGGGCGGAGGACCAATGTTGGGAACCCATTGTTGATAGATTTACAACTGAAGTTCAGAAAATGGATAAAAAGAAGAGACAAGACACAGGTCAGAAAAAGCATTAGCCACTTCGACCTAACTGACCACCCTCTTACAGAATTCCAAAAAAGAGCTATGTCTTCGGCCAATTGAAGTGTGATCCCGACAGTTTGAGGTGGTTTTAAAAACATCTAACCACTAACTGTGCAAAAAGTGCACTTTACTTCTACGTACCTGCTCAAAAGTTCTGTTAACCTTTGGGATTCTTCCACCAACTGACGATGACGCTGTAAAACAAAGCATCACAAGCATGATACAACCTCTGTTACTGGGCACCAGTACTGATGTATCAATGTGTGCTTGTCTTACTTTCTCTGCTGCTTGTTCTTTAAGAACCTCTATAGGCACAGCCAGGAGTCCCAGCGCATTATGGAAACTTCGGAAAAATCTTGGATCTTGTGTCTGAGATACATTAAGACATCCTATTCAATTCACAAATCAGACTGCATGTATACATACAAATACAAATGTGCAATTTTTTAATGAACTTTCCTGGATTTACTCACAAAGAGGAGCTTCTTTTTTTTTTAAAGGCCCTTATCCTCCATTTTTCACATATTTTATTATCTGTGGTTTGTTATGTACCAAAATTGGTCAGAGCAGGCATCTCCCAACTTCACTTCATACCATAGAATCAAACAGGCTGTTTTGATACTGTGAGTCACTTTGAGCCAAATGGGTGAACATATGCAAATGTGCTCACCACGAAAGGCTCACTATCTCACCTATAAAAGAAAATACACAGAATCTACCAGTGTGCTAGATAAATGCTATTTATAGGAAATATATCTGCTTAAATGAGCCATATGAAGGAAATTCCCTGGCCTTTTTAAAATAGTTCATACATGGTATGTAAGCTACCAGAAGAGTGCATTTACTCAATGTCATGAACATCGACACATTTACATACATCCTATTAATGTAGTTTAACCCCACCCATTCCAGCTGAAGCTATAATGAGTGTTTCAGCCTGGACTGCTTTTCTGAATGAGACGTAATACGGGGCAGCCCAAGAGAGCAGAGCTCCTTTACATATATCAATTTTAAAGGCATAGAAAGAAAAACAGCCTGCTTGATTTGAATGGACAAAGAGGTCACTGAAAAATGCAATACAGCATAAAACTATAAACATCATAAGCAGACATAAGCAAAGACTTAAAATAAAAAAACAATGTAGGATGTGCGTTTAAGACCTTTTAAACTAAAAGAAATAAGAGTATATTTACTTTGTCCTCCTCTTCCTTTAAGCTAAGATAAACACGGTTTCCAGTCGAGTCTGTGACAGTGATGTAATCCCCTGTCGCAGGGGGACGTTTCTGTGCATGACGCACGGCTGTGGTAACCCTCTTAGGTGATTCCTGTATTGCTGCTAGGCCGCTGATGTCCAGCATGCTGGCTGTCAAAGCAACCTGTGGCCTATCAGGAGAGAGGGACAGAGCAAACGTGGGCCTGCAAGGATATAAACAAATTTTTCAATAATGATAAAGAAGATCAAGGAAAAGTAATTAGCACCTCCCTGTGGCCAAATCATAAAATGCAGAAAGGACCCAAATCACAAGGAATTTAACAAAAGCACTCATTTTAATGTTTTGTCATTAATACAGTTATAACCTCAGTTGTAGACATTTAAAAAGGCTAATTTATATACTAAAAGGTATTTTAGATATTTTATTATTTATATAAATTTAAAAAGTGCACTGTATTTCCAGCGGACATGTAACAAAACACACCCATCTCATATTTTATACTGTCATTGTCTGAAATCATCATATGACTGATTAACATTTATACATTTTTACACGCAGTATGAAAAGCATGACGTGATGTAGATCAGCCATGTTTACCTGCTCATTTCCTCTGACCTCTCATACACTTCAGGGGATGAGGGAGGAGTGATGCCATCATTCTTCTCCGCATCAAACTGGAGCTTTTTAGCCACATCCTGTTTGCGTCTTTTTGCTTTTGGTGCTACAAAAAAAAAAAAAAAAAAAAAAATGACTCTTACATCTGTCCTGTCTATAGATGATAGCACTCTTTTATTTCAATATAAGTAATGTGCCAGGTTGGCAAAAAGTAAATAATTTTGTAAGAAACATCGACAATACACATTTTAATTTATATACACACACAGGTTTTTAAAAAATCCTTTTTATTTTGAAAGTTCGTTTTATATGGACAAAGTATATATGGACAAAAGTCTTGGGACGCCTGACCATTACACCAACAGGGACTTTAATGACATTGCATTCAGATAGATAAACTTTAATATGGAGTTGGTCCCCTATTGCAGCTGCTATAATGCTCTGGGGAAACTTGTTTTTCTATAACAAACTATATAAAACGTGAATGCCCTGTAGTGGCAAGTAGCTTTGTTTTCATATTTGATTTCACTACTGTTTAAGTTGAGATTTAGAAATAATTGAACTGCAGCTGTGTAACTGTGTTAAAGGGAACACTGCTGTTAAAAAGCTCTTTATTTGTTTAAGACTTTTGCAAGCCAAATGTTCTTGCACTTTTGTTCATATAGCAGTTATCAGGTCCTAATAAACTCTTTAATGTAATTCTAAAACAGCGTGGTCTCACATGCTAATTCCCAAACACACACTCCACTAGCTTTGGCTTTTTCCCATAATGCGCTACTCCTCGTCACAATATTATGGGTACTGGAGTTTATGGTCATACCTTTCATCACAGCAGTATTTAAAAAATATAAGTGCGCCATACACTACTTATGAATTAATTATTGAATTAATTAATTAATATACACACACACGCACACAAACAGTAACCCCCACTTATATGCGGATCAGCAGTCGCGATTGCAGTCTCACGTGGATTTTTTCTGAGAACTGAAACCCCTCACACATGCGCAGAAAAGGCAGATATTCTCCGGTTTTTTTTTTGCTTTTGTAAAGTCCGGGCCTTGTCCGCCACGCCCCCTCATCCTCTTGCTGTGAGGCACGCTAGTGGGCGTGGCGGACGAGGCCCAGGCATCACAGCTTTTTTCGTGGCAAAATATAAATGTTCGTATATTTGTGCTAAATTTGACAAAAATATCATTTAATACTTTTGTAACATAAATATTTACATAAATTCGGCTACATTTCCATTTAAAAATAACTTTAAATGTTTGGTACTGTGGAAAGAAACAAAGAAAGTGTGTCTTGGAACGGTGAAATACCGCTGTACTCAGAGGCTGTAGGTTTGAAAATAGCCAATCCGAGAATGCTATTTATTTCTCCTTGCCTCTAATTGGCTGCTGCCCTATGACACATCCCTCGCTGTACTCAGAGGCGGGAGGTTTGAAAGTAGCCAATCCGAGCACACTGTTTATTTTTCCTTGGTGCTGATTGGCTGCTGCCCAGAAATTCCCCCTTGGAGCGACTCAAGTGTTCTCGTGTTTTTCGTTTTGTTCTTCTTAATGCCCTGTATTTTTATTACTGAAAATTAAATTATTTTATTACTGTATTTAACTGCTTATGCTAATTAAAACGACAGCGCATACCAAAGAAAATGCACGTGTATTAATTACAGTACAGTCTATACAGTGGTAACATAGGTATTTACATTCTAGCACTGCTGGAGTTCAGTGTAAACTGTACAGTACGAATACGTGTTTATCTTTACATTTTTATTCAGGCTAATGAGTTTAAAATGAAATTAAAGTGTTTTGGGAGCATATTTGGGGGCATATTTAGGGTTTACACTGTGAAAACATGCATTTTAAGGTAAAAACACACACACACACACACACACACACAAACAAACAAACAAACAAACAAACACACCACAGATTGTATAGATACAAGAAACCATGAGAAATACTTAAAACAAATGTCAATGACTGGTTTTCAATATTTTATAGTCCTTTGTTTAGTCGCAAAGGTTTTGAAGAAACATTTCAGATCTTTAGCACATCATGAACAAAAGAATAGTATCAACATGTATTCAACATCACTCTGTTTTTTCTGGTTTACATATCATTGGACAACATTTAATTCTTCAACAGGATAATGATCCCAAGCATTCTTCAAAATTGTGCCAAAATTAAATCCAGTCCAACAAAAACTAAAAGGTTTTGAGAATTTTGTCTTGGCCTCCTCAGTATCCAGATCTTTCTTCCATTAATCTGGCATGGGATGAGCTGAACTGGCAAGCTTGAAACAAGTGTCCAGCAAACAAGACAGAACTGTTTGCAAGCTCGAAAAGGTGCTGAGAGAGTTTGGAAGTTATTTCTGAAAATTGCTGGGAAGGATGGAGTGAATCTATGCCGCTGTGATAAAGGAGTGTTTATTGTGATTAAACTCGTACATAAGCTTTCATATCTACTAAACTGAACTGACAAGGTACATTCTTACTATACACTTTAAAACCAGTTTGTTTTAAGTATTTCTATTGTTTTTGTGTAATAAAAAATTGGCTTATCCTCCTGAGACCCGGCCCATTCACTTATGTCCTTTATAATGGACATTTTGTTCACCTGTATCTTCCTTAAGTA
>JBBPCX010000088.1:30041632-30063433 GCA_037974365.1 Hydrocynus forskahlii | reverse complement strand
GTCCTGTTGTCCTCTACAGTGGACATGCTGGGAAATTAAAATGAAAAATATATTTAAAGAAATTTAAATTGTAAGGTGTTTTTTAGTCCCAAATAGATAGAAAATCACACAAAAAAAGAAATAGTAAGTCACTTTTTTCTTTGGTTCTCAGGAGGATATACAGTAAACCGACACTTTATTGTGGAGCAGCAGTCGCGGTATCAGTCCAACATGGATTTAAAAAAAAAAAAAAAACTAATAATTTTTCGCTGAAACCCCCTCACTAACGCGGAAACTGCAGAAATCCTCTGAATTTTTTGGCTTTTGTGACTAAAATGCATGAAAAATGATATACTGCTACGAAAAAAGCAGTGACGTCGGGGCCTCGTCTGAGGACAAGGGGGCATGGCGAAAACGTTATTTATTTATCCTTGCTGCTGATTGGCTGCTGCCCTGTGGCGCATGTGTGGCAGCTGCAGACCAGAATTTCCCCCGTGGAGCATCTAGAGTGTTCTCGTGTTTTTCATTTTGTTCTTCTTAAAGCCCTTTATTTTTATTACAATAAATTAAATGAATTTATTACTGTATTTATACCAAAGAAAACACACGTGCATGAGTTACAGTGCAGTCTATACAGGGGTAACGTCGGTATTTACATTCTGGCACTGCGGGAGTTCAGTGTAAACTGTACAGTACGAATACGGGTTTACCTTCACATTTTCTGTAAAGGGTAATGAATTTTGGGAGCATATTTAGGGTTTAGACTATAAAAATAGGCATTTTAGGCATTTTACACCATCACAACACGTTTTTTTAATACAGGTGGGTGCTCTTGGAACGTAACCCCTGCGAAAAGCTACTGTATGTCACTCTATTAAACAAATTAATCAATTACAAGCTCTCTGATTAATCTTAACTAATCACACAAATTTTTGCTGTAAAGTTATATAAAATTTGAGTGAATGAGTAATCAACATCACAGCCTTTCAACGTTTCTTTTATGTAATAACTTTTTTTGCACTGTTCGTGTGCAGTAATGGTCACAACAATCAAAAATATGAACTAATATGCTGAGGGGGAGAAAACAATGATAGAACTAAGTCCGTCCATAAGGTGCAGTTTAAGACAAGCACGGGTGTTCTGACGATTTATGCTGCCTTGTTGAAAAATGCTACCTTTAAGTTTATACAGTTCATACAGTTTATAACAATGATGAGAAATAGGCAAATAATACACATAATCCGAGAAAAACATTTTATTTTAAAACTATTTTCTAAGCAGTCTATCGATTCATGCTACCCAATCGAAAAATGCTACTTTTTGGTTTATACAGTTCCATTTTATAGTCAGTTTTTAACGCTGATAATGATGATATGGACAAATAATACACATAATCAGAGAAAATATATTGTATTTATAAATAGATATTTTTTAAGCAGTCTATCGATTCATGCTACCCTGACGTAAAATGCACCCTTAAAGCTTATACACCTGCCATAGTCCTAAGGTAGCACAGATTTATGGGCATGGCACTGAATCCCAAAACTGTGGAACTGCACATGCACAGAAGGGCACGGCAGCACATCTTGATGGGTAGCATGTTTTGACAGAACACCGGATCGGGTTTAAGTCATGTGGTGTGATTAATCAGCGTTAATTTTTTTTTTCTGTAATTAATTGATCGAAATTAATGCGTTAATTTGACACCCCTAATATACATATAAAAAATACATGCAATATATCATCATAGAAGTACAACTGCAGATGGGAGCTCACCTGTTGTCACACAATTGTAAATGTACAGCCGCCGACCAGGTATAATTAAGGTGGTGGACCACATATCTAAACTTATGTGTTGTGGAAATGTGTGTAGCACAGGTAAGGAACAGAAGAATTTCGGGAGTGACCGTACAAAGATATGTACTTTGTTGGTACACTTTGTAGGTGTACAGAGAGCTTTTTTTTTTATATGCACAGTTTCTGTTATTCATATTCAAGGCCTTCATCAGTAGGGCTGTCACTATTGGTTATATTATGAATTGAGTTACCCAGCCATTGTTTTTGTCATCAATTGAGTAATCAGATATACACTCTTTAAAACAGCAAACATTTAGTTTTACTTAATATGTGTCAGTGGTATACTATAACAAGGATCATACATGCTTTCATGAGATCCTGGTGGGGTGGATGTCCTCCCTTTCAGTGATACTGACAAAAGCAGTACGAATGCTAAAAGCGCCAAATTGTCGAGTTTATACTGGTGAGTACAGCTTTACATAATGAAGCCGATTGAGTCGATTGTTTTTGTTTTTTTGTTTTGTTTCTTTTGTTTTATTAAACAAAGTAATTGACAGCTTTAACGACCAGTTTCTGACCACAGGCCCAATGCTAGCTTCATAATTTTTGTTATTTTGAGTATTTCCAACCTCGCAATGCCAACAACACCGCACTTCTATGTCAGTCACATTCAGATGTCTGGTAAGTGGTTGTCTCATGGAGATGGACGAGGCAGAGGGGGAACTGATGAAATGTGGAGCAACAGATGAGCTACAATCAGACAGTGGTAAACCTACAAAGTCCAATTATATGGCAGGAACAACAATAAAATGGCTAATGAACAGTGTCTCATGTCATGCTTCTGTTATTTTAAAGACCACCTAAATCAAGCACCACTCACTCAGCGACTCCTCCCCGTCACATGTCAGCTCTGCTGCTGTCTCTGAGGCAGATGGATTTCTTAAAGGCAAGTCACCAGATGTAAGAGCGTCTTCAAACGACTGTGGTGCTGGCTTCTTGTTGCGGAACTCCGAGACCTTTGTGTGATAAGGAGGCTCGACTGCTAACAGCAAACAGGGAGGAGAAGAGCACAGTCTGAGCATGTCTTACAGCAGATACCAATAGCAGGAGTACCCCATCCTGGTCCTGGAAATTCATGACTCCAGAGAACACCCAAAGCTTCACACCCTTCTGCCCAACTACTGGCATTAGATATGATGTACTTGGGCACCAGTGCATCCCACTACACTGCCAAAGCCAAAAGTTGTGTGTGTGCAACTGAACAGGCAATTATAAATTTGGATAAATAGACTACTTGGGATGTCTGGATACTTTTGGACATACAGTGTATATTAATTACATCTTCCAACAGTCAGATATAAACCTTTTAGTACATCGGTTGATAAAATGCTAATTAGTTATGCTAAGCAATTCCAAGTAAGATATACTTGATGTATTGAGACAACTGTTTCATAACACGGAATTAAAATTCACACAAACACATTTCATTTAGACGTGTATTTGTCATTTGAAATTGCACTTAGCCAAGTGTTGGAGTAATCTGATTTCAAATGGTTTATGGTAATGAAACGTATGTCTCAAAGTGCTTTTCAGTGGTGGTGAATGGAAGCAGGTGTTGTGATGTCAACAAAAACAAAAAAACACTGCCACTTTATTTAGCTGGTGGGCAGATGGTAGCCTGGCGGTAAGTGAACTGCCCCTGTGATCTGAAGGTTGTGGGTTTGAATCCCAGGACTGCTAGGGGCACCACTGAGGTACCCTTGAGAAAGGTATCATCTCCACATACTGTGCCCCAGGGTGCCCCCTGCAATACTTGGTGAATGTGTTATATGCAGAGATAGAATTTCACACTGCTCACACTGTGTTTTGTGCACATGCATGATTGTAAGGCAGGCATGCCCAAAGTCCAGCCCGCCGGCCAATCACAGCCCACTGTCAGATTTCATAAGGCCCGCAACTTCGGTCTTATAATGTGTTATTTGTGGCTCGCTAGCTCCGTCATAAAAATAATAAAACTTTTAAAATATAATTCCTCATTTCACCACACGGTGGCAGCACCATAAAAATGTTCTCTGGCTCTGCATCCGTGCCGCAAACCCCTCTCCATTCATTTCTGCCATGGCCACTGCAAAGAATGTGTCAGCAGGTTATGTGTTCCTTGATAAATCTGAAATTGAGTGTTTCGAACGGTAACATCTGTCACTATTAACAGTGAAAAGCCTAAAGCACACTAATGAACTTGGAATTATTTTATTAAATTCTTGAATAAGATATGGTTATAACTGTTGATGTTATGTACCTTTAGATGTGACACAAACTACTGCTCTCTGAAAGATCTTGAAAAAGACAAGGGCAAAATTCAGTTGTTTTAAAATTTAGGGATAACAGACCACTTTGCATTACTTATAACTCCTGTTTAAAATGTTCAAGAGGCAAATATATTTATCAAATTTATGGAAATTCAAGGTATTCTATACAGTTTGTTCAATGTTATCTGACTGTCCAGAGAATGAAAGGCAGAATTGTGTTTTTAGAGTGGCTTATATTTGGTTACATTGCCATTTTTTAATAAAGGTAATTGTGACAATGAAATTGTTTTATAACAGTGTGTATTTTCATGTAAGTTTTGTGGCTAAAAAAATGTGAGAAGGAACTATTGTCCCGCAGGCATCTTCACTTTATCAAATTTGGCCCTCTTTGCTAAAAGTTTGGACACCCCTGCTGTAAGGGATGCATTGCTCAAGGGAAACTTACTGTTGCCACTAGCAGTCCAGGGATTCAAACCCATGATCTTTTGATTACAGGGGCAACTCGCTAACCACTAGGCCACCAGCTGCCCAAGCTTTCCCTTTCTTTACTATCCAAATACAGCAGTGAACCTTCCCATCATCTGAGGTTTTATATGCGATTAAGATAAAACAGTGAAAATCTGAAAAATAAATTGTCTTTGGGTAATATTCAGCACTATCCATGTACCTATCTGGCCTGAAAGGGGTTTAAAGTAGGTCTTAGGCCAAAATATAACCGAATATTCCTAATACAATGTGTCTGGCAACTTAGTAATAATCACTTCCTGTCTGGTTCCCTTCACCGCCATTGTGAACCTCCTCAGTCTGAAGGACTTTGTTTACATCTCACACTCTTAACTCTAAAGCACTAATAAACTTCCAGCGATAGACTGTTTTACACACAAATATCTATCGAGACTTCTGAGATATAGCTGAAATTTGACAGTGGTCCAGAGTATTACGCCCGAGACCCTGTCAGTGTGTTATATTTTAATTTTGTGTTTTGTTGTGTTTTTCTTACAGTTCAGTTCAGCCAACACCTCCAGCTCGTCCGCGAACTGCTCCTCGAACTCGTCCTCGATTCCGTACATTTCGTCGTATTCGTCCATCTCGAGCGGCGAGGGCTTTCTTCGAAGTAAAATAAGTATAGGTTTACACATTAGCCGAAAAAGGGGGTCTATATCATGTCATCTATGATCCACACACTTCCCGGGCCTTGTTTTCGCGCTAAAGTTTTGTTCGTCCATCCGGGTCACTCTGGAAGTGTCCTCATGCCGGTTGGAGCGTTATAATTGGCTGGTTGGTTTCAGGCTTGTCTCTGATTGGGCCATTTTCACGTCAATCAAGCGGCCCCGCGGTGGCAGAGCGGTAGAGAAAACTCTCACTCTACGGCTCTGCGCGGTGGCTGTGTCACATATAATATAATAACGGACATATAATATAATAACGGACACCACCCATCTTTGCGCTCCCTTGAATGTGTATCCCAACAAAGTAGTCTTCAATAAAAGTAGTGTTCAACAAAGTGGCATTCAATAAATTGTGAACATACCCAGTCAAAAAAGGGTGCAGCTGAATCTTGTAATGAATTTTGAAAAAAGAGAGGGCATTCTGTGTGTGTGCACATGTGACAGATATAGAGATATAGAGAGAGAGAGAAAGAGAGAGAGAGAGAGAGCAGGACATTTATTGATTCATAAGATGATTAATATCTTCCAGATAAAACCAGCAATGTGTAAACTGAAAACTTACACATGATGGATGATAATGTATACATGTGACAGATAGAGAGAAAACAGATACGATAAATTATTGATCAGAGGACCAGTCAGTGTCTTCGGCATTACGTTAGGTGTGAATGTACCAAGGTGAAGGATGCAGGTGAAGTATTCATCTAAAGCCAGGTTTCTCAACTACTGGGCCAAGGACCACTGATGGGCCGTGAAGGCTTTTGATTGGGCTGTGAAATTAAAATCGAGACAGGCCATAGGTCCGTAATTGGTTATTTATTATCATCTAACGTGGCCGAGTGGGCCTTGGCAACATGCCGTGATAGATGGGTGGGCCTTAATGTTGAAAAGGTTGAGAACCATTGCGCTAAAGGACTCTTCACATAACAAAAAAGTGATGGCGTCCTACGTATATGAAAGAGAGAGAAAGTAGACATGATAAATAGGTGATCAGGTTATCACTTTTTTCCAGAGTAACTTGATGGAGTCATAAGACAGTAATCATTTAAATAAATTCATCTAACTTTATTAACCTACAAGAGCAGCTTTATCAATAATTTGCTCTTCTCAGCCATCCTATCTACGACTGTGCTGTGAAGATATCTTTCTCAGTGGCTATTAACACAAATGCCTCCAGTTTGTTTGCAGACAGGTTGCTCCTAAGTCTGCTTTTGATTAATCTGAGTGTTGAGAATGTTCTTTCAAAGGCCACCTGGGTCAGGGAAAGGGTTTGCAAAAACCTGTGGCGATGATAAACATGTGACAACATGTTGAACCGGCTGAGAATTTGATAGCAGCACAGTGGGCAATTTTTGCAGTAGGCACAGCTTTTATCCACAATATCAGTCTCTTCCTCTCGTCCTTCAGCTCCATCTTCCACTGTTCTGGTCATGTATTCATAAAGATGGGACTATTTCAGCCTGTTCCATTGTCCTGCTAAACTTTTCAGTTATGATTGAAGATTGTCCGCAGTAGCACTGGTGTCAAATTTAATCAGACATCTGCTGAGGTCTTTGAGTGCATCATTGGGAAGAGTAGCAGTCCTGATCTGTATAAAGTTCCTGGGATCCAACCAGGCCAAATCAGCTAAGAGAGTGCCATGTGTCATAAACCTTCACTTTCTTGAGTGTGTCATGCTTGGACCACCACCGCATCTCCCCAATTGGAGAGAGGCATCTGTGGCATTTGTCTTGCGCTTGTTTCACTCACAGTTTGATCCTCTGATAGGACTCCTTGTCATTCCACTTTCAATGACAGTTTGAGAAGTGTCAGACAGCACAAGATCAAGTACACGTGCGCAGCACCGAAAATCCACATGGGTTTGAGACTGGGAGGTCATCAGCGCTGAAAAAACCTTTGTAAAGGCCCTGCATATTGGACGCCCCATCTGTGGCATTCCCAAGGCACATGGACTTGTCCGGCTTCAGACGCTCCAAGACATTTGAGACCAAGTCGACAAAGTACTGCCCAGTGGATGCCTCACACCTCACTAAAGCAACAAGCCTCTCATGCACGTGACAGTAACATTAAAATTATTGAACACTGACCCTGAGATATATACGACAAACAACACATGCAAGTCCGCGTTCATGTTGACGGTGATGTCAACTGGCCACGGCCCTGAAAAGTCATGGTCCGAGAACGGTTTTTGTCCCTCGAACCCCGTTCTTCAGTCCTGTCGAAGTACTGCGCGCGCTGACCTCAGTTCAGCGCCGAAAGTTCAGTTGTTATTGTTCCACGTGTTCCAAAGTGACATCTAGCTCGTTCTAAGCCCCTCCTCTGAGCGTCCCCGATTAGCTAAGTGCGCCGTCAGTCACTGGGGGCTCCGTGGTCTCGCCCAGTTCGGCTCGGACGCGGAAACGCGGGGCAGTCTTGGTGAAAACATGGACGCAGCGAGTCTGTTCACAGCTCGGAAACGGCTCGGCGAAGATGGCGTTAGGGAATGCCATTGATGGAGGCGTGTGGCAGCGGTGTAGTGTTGCTCTGAAGACCCCGCGGACGAAGCGCGATGGGCCGGCTGTGGCTGTGGCTGTGGCTGTGGCTGCTGGTGTGCGCCGTGGCCTGGCAGGTAAAACAAATGTAAACAAACTCTCGCTGTTCCTTCAGAAGGAGAAGCGGGGTCAGAGACGGGGTCTATTTTTGGTCTCCGTGTTGGGGAGGGCTGGTGAGGGGTCCGGGGCGGGGGGACAGCCATGGCGCGTTGTAGCCTTGTCTGTGAACTTGGGGACCACAAAGTTGCAGGTTTAAACCCCACTTTCTACCACTGTGTCTTTCAGCAAGACACTGAACCCTCAGTTGCTCCAGGGGGCTGTTCCTGTAACTAATGATTGTAAGTCTTTGGATAGGGGCGTCTGCCAAATCCCATAAATGTAAATGAGAGTGACCCCTGTGTTTAGGTCTGGACCACCTCGAGTGTCAGGTTTTGTGCGTCAGGTTTGACTGAACTTTTTATTTCTGAGTGTGGTAAAGAGAAGAGGCCCCGCTTTGTGCTGACGGGGCCTGTTCTGTGTGAGTGCTGTTTTAGCAGAAGAGAATCAGTGCGTCCTCCTATTGTGACAGTGAACACCAGGGGTGGGCAATATAAAGACACTGTATTGGTAATGTGTTACATGTTGTTAAGGCAATACCCTTATTGTGATAGCGAATCAGTAAATTTTCCCACCTGTGTTGTGTCAGAGAAAGCAGAGTTAGGATTCTTTAACAGGTTATGTTTCTATATTTTATATGATGTACTGTATGATATCGTATGATATGATGTACTGTATGATATGCTATGATAAAATAAGTTAGTCCCACGAGTGGGAAATGTATTAGTCCCACAAGTGGGAAATTTGCATTGTTATGGCAGAAGGTGGACAGAACAAAGGTAAGAGCCGTGAAAACAATAGAATAAAAGCTATACAACATAATAGTGTAGCCTCCAAAAAACTATACAAATAATACAAAAATATAAATACAGTTGACCTGCGAATTGTGAAAAAAATTGCAGTAATTAAAGTACATTGCTTTAAGAATAACAAAACAAAAAAAAAACGAGAACACTCAGCAAAACACTTGAAATAGCTCCATGCGGGAAACGGTTCTGATGCGGGAATGCTGGACTGCATCTGCCAGAGACAAGTCACAGGGCAGCAGCCAATATACGGTTGCTATGTGTGACGGTACTAAAAATTGTATAGTTATATTTTATATGGAAATTGAGCTGCATTTACATTAATATGTATGTTGCAAAATTAGTAAATTATATTTTTCTTAATAATGTAGCACAAAAAAAAACCTTTGACACTGACACCACACTGATATATTTTTACCAAGCCATTTTGAATTGATGAGCAAGGCTATCATGTGAATAAGTGATGGTTTACTACAGTTTATACCTCTAGTGCGTTGTACCATCCAAAGATGCATGCCTTAGTCATTTTAGTGGAGGCAAGATATTTGGGCTGGGTGTTGCTTTAAAAGTGTGGTTCAATTTATTTGGGGTTTTTTATTACGGGTTTTGTGGCGCTTTGGTACAGACAAACAGTGGAAAAGCCATTGTCATTATAGCTATGAGCCTCAAATAAAGGTGTGCCCCATTCGATTAAAGTAAACAGCTATGTCCCACAGAGACACTTTCCAAGTCTTTCAGATCTGTGTGTCCGTGTGTGTGTGTGTGTGTGTGTAAGCTTTGCTCAATGGCCTTTGAGCAGGATATCCTGTTTAATGCTAACATATTGCAGTCTGCACATGCAAACACACACACACACACACACACACACACACACACACACCTTGGGAACACAGTGGATATTTCAGACAGGTACCATTTGTCTTTAAGAAGTGTAAATTCAAACAGTGCTACAATACTTGTTTGTTCAGTACAATACTTTTTTACCACTGGGACGTCACACTTCAGTCCCAAAGGACTGTGAACCAAATAGTTTGGATAATTTACTTTAAGCAGAAAAATTCACATTACACACAGAATACTTTATTTCAAAGTTCTTTCATCATTTATTGTTTTAACAGATGATCTGGCCTTGAAGTGGGGCAAAAATGTTTTTATATTGCTTATTAAACTGTAGCTCTCTCTTACTCCCTGTCTCTCTCTCTCAGTGTGCAGGAGGCAGCTCGGTCACTCTCCCTGAGTCTCTGCTCTTTGTCTCAACACTGGATGGGAGTCTACATGCTGTTAGCAAAAAAACAGGGGACATTAAATGGACACTGAAGGAAGGTATACATGTTTTTAAATCCCCCTTACACCTTGAGGTACATATGTCTGTATGTAGATCCACACCAAATCCTTACACTTTTAGTTACTGACTAATAAGTTGTTAAATTAATAGCTGTATAATAAGCCCTGGGTGTAGTGGGTGAACATAGAATATGTTAGTCCTACATATTCAGTAGAATTATTTGGATGAAATCCACTCCATTCTTAAAATGTACTGACCTAAATTGTATTTTTACTTCTCTTCAAGATCCTATCATCCAGGTTCCTGTGTATTTGCCAGAGTAAGTGTGTTTTACTGTTTCTTTTGGTCCCCTGATTGGTTCCGTGTTTTCCCTGCTCTTACACACCCGCTTTACCTCAGGAAAGGCTGGTTGGTTGGTTGATTGGTGTTGGGTGCATGGAAAAGTCTGAAATTAAATGCGCAGATCAGGTGGGGGCTCCAGGACAAGGCTATCAGGGTCCACCAGTCTTTGCATTTGTGTACTCCTCTCTGTATTTTCTTCCATAGACCTGGTTTCCTCCCAGACCCCAATGATGGCAGCCTATATGTGCTTGGAGGCAAGAACAAAGAGGGCCTTATGGTAAGTGCCTTGATCCTCCTGTATAAGATTTTATGTCTTTTATGAAATACAAGATGTGTATTCTCTGTGCAGAAGCTGCCCTTCACTATTCCAGAGCTGGTTCATTCATCTCCATGCAGAAGCTCAGATGGAGTACTTTACACAGGTAAGCAAGGGGGTAAATCCTCCTGCTAACAAAGAAGAATGTTCTTTTTTTTCTTTTTTTGATCATTTAATCACTCACCAGCAAGTTCTTATCTTGAAAGCAGTACAAATACTAGAGTCTTGTCAGCAACTTCACAACATGCTACAGATGCACAGTGGGCATTTTTTGTCAATATTTACCTTAAAATTCATGTAAAGAATTACATTAATGATATGTACATAAATAAAGTTGAGGAGAATGGTAATAACATTCATTCAAGTTTACGTTAGAGAGAACTGTTTGAGGTAACATGTCAACAACTACTGCTTCTGTTTAGACTCTCTAACTGCCTGTAACCTCTTTTTGAGCAGAGCCTGTGTTTGCATGTTTTGTGCAGGGAAAAAACAAGATACGTGGTTTGTAGTGGATCCTCAAACTGGTGAGAAGCAGACAAGTCTAAGCACTTCATCCTCTGATTCCATCTGTCCTTCTGCTCCCCTCCTCTACATTGGACGTACAGGTTAGCATGTGCACATCTGAAAGCAAGATTCCAGTTGTATTTCAATAAGATATACTGTTCATTAGACTGAGGTAGATAAATGGAGGCATGAGGGCCCATTTTGAAGACACTGATAAGGCCTAATTCTGGACCAAAGAGGATTTTTCAATAGTGATTTGCCACTGGCATTGCACTTTGGTCCAAAACTAGACTCATGTAAACATGTTTGTGAGAATGATTGTAAGACTTACAGTGATGTAGCTTTAAGAGATGCTAATAGAGCGCTTCCATCGGACAGTGTAGTACAGTACAGTAACAAATGGATGGTCTCGCATTTTATCATCAGTTATCCTGCCAACGGGTGACCACTGCCATAGCTAACCTCCTAATGCTGCTGAATTTGCTTACCTTTAGGCCAAAACTCTGCTTATTGTATACAAATGCCAGCACTTGAAGCTATGCAAACACGATTTTGTGCATCTCTGCCTGATAAAGTGCAACATGACAGCATTAATAATGCATGTGCAAGCTCCATACGGCAGCTAGGGGCTGGTTTGCTCATATAACATAATACATTAATGCCTCTTCTTTCCAAAAGAAGAACATACTCTTCTAGGTCCACATGGTTAGTTGTAGAATAATACTGCTGCCTTCTATCGTGCCTTTTAGAATGCAGATACAGCAAGGCTGTGTGTTTGCATTGTGTTGGCTGGCCCTTGTAATTTGTGTTCATATCCTTGCACTGGGTTTTGTATTACCACAATACCGAATGACATACGAAACAGCATATTAGTAGAACTACAAAAGGTGGGACCATTATTTGCTTTATCACAGTCATTATAGAATTGCCAGAACTCCTCAGAAGAACATCTAGGTAATGTTACATGCTGAGAAAGAACCAGAAAATCAACAATAACTGTACTGTGCTGTACCACACTTTCCAGTGTCAAGTCTGCACCCATACAAACACAAAATACATTAAATACCCAAAAAGATGGACACAGTTAAATAATGATAATAAAGTACATATAAAAAAGTATAGATAATGTCATCTTTCGAGCAGTCTTAATGAATACATGAATAATATGCCATGTGCCCATTTTACCCTAGAGTACATGATTACCATGTATGACACAAAGACACAAGAACTGAGGTGGAATGCCACCTATAATGATTACTCCGCTCCTCTCTACGATGACCAGAAATACGACTACAGTAAGTTCCACACACGAACTCCGACACATAACAGCCACTTTGGCAAAAATAAACCACATGGACACACTAGTTTGACTGATAATTGTATCATTCTCATGCACCTCTGTACAGTAAAGCATGCAGTTCCCATTATTATTTTATCCTTTATAGCAGGGGTATCCAAATCCAGTCCTGGAGTGTTGTGGTCCAGCACGTTTTGGTGATTTCCCTGCTCAGAAACACCTATTTCACCTCGCCAGTTAATTGCCAGGTTTAGTGAGTGTGTTTGAGTAGGCCCTCCAGGACCGGAGTTTGACACCCTTGCTTTATAGTATATCTCATCATATTAAAGGCAAATATGTCTGAAGAATTATTGGATGTTTGTTTTTATACCTCAGAAGTGAAAGAAAGGGCATAAGGAAGCATTTGTGAAAAATGATGCCCTTCCTTTTTAGCGTGGTTGACTAATTGCTTGAGAAGAGGTGTATTATTGGTGGTTGAGAACAGACGTCTCTTTTTTGATAGTTGTTACTTCCCACTAAGATTGTGGAGGATAATTACTACCTTAGCACTGTTTTAACATCCCTACTACTGGCCCTGTTTACAGAGGGATTTGGCCTCTGTATTATTCATAGTTCTATATCATTTTGTTGTGTTGTTTACAAAAATATTGTTTGGGGTCTAGGATGTGATTTTATATTGTTATGTAATGGCTTTTTAATTGGTGTGTGTAACAGAAATGTCCCACTTTGCGTCCAGTGGGGATGGTCTGGTGGTGACGGTGGATCGGGACTCTGGCGAGGTTCTCTGGATGCAGAAGTTTGATTCTCCAGTGGCTGGGTTCTATTTATGGACCCAAGACAGCCTACGACGAGCACCCCATCTGACCGTAGCCACAGAAACTCTGAGATACCTAACATTCACTGCCCAGAACACACAGTCACACACCATGAGATGGGCTTATCAGTTCACCCAGGAGCAGCATAGCACTAAAACACAACTTGTGTAAGACGTACACATAACATTGCTAATTTGTAATGTTAAACCATAAGAATTAAGACTGTAGAGCAACGACAATAAAATAATAATAGTTAATTCTCATATTTAAAAAAATGATCAGATCTCCATACAGATAAGTAGTTACAACAAATAGATCATTATGGTGCATTATTTTATCTTTTAAAACATTTGAAATGTTTTAGAACATAGTTATTAAATAATGATGACAAATGATTTGAAACTTTTGAATGGCACTAGAACAGAGGGTTGTAAATGAAGAAGATATTTTTAAATAATGAAGTTGGTTTGATGTGAAATGCACCATTGTAAAGGAACTTGCAGACACACATTGGTCACACCAGTGGTGAGTGGAACCAGACCTCGAAAGAGTTTAATGCCTTTAAAAGCTGCCTGACAGAAAGGTATTACACATAACGGGCATGAACAAGCCAATATCTGAGACATTGTTTCACGATAGTTCCAAGAATTGTTTTTTATTTAAATACATTCGTTATTCAGAATGGTACCCAATTAAGCTTTTTTCAGATTTACTGCTATTTTACCATCATCATTTATTTCATTTAAAAGTCACTATATTCACTGGTGGGTTTGGATAGTAAATGAAATGGCTAAAATTGTGTTGTAGACATGACAACTGGTTCCATTCACCACCACTATAAAGAGTTTGTAAGTTACTCAACAAATTACCATTTCCCACCAAACCATTCTGAATTATGTACATTAAGTGACTGAATGATCATAACTGGTTGATCTACAAAGTGATCAGGTCATATGTTTCTGTGCAGTCCTACTCTATATGTTGGGAAGATGGATTCTCATCTTTATGCTTCCACTTCGCTTGTGCACGAAGGAGTCGCTGTAGTGGTGAGTTCCGCTAGCAGCCTTTTCCTTACTCCCATTTTTACCACCAATTTGCTTTGCTTGACCTAGTCCCTTTGCCATGGCAGCCTCACAGCCTCACTCTGGCACGGATTGAGGGGCCAATCACAGCAGGAGTCACCGTAGGGAATGAACGGGGCGAGTGTGAAATCACACCAAGCACTGACGTTAAATACCCACCCGGGAGCACCAACCCCCTACAGAACCAATGGCTACTGATAGGTTTGTTCTTTATGCTATCCCTCACTATATTCTGGTACATACAGACCCGGTGGGCTATATAAAAATAGACGCAAGAGATTTGTTCAACATCCTTGTAGAAACTGGACAAAATGTAATGAAGTACCACTACAAACGTTTACAATGCTGTAAGCTAGGCTTGTCAGTACCGAGTAAAACATTTGTGTGGACCATTGATAAAGATTCTGTTGTGCAGTGTTTTACTCCTGACGCCTCCCTGGCCTGTACATTTTAGTGTTTCCCCCGCTCTTACACACCCATTTCAACCCAGGAAATACAAATTAATTAAATTAACAGTTCGACTGAGTATATACTGGGAGCATGAAAAAACTAAAATGTGCAGATCAGGGAGGCCTCCAGGACCAGGGCTGGGAAACACCTCACTAAGGTTTTCGCATTCTCTTTTACTTATTGACATAAAGGCATAATACATGTGTTTCCATCAACACACTCATAGTAGCCCATTTGAATTATACAATAACAGGGTTAATAAGAGTTTGACTTTAGTCATCTACATTTGTGGGTTTTTTGTGAATAGTATATCTGTATGTTCTTTTCCGTATACAGGCCATCATGAGGTTCCCCCTCTAGCCCATACCACCATGCTGAGAGAATTCCCAGACAACTTGCAGCGCTCTGGTGATGTCATTCCCTCAGGCGGTTCCACTTCCTCATTTCGATCTGGACCTCACCCTGTGAGTCACCCACTCACTTCTTGCTTTACCACCAAGATCACCAACATTCTGAGCTGTAGAATGCAATAGTATGAGTAGTATTTAGTTTGACCTGCTCAGCTTCCGCCCTTTGAATAGTGCTTTCTTTAAAACAAACTTTGCTACCATAAAGTCCCTGGGAATAATTGTTGTTATAATCTAATATGTTATAAACTAATATTCTTATTACATATTTGTGATCGTATTCCTCAGAGACCAGCCAGAGCTCATTACATATTTGTGAACGTATGCATAAAACAAATCTGTGTGGTGTATTCTGTTTAGTTTCCACCAGTAACCCGAGAGAGCTCTTCCCCAGTGCTGCCTGACTCCTTGACCTCTGATCCTGTGACCTTGGTTGTAGTCACACTGCTGCTGGGTGCATGGCTGGCCTTATTGCTCACCTACACACGAGTAAGTCTATTTTTGTTTGCAATTCATGATTTTTGTCCGATGAAACATACACAAAATATCATATTTGGTGAGTTACGTGTCTAATTTAAGCCTGAAATTTTGGAGCATTCTGCCTGACGCTGACCAGATCAGCGATTTTTAATCCAAACAAGTCTGTAGTCCAGTAACATTGGGTCCAAATCTGACCACCACCAACTGGACTTCAGAGTTCGATTTAAAGGGCGATTGGAAGTGGGTCAGACCCACTAATTAAGACCCAGACCCTCAATAGAAATATTCTGGAGGGGTTGAAAGATTTGTGTGTTCTTCTTACCTGTAGATGTGAGTGTTACAATATAATCCCCATATTCATGCCTGGCGGAATCTAGTAATATCATGATTTCAGACAACCCTAAAGAGGCCCAGACTATTTCTGAACATTGGTGTTAGTCTGCCTCGCTCCCATCTTCACAGTGGCTCACATTCTCATTAAAGTCAATGTCGCCCACACTGCGTACACGCCAATGGTGACACGGTAGGTTTATGTAATTAGTTAGGTTGTTTTATACATTTTACTTTCTTACTTTAGAGTGTCTGACTTTCTAAACTGTACCTTAAGGCTAAGTTTCTAACTTTGGCCTTAAGGTACAGTTTAGCTAACTAACATGTTTCATTGCCAACGTTGGCTTGGTATTTCATTCTAATATTAGCTACCACTTGTGCTCAGTCGTAAGATGTGTATCGTTAAGATTTTACTGAGCCCTATATCGATACTGATACTACTTATTAATATGGAAACTCAGTGCTCTTGTTGATACTACTCTCCACAATTTGATGCAAAAAAACAAAGATGATTTGTGAAAACATGTGAAAAGATTCAACAGTTAATGCATTATACTAGAGAAACAAGGAACTGAACTGTGTCCTGAGTTTCTTGTATGTATAGTGAGGGAGGAGCAATTGCTACAAATGTGTGGTGATGTACAAACCGCCCCTCCCGATCCAGTCTAGCATCAGTCATTAGAATGCATTAATGCTACACAAACACTGATAACAGCACTGTTTGTCCAGGTGCTTATATTTCGGTTTTGAGAAATTAAGTACCAGTTCTCAATAATCATCCCTAGTTTGACACCAGTATAGAGTTTATTATTTTACTTTAATAGTCTGTGGTGGCTTAGTTAGTCTTTTTATTAGCTTTTATATTAGACATGCCCTTTGTTTCAATTTAAAAAATTTGTTTGGTAATTGGTTATCAAACAATTTTAGAATCCATGTGTGCTGAAGTGATTATCTGAGTTTAAATGTATTTTGTTTGGTAATTGGTTATCAAACAATTTTAGAATCCATGTGTGCTGAAGTGATTATCTGAGTTTAAATGTATTTGAACATCAGATTAGATTTCGTTCACAGAGTCAACATGAGCAAGAGTAGAAGAAATGTCTGGCACAACAGATTGAGTTGAAACTCAGAGATGATGATGTACCCTGAATTTTCTTCTGCTGTCATGCAGGCCTAATACTGAACAGTATACTGTGAGTGATCGTTGATTGTGAGCCTTTTGTGTGCATGTAGAGTGAGGCAGCAGAGGGAGATCAGAACAATGGCCAGCAGTCAGGAGGACGTCAGAAGGTCAGAGAGCATGCAGGGCCTAGCAAAGAGATAGGTTAGAATAGAATGATGTATGCCATCATGCTAGATATTTAGGTAAATTATACTTTCAGAAACAGATGGGATGCTGTTCTCAACTAATGTGCTACTTTTAATCGAGTGTTGGCTACTGGTAGCAAAAAACACATTACACCATCAAGTGGTTGTAGACTGAATCTTTTCTATAGGGGCCATATGTTTCTGATTTCTGAATTAATGGAAACATGTTTTGTTATTGGAACCAGTACAGAATCTACAGCATGAAAATATTTTTTTTTTCTGTTTGACTATAAGTAAGAAAACAGCTGTCCGATTAAGACTACTGGGTGACTTTAATGATAGTCAGTCATAGGCCTAGATGATGTATGGTAGTGATACACCCGCCTACCTCTTTGGCATGTTGACCCTGTCTTTTCTTCTGGCTTAGCATTGTGTGGGTCTGAGTAGAAATGATGGTCTGCAGTTGTTTGTGTGTGTGGGTGAGGAGGGGGTCTCTGACTTGTTGGCAGTTTTGTCCTAGCATACTTTATTGGTTGACCCCCTGACTACAAAAGTAGTTGTTGACCTCAGTTTACTGAAACGTCTGTACTGCACTGGTTTCCCTTTATTCCAGCGTACTGTAGTTTGGGAATTTTGGAAATATCAACATTAGCTGGATGGTGTATGTGGTATTTTTTGTTATAGGAAACACTAATGCAATGCAATGCAGATATGTAGATAGTTAGCTGAACAAATGGAATGGTCTTCAAAATATTTTACAACTGATGCATAAAATCTTGTATGGTTAGCTACATAAAATCGTCTAGCAGGAGGCAGAAGAAACAGCATCACATGTACAGTCATGATAAGCTAGCCTCTGTAATGAAATTGTGCTAGCTAGCTTACATTTAGCATACCTAGTTTATCAGTTACCTAGCTACTGTATGAATACATCTTGATTTAATAGCTGCTAGTTAAACTTTAACACCATAGATCAAATATTACTTACCTCATAATATCATAATAACACTTACTTGACTTTATGTAGTCCTTGGGCTCAAATGTGTGGCTTCAATAGTCTGTATCTGTGCTGTCCTCAAAAAAGTAGCTTTAGTGGTTCAGAATTCTAGAAATAATTGTGCCTGTGATTGAGGAATAGCATAGATACTCAACTGTATTTGTATTAACTTTGATTATGCTACAATATATTTTTCCAACTATATTTTATGTTCCAAAACTTCCAGTTTATTCCCGTTTATTCCCATTCATTCCTGTTAATTCCCATAAATTCCCGTTAAATCCCATGGAAAATTTCCCACTTTCAAATTGTCAAACTTTCAGACTCAGTTCAGATTCAAACGAGTATTGTTGCTGTCATCTGCACAAATTGTTGTCTTGTTCTGTTGTTTTCTTGCACTCTTTCTATTTGCACTCAGTGTATTTTGTCTTGCCTGCACTTATGTAGTGTTGTGGTGTTTCTGTTTCTGTTATTGTGTTGCACCATGGTCCTGGAGGTGCGTTGTTTTGTTTCACTGTGTAAGGTGTACAGTAAGGTTATGTTCCAAAAACCACACATTTGTGATGTTAAAAAATGCCTAAAATGTCTATTTTAAATATGCCCCCAGATATGCTCCCAAAACACTTTAATTTCATTTTGAACTCAGCTTAATACATTACCCTTAAAGAAAATGTAAAGGTAAACCCGTATCCGTACTGTACAGAGCTGCTGTCTCCTAAAGTGCTAGAATGTAAAATACCGATGATACCCCTGTATACTGTATACTGTACTGTAATTCATGTACGTGTGTTTTCATTGGTATGTGCTGTCATTTTCTTTAGGATGAGCAGATAAACACAGTAATTAATTAATTTAATTTACCGTAATAAAAATACAGGGTAAAACGAAAAACACAAGGACTGCAGCTGCCACAGATATTTCACAGACTTCAGCCAATCAGCAGCAAGGAGACATTAATAGCGTTCTCGGATTGGCTACTTTCAAACCTACCGCCTCTGAGTCCGGGGGTATTTCCCCATCCCAAGACACGCTTATATTTTGATATGGAAAGTAAAATGCATGAAAAATTATATATGCCCCACACAAAAAGCTGTGACATCCAGGCCTCGTACACCACGCACCCTCGTCCTTGTGCTGGGTTGTTAATGTTTTGGCACGGCACTGAGCAGCGAAGGCTCATTCCGTTCAGGTGCGTCTGATTGCTTTGCCAACCGCCGTGCCCAAACATAAACAACCAGCACGAGGACGAGGGGGCGTAGTGGATGAGGCCCGGATGTCACAAAAAAAAAAGTGAATAAGCGTGGGTTCACTGTATATGGTTGAAATGATAAACCTACTTTGATTGCCATTGCGTAATTGGTACTCTGCTGGAGGCTGAATAAAACTACATCCCAAAGGATAACACTTGTACCAAATGATTTAAACAGTTAAAAAATCTGTGAATTTAAGCAGTTGCTCTAGCATGGTAGTGAAGAGAAGCACAGGTGTGTTTTAGGCCTTCATTATGTTTTTACCATGTTTCTGTGTTTTTCCATTAGCAGGTCAAAAGGCACCAGAGATCAGCAGGGCCATTGCATTCTAGACCACTGACTGATCAGACCAGTCAGACCAGTCAGATTATCCCCACAGCAACCGATACAGCCCCTTCATCTACTTACAGCAGCAGAACAGAAGCAGATAGAAGTGGTTTCATCTCTTCCAGTCAAACTCAGCCTCCAACAAGCTCTAAAGACACCATCCCTGAAGTGACATCCAGCCAGTCAGAGAGTGAGACAGTTTCACACATTACAAGCTCATACATACATATGTTTATATGTGTATTGTCAGCAAAAATGTTTTTTTATTTAATAACTTGTTTTTTCATTCAGATGGTAAGCCTGATGTGGTAGAAATTGGTAAAATCTCCTTCAGCCCTGCAGAAGTGCTAGGACATGGCACAGAAGGAACATTTGTGTTTCGGTGAGTGTCAGAATATGCAGTGCTGAATTAGTGATTGGGATTGTTCATTTTTAACCCTTTAAAATCCATCCCCTACCACACCCTGAAGCTTCTTTTAATTTAACCATATCAGTAAATACATGCGTGTTATGTTAAGCATTAAGGTCAGTGCTTTTCAGTAAAGCGGTATACCATTCTGACATTATATACCCATTATTTTCTTTTTAATAGAGAATTGTCAATCAGAATTGTCATGTAGACCAGGATTAGCCATAATCCCTGTCTAGGAAACCAACCCATAGGGTCTTTATTATATAGATCAAGGCAAGTCAAACTTGACTACTGTTTTTGCAAAGCAGCATCACAGAATCCTGGTAAACTCCAAATAAAGTCCCAGTGAGCAAGCCAAAGCCAGAGATGAAGAAAAACGCCCTAAACCTGAAAGAAGAAAATGTGGGAGGAATCAAGACTTATAAGTTGAACCAGTCCTACTCTGCTTGATAGCAAGAGGGATTTAAAAGAGTGCCACTATGGAGACAACTAATAATAAGAGGCCTTGGTGTACAGACTTAACCACTGAGCACTACAGTCTACAGTTAGGATCAGTTATAGTCTGTAATTAGTAGAAGCAGCTTCTAGAGGACAGGTGAGCAGGAGATCCCAAAGATGGTCGATCTGTCCTAGAGTACAGGTTAGCTGGGAACCCTGATGTTGACTGATCAAGCTGAATGGATAGGCAGCAGTTTCCCTTGGATGATTATTCTCAGCCGAAGTTGCGTGAAGAGATGCTAGGAGACCCATGGAAACCAGGGCTCAGATGATTTAACTTTTCTTATGATGACATGGTAAAATAAAAGTTGGGTGGAATTGGGTGGGTGGGTTGTGAGACAGTCAAGCTTAAATAATATTAAAGGTATACTTGTACAGTGTGTAAAAAACACTTAAATATAATACTTAACAATAAGTTAAATATTATAGAAGGGGGCAACAAGGTATTTAACAAGGTGTTATTAGTAATTATATAAAGTGTAAAGTAGTTATTTAATAATGTAATAATTTAATAATATAATAATTAGAGATGGGCCCAATCCGACATGGTAACGGTATCGGGTCCAATATATCGGATATCGGTCGGACAGCCCTGATCTCTGTATTCCAGTTTGCAGCTTGCACTGGACCTACAAACTTGACACTGTGTAATACGAGATGCGTCACCACCCCCATACCATGAACCTGCGGCAACTTCAATCTGAGTGAACGTTGTTTTGAACAAAATTTCGCTCGTTTGGAGATACTAGAGTTTGGAAATGCTGAAAAGCAAGACAGCTACTTGCAACGTGTGCAAAGCCAGCGTGCCGAGGTGTGGAAGTACGGTTGCGTCGTACAATACAACACATTTAATCAAGCACCTGCAGAGTTTTCACGACAAAGAGTACCAGGAGTTTATGCTAGCAAACGGAAAAAGACACCAGGCAGCAGACGCTAATTGACATTTTCCAAAAACGCAACAAATTTACAGCAGACAACCCAAAAGCGAAAGGAATATCAGAGAAGACTCTTAGC
>JBBPCX010000088.1:30019989-30041532 GCA_037974365.1 Hydrocynus forskahlii | reverse complement strand
CAGACAACCCAAAAGCGAAAGGAATATCAGAGAAGACTCTTAGCTCTCCCTCAAGACCTCTTTGGGGTTCTTTCAGGAGCTATTTTCTGTTTTTGCTTTCTCCCCCTCTCTCTATCTCCCAAAACACGACAAGGCTAAAGTTGGGCATCTCGTAACTCGGCTGGTCCACCTTAAATACAGAAGTGGTGAGATTACACTCTGCCCATACCGTGTCTCCGAATTCACCTTATTTAAAATGTATGTTATACACTTTATTTTTTTGACACAGTTGTTGCTGCTAAAATTGACATAATACTTTAACTATTTAGATGATTCAGCCAAGACTGTTGTGTTGTATTTTTTCTTATAGCTTATTCTGTGATGTAACCTTACTAACAAACAGCACAATTTCAATAAAAATAATGCTAATATTAAAGTAAAAAAGATGTATTATATCAGAATCTAAATCGGTATCGGCAGTCGTGTAACGAAATCAGTTCGGAACTGGAAAAAAGTGGATCGGCCCATCACTAATAACCATGTATAGTAGTTACGTTTCTTGAGTTTAGCTCCTGATTTTTAAAATATGATGTATTCTGCATATTAGATTACAAGATTATTGATCATTTCTGTTACTTAAGTTATTATAGATTCTACATAGACTCATGGTTGTCTGTTAATGGATTTTTTTATTTGATTCCAGTGGTATTATATTGTGTGTGTGTGTGTGTGTGTGTGTGTAAAGGGGCCACTTTGATGGGCGGCGCGTTGCAGTGAAGCGGATCCTGCCTGAGTGTGTGGAGTTTGCCGAGCGGGAGGTGCAGCTGCTGCGGGAATCTGATGAGCATCCCAACGTCATCCGCTACTTCTGTACCGAACGTGACCGGCAGTTTACATACATCGCCATCGAACTATGTGCGGCCACCCTCCAACAGGTGGGTGTACTTGTGAGTTTTTCACACAGTTAAACTCTACACTACCAGAGTTGTTTTCTATGATGCAGCGATGAGTGCACTCTTCTGGATGTACGACCTGTGCATTATCTTAAAAGGCACTGTATGGTACTGCATGTGGTAGTGCACCAAAATTACTTCTATAAAGTTGGATTGAGTTTTTTTTTGTTGTATGTACTGTTTAGGGAGGATTTGTGCCCTATTTTGTATATAAAGCAGACTTGTCAGTCTATTTGGGTGAACAGTGACACAAAAAGTTTTCTCATATATTTGGGTACGTTTTAACATTTCAAACAACGTACTAAAAGGTCCAAGAGCATGTCATTCTTAACATAACTGGGATAAACTGGTTATCCTGCAGGTTCCACTCCCAGTTCATTGTCTCCATTGCATCTTCTTTTCCCATCCAGATCATGATCTGGTATTCTGCTCTGCTTCAGTGAAGTCTAGTAGCCGATTCAGTTAAGACAACTTTCTTCTTGAAAGTATTGTATCATAATGTTGCAAGGGAATCTGTGCACTTTCCACCTAAGAGATTATCCATTACAATCAATTCTGTGGTCTGGTTTGGGATGATGAATGCATTGGCACATGACTGAAAGACTTTTTGCCTACACCGATAAGTTCTTTCAGGATGTAAATGAATAAGGACTAAGAACATGTTATTTCCAAAATTTTATTTTAAATAGTTGATGATAAACACTGCAGTTCACCTTTGGACTTCACTGCTTTGAAGTAAAAACCTTAAGTATCTCACTGTTATTAGGAAAGAAATAAGACAAGGAGATCTTTTCTAATTCAGTTAAATTCAGTTTTATTTATATAGCGCTTTTTACAACCAAGTTATCACAAAGCAGCTGTACAGAATACAGGTCCGAGCCCCTAGTGAGTAAGCCAGAGGCGACAGCGGCAAGGAAAAACTGCCTCAGTGGGAGGAAGAAACCGTGGGAGGAACCAAGTCTCAAAAAGGGGAACCCATCCTTCTCAGGTCGACCTGGAGAGAAAGCAAAGAGTGTCTTTAAGGGGATAAATAACAAGAGAAGGCCTTCATGATAAAGATTAGTGACGATAGGCCATCTATGGCTGACAGAGTTGGTATCACTAAGTGTCCATAGAGGTACAATTTGTTGAAGAGTAATAGAGTCTGTAGTACATAAATAAAAGGATCAGGAGCAACATTTTTTGCCGGAGCTTTAAGCAGCAGTTGCCCCTAATTGGGGTAGTGCACGAGTGGAGCCGAAATCAGTCAAGGACAATATGGCACAGGGCCCCAGTGATAGCAGGCCTGGGAAAGTGGTGACCTGGGATCCCACGGTGATCAGTCTTGCTAAAGCAGCCTAGCTAGAAAGGGCAGAATGGAGGGATATGATAGGCATGAGAGTGCCCTGAGACACTGAACCATCACAGACCTGAGTGAGACACCATCACAAACCTGAGTGAACGTGAGGAGTGGTGGTGCGACAGCACCATTATCCCACTTTACTTGAATTCTCTGTGCCCACCACCTCCTGGCTCTATACCTTTCATCTACCAGGAAAAATTAATTACAAAAATCCTGACTAAAGTAGGTTTTCAGCCTGGACCAAAAACTGAGACTGTGTCTTAATCCCGAATGTTATTTGGAATAGCATTCCAGAGCTCTTCCCCCTGCTGAAGCTTTCATAATTTTGGGGACAAGTAGTCAGCACCTTAAGATCTGAGTCACCACAGAGGTTCATAGTAAGATATAAGTTCATGGAGGTAATCAGGTGTGAGGCCGTTTAAGGCTTTATATGTCATTAGTAGAATTTTGCAGTCAATACGAAATTTGACCGGAAGCCAATGAAGTCTTGATAATATAGGGCTAATGTGGTTGAATTTGCTAGTTATAGTGAGGACTCCAGCTGCCGCATTCTGGACTAGTTGAAGCTTATTTTTGTTCGAGCAGCCTGACAAGAGGCTGTTACAGTAATCAAGTCTGGAAGTAATAAAGGCATGGACAAATTTTTCTGCATCATGGAGACATAGTGCACTTCTTAATTTAGCAATATTTCGTAAATGACAGAAAGCTAGTTTAGTAACAGTGCTTATATGTGTGTCGAAAGAAAGATTGGGACCCATAGTGACCCTGAGATTGTTTACAGTTAACGTTGGAGAGGCTGAGGAACCAGCAAGATCCAGTATTAGACCTGACAGTTTGCTTCTAGCAGCTTTTGGACGAATAAGAAGGACCTCAGTTTTATCTCCGTTGAGTAAGAGAAAGTTATGTGACGTCCAGTCGTTTATATCTTTAATGCAGTCTCCAGTCTTGTTTAATCTAAGTTTATCATTGGGATTGGCAGAGATATAAAGCTGTGTATTGTCTGCGTAGCAGTGGAAGCTACTCCCATGTTTCCGGATCATCCCTAATGGCAGCATGTACAATGTAAATAAAAGAGGTCCTAAGCAGGACCTTGTGGGACACCATATTTTACTTTGTTGGGTGCTGAGGATTCCCCTTTAACTCTTACAAACTGATAGCAGCCTGTCAGGTATGATCTAAACCAGGAAAAGGTGGTTCCAGTGACTCCAACAAGGTTTTCTAGTCTGTCTAGTAAGATAGAGTGGTCAGCCGTGTCAAATACCCGACTAAGGTCAAGCAGAACCAACAAAGAGACTAATCCTTTGTCAGCGGACAGTAAAAGATAATTTACTATCTTTACTAAGGCTGTTTCTTTGCTGTGATGAGGCTGAAACCCAGATTCAAATTTTTCATATACAGTAACCACAGGCTTTTTGCAGGGGTTATGTTCCAAGAGCACCCACTTGTAGTGAAAAACTGCGTTGCTGTGATGTGGTAAAAAAAATGCCTATTTTTATAGTGTAAACCCTAAATATGCCCCCAAATATGCTCCCAAAACATTTCATTTTAAACTCATTACCCTTAAAGAAAATGTAAAGGTAAACCAGTATTCGTACTGTACAATTTACACTTAACTCCTGCAGTGCTAGAATGTAATATTACCCCTTTATAGACTGTACTGTAATTCATGGACGTGCATTTTCTTTGGTATGCACTGTCATTTTCTTTGATATAAGCAGGTAAATAAAGGGCTTTAAGAACAAAACGAAAAACACAAAACACTTGAGATGCTCCACAGGGGAAATTCTGGGCTGCAGCTGCCACACATGCGTCACAGGGCAGCAGCCAATCAGCAGCAAGGATAAATAAATAACGTTCTCAGATTGGCTACTTTCAAACCTCATGTACAGCGGAATTTCAGCATCCTAAGATGCACCTTCTTTGTGTTCTCTCATCAGTACCAAAACATTTTAGTTACTTTTTATATAGAAATGTAGCTGAATTTACGCTAATATTTGTTACGAAATTAGTACATTTTATTTTATTTTTTGTATTATTTGGCACTAAAATGCATGAAAAATTATATATGACCATGAAAAAAGCTGTGACGCCCGGGCCCGTCCCACCAAGCTCCTTTTTCCTCGAGGACAGGGGGGTGTGGTGGACGAGGCCCGGACATCACGAAAGCAAAAAAATGCAGAGGATATCTGCAGTTTCCACGTTAGTGTGGGGGTTTCAGCGAACAATTGTTAAGAAAATTCTCACTCCGAAAAATCCACTTTGGACTGAAACAGTGACTGCTGATCCGTGTTAAAGTGGGGGGTTACTGTATATGGTTTTTGTGTAGTATTGAACATAACTGGTGGGCCACGGCTTTCTCTAAAATCTTAGATAGAAATGGAAGGTTAGAGATAGGTCGGTAATTTGAGAGCTCGCATGGATCAAGGTGTGTGTTTTTTTGTTTTTTTTTTCCAGAGGTTTAGTAACTGCTAATTTAAAGGATTTCAGTAGGTAACCAATGTTAAGTGAGGCGTTTAACATGTATAAGAGAGACCCGATGATTACTGGTAGGACTTCTTTAAGCAAGCTTGTAGGAATTGAGTCAAGCGTACAGGTAGAGGATTTTGAAGAGAATAATTGCAGAAAGTTCTGTTTGTCGGACTGGGTTAAAAGGCGTCAGTTTCTCAACTATAGCTGAGATTTGAACAGTGTCTTGTGTCTGCTAAATCAGGCGGCAAATGTGGTTCAGTCGAATTTCTAGATTGAATTCCTTGTCTAATTATTTCTACTTTATTGTTGAAAAGTCCATAAAAACATTACTAGTATAATTTGCAGGAACCTGTGGTTTTGCACTTCCCTGGTTCCTAGTTTAGAAATTGTACTGAACAGAAACCTGTGATTATTTTTACTCACAGAATTTTAGATATGATTTGGGGTACATTTCACTGCACGTTGTACTTGTACAACTGTGTATGTGACAAATAAAGGATCTTGAATCTTGAATTAGATTTAATGAAGGATGATAGATAGGCTCTGTTGTAGTCTCTGTTGTAGTCTCTATGGCTCTTTTTCCAGACAGAGTGGAAGGATTCCAAATTAGTCGATCGGCATGGGCGCTCCAGTCTACGCTTTTTTTTTCCCTTTAAAGCACGTGTTTGATCATTATACCAAGGAGCCAGCTTTTTCTGTCTGATTTTTTTTTTTTTTTTTTTTTACATCTTAGCGGTGCGACGTAGTCTAGTGTGGATCTAAGAGAGTTCTCGAAGCATTCAGTTAGGTTATCCAGGTCTGCTGGACAAGATGTAGTTCCAAATGGGTTTGATGCTTCTAACAGATTTTCTTTTCCAGAAATTTTTTTTTTTTTATTGTCTTTTCCAATCAGCATATCTGTGTGTAGAAGAGACACCTCTACTGCAACCTTCACTAGCTCATCAGCATCACCAGCTACACTGGCCACAGTTTCTCAGTCCAACACTTACCATCCAGATCAGTAGACTACCAGGAATCTTTGAAACAGAAGTGCCAGGAACAACCAGCTGAAGTTTCTCCAGGTGGTCTGGCTTCAGCTCTTTTGCTGAAGGATGACATGAATGTATGCTGTCCAATCATTTTGTGCTTGATTTTCCACCAAACAGACCCATGTTCATGCACATTCACACCTTCCTAAGGAACAATGTCATTGACAATGTTCTTTAATGAAGGATCTGGTCAGAAATTGATTAGGTTTCAAATTGATCTATATTTTGAAGGCAGCAAGAGGAAAAATTAGCATCTCACTACATTTGTTAGTAAATTACACTCATCTAATTGCATATTTTAAAAATGCAATTTAGTATGTTTGTTAATACTTGGCACACAATACAGATGGATGTGTGCTTTAAAGCCGTTTTTGAAGAGGATTGGTCTCCTAGAGCCTGTTACTGAGGATACTGTGCAAAACAAGGCTGTTAGTCTGTGGGAAGAGAGCACAGATGCATTCTCAGTGATTCCAACAGGGGGCATGTGTGGCCTGTTTTTGGTGCTTTGATAGCTCTTCAGCGGGTAACGTAAGGTGATTTCACTTTAGAATGTCATGGTCAGTCATGGTGTGCTGTCTTGTCAAACACCCTGGGACCCTCTAAACGGTCCCAACAAATGAACCAAACTCGGTGGTCTCAGTACAGTTTGTGGTTCATTTTGTACTCTGATTGATTTGGGCATTGTTTGTTTTATGTTTAAAGAACCTTGTGGCTCACTACACACAGCCACTGTCTTTCAGCACTTAGCAGATAAAACCATAAGTATGGATACATATGGGTAAAATAAACTATTGTCAATGTGTGTTTGTGTGATCTGAAGGAATGATGGAATGTTAAAGCATGTCACAAGAACCTATGTGTTTTTACCATGGTTAAAAGGTGATGACACACACAGCGCTGTGTTACACACTCCATTGAATTGAAATCACTGTAACCTAGACTCGAGGTGCTTCATCAGAACAGCTTCAGTCAAATGCAAAGGTTTGGATTGTATTATTGATTGTGGTGTAAATAAGTACATATCCTCCACACACTTCTGCATATTTTAATGCAAAATTTAATATTAACTGTGCAGAAACTAAAGGCTTATTTGAGATTTGTTTTTTTCCCAGTGTTTTAAACTCAGCAAATAAATAGAAAATTGTGCTCTAGGATTTACTGAAAAGTGCCACATTGAAGTGTCATTTCTCTTGAGAATGTGTTCATACTTTCCAGGTATATACAAACGTTTGCACTTGACTGTAATTTACAGAGTAATGAACACAATGCCCACTAAAAAATAACCAAAACATGATTTCATGTATAGTTGAATGACTTAAAAGATGTGTGCTATTGGATTCAGCCATTCAGGTTATACAGTGTTGCTAGAAAGTTTGTGAAACCTTTACATTTTTCTGTATTTTTGCATGCATAAAACATCCAAACCATCATCAGATTTTTAAGTCCTAAAAGGAGATATGGGGAACTATATTAAACAAATTAGGTAAAATATTTTACTTGCTCATTTATTTTTTTATGACAATTCATCCAGTATTACATCTGTGAGTGGCAAAAGTGTCTGAGCTTTTGGAATTAGCAGTTCATTTGAAGCCAAAATATTAACTTCTGAGCAACTTAAGGCCCTTCTCACGTTGGTTAATGTTAATGTTCATGAGACCACTGTCAGAACAACAATGCTGTGCATGAGGGTTGCTAGGAGAAGACTCTGTTCTCCAAAAAGCATTGCTACCCATGTGCAGTTTGAAGCCAGAAGAACTGTAACCTATTGGTGAAACATAATAGTGGCCTTATCGTGGTTAGGGCCTGTTTTGCTACATCTGAGCCAGACACAACAATCAATTCTGAATTATACCAGATAATTTTGTAGGAAAATAACAGATGATCAGTCTGTGAATCTCAATGTAGCTAGACGTTTTGGAATTTCTAAGTCAAGGTCCTGACCTTAACCCAAAAGAAATGTTTTGGAAGAACCAGAAGCAAGATAGTTCATGTGAGGAAACCTATCAACAACCCAGAGTTAAAACTCTGGAATGGGTGAAGTTCATCCAAGCCAATGTGCAGAACTCATCAACATGTGTCATAAATGTTTAGTTGCAGTTTAGTTTAGTTGCTGCATAAAGACTTCACACCAGATACAGGTTCACATACTGTTGTGCAGAAACACAGAAACCATAGGTATTTTTATGATTTGGCTTGAGTCATCTGCCCATTATTTACTGTATTCCAGACAGGGTCTGAGTTCTAAAGAGCATATGGAATGAACAAGTGGTCTGAGATCTCATCAGTGCTAAATAGAACTGAGTTTAATCTAGTGGCAGTTGGAATAGTGAAAAATTGGTAACTCAACAAACAACTGTACTATAATTGCATTCAATCTAATGAAAATTTTCATAATCATGTAAATGATCTAGCACATGTGTATGTCTTTGTAGTATGTTGAGGACCCAGCCTGCCAATTTTCCAGTATAGATCCAGTAACTCTGCTGGAACAGACTATGTGTGGGCTCAATCACTTGCATTCTCTCCACATTGGTGAGTCTCCATTTCAATAGTAAGTGTCCAGTATAACTGTAATGCAGCTGGGTTAAAGGATTACATATTCTTGATAGCTTTATAATGACACCAGCCTTCCTGTTTTGTGCCTCTGTCTCGGTCTCTTTCTATCTTTATGCCTTTCGGTCTTTTTCTATTTTTCTTTTTCTGTCTCAGTTCATAGAGATCTAAAGCCGCGGAATATTCTTCTCTCATACCCGGGAGTGCTCGGCCGAGTGCGAGCCGTGATCTCGGATTTTGGCTTATGCAAAAAGCTTCCAGATGGTCGTCATAGTTTCAGCCTTCGCTCTGGAATTCCTGGGACTGAGGGCTGGATTGCCCCTGAGTTACTAGTTGATGTGCAGAAAGGAAACCCGGTACGAACAAATATCTCTTTTGTATATTTAAAGTAATAGTGTCGTCAAATTCACAAATTTAGTGTGGAGTGGCCAAGATGTGTTTGGTGTCTATCAGTGTAAACCCTATACCTACTAATTAGCATTTTGCAAACTACCACAAATTGCACTGAGGATTTTCTGAAAGGCTTCTGATGCTGTAGGACATTATATTGCATGCAGAACGGTTTGGACAAAATTCAGGATGGCTGTTCCTTCGTTTTTTGCTATTGAGTAGCAACCTATTGAAACATATAACAATCTATTGAAACATTGTGAAATCGCAATGCAACAATGTGACCATATGCAGCATGGAGAGTAAACATTCTGTTAATTATGATATATGATGGATTGTTTATAGTGTTAAAACAGTACCAATCAACAACATTCGTGTCATATATTACTCCCAGTTGACTGTGTCATTACACCCAAAACAGTTTAGTTTATTTTTTTTACCAGCTTTACTTGCTGACTTGATTGGGTTTTGATACAGGTGTTTAAATATTTAAGCTTAGTTTGCACAGTGCTAGTTGGTGACTATAAACTCAGATTAGCTCCAGTGAGAAACACTAAAGAAGCAAACTTTTTTCTGGCTGATTGACTATATTTAGACTGTGAGGGAAACTGGTTTAGAAGAAGCATTGCTTTAGGACACATCATATGCAGCAGCCATGCTAAAGACCACTCTGCTCGCTGTCTCCACATTTTGTCCTCTTTCCCTGTCCTTCTTGTAGACAACAGCAGTGGACGTGTTCTCTGCTGGGTGTGTGTTTTATTATGTGGTGTCTAGAGGACAGCACCCGTTTGGGGACACACTGCGGCGTCAAGCAAACATCCTTTCTGGAGCCTATAGCCTTGAGCATTTCATGGAGGATATCCACGGTGAGTCTGTGTGTGCATGTGCATTGATTATTACTGACATTTTCCAACAGAGTCTTGGTTGAACATGTGCTAAAATGTGAAAACTGTAACTTTTACTAAAGCTTGAATACATTTGTATGTTTGCTGTGATTAGAGGATGTGATTGGGAAAGATTTGATTGAGAGAATGATTAGTGGCGATCCAGAGTCCCGCCCTTCCACAGCCTCCATTTTAAAACATCCATTTTTCTGGAGCCCAGAGAAACAGCTGCAATTCTTTCAGGTTTGTATATCTTGTTCTGTTCATTTTAACCACAGCAAATTGTAAGGAGACCTGCTGGTGACAATCTTTCTTTATTCAAATAATTTACTAAGACGTAGGAATGAAATTTCCATGCCTATCTAAGTTGTGATAAGTAAACCATCTTGTTTCCACACCTTAATAAGTGGCCATGCAGGTACTGGGTTTGATTCCCAGCCAGATCGGCCTAGGTCAATTCTGTTAGCATGTGTGGGTTTCTGTCTGGAGCTCCAGGTTCCTCCCACAGTCCAAAGACATGCACATCAGGTGAACTGGAGATGCTAAATTGGCTCTAGGTGTGAATATGTGCATTGTCTCTGCGTCTTCCCTGCGATGGCTTAGTCACCTTTTGCCCTATGAATGCTGCGATAGTCTCCAACACACCCCAGGAAGCTTGTTAGGATTAGTGGCGTTGATAACGAATGGATGGATGGAAGTTGTTACCAGCAGGACTCCATCATTTGGGATCTGTTATTTATTCATTTGAACTAATTAAAAATTACTGACAATTTGTACACCCATGTCATTTGACACACATTGAATACTGTACATATTAAGAACAAATATGCTGGTAGCTTTTTTTTTAACCTGAGGACTCATTTTATCAACTGTAAATTAAGATTAAGCAGTGAAACCCTGATAAACTCCCATTGTGTATGTGTTTGCGTATGTTTTCATGTTATAGGATGTCAGTGATCGCATAGAAAAGGAGCCAGCAGACAGTGCCATTGTAACACGTCTGGAAACAGCAGGCAGATCGGTGGTCAGAACCAACTGGAGGATGCACATTTCGGCACCTCTACAGGCCGGTTCGTAGTACTGAAACGTACCTTCTAGGACAGCAAATCTCAAAGTCTGGACCCCGGTCCGTATCTGGACCGAACTGAAAGTCATTCCGGACCGTGTCCACACATAATATTAGGAATGCAATTAAGTGTATGTTTCAATAAATTAATAGTTTTGTAAAATATAACATTTTAGATTTTTACGCCAATCCTGGCCTAAGTTTAATTGAAGCAACGTTGTCAGTCGGTGCATGTATGTTGCAATGTTGGCGCGCATCAATTATCAGGCTTCGCGTCCATATTAGCAAGTCTGCTAAGGCTAACGGGCATTCATATGCAGTCCTGCAAGCACAAGTGAGCGAAATACCTGCATCATTATAAGTGTCACTGGAGGTGGTGGTGTTATGTCCTGTCGCCACTTTATTTATTGAGGCATAAAAGTTAATCAAGGTTATTGTTAAATCTTTTCATAAAACTGCAGTGCATATTACACTTTACTATCAAAAGTAAGTGTGGATTAGGTTCACAAGCAAACAATTATAAGCAAACAGCGCCAATTCTTTTGATTGTATGTTGTAAGCAAGTTTAATAAACAGGATTTACTTATCACTTGTTGTCCCAGACCTTTGACCTTATCTAGAAATTAAATTTGGTCCTTTGAATATAAAGTTTGAAAACGCCTGTTCAAGGATAATCCCTAGCATGGGGTGTCTGCACTGTTGTAAAATGCCCATTATGTTACATTCACTCCTAAATGCAGCAAATTCAAATCCAGATGCTGAAAAAGCTAGCAGTCACTCAGGTCACGGGAGTGATACTGACATTGTCATTGTAACACGTTTTCAATTTAGATGTATGTCCTAAATTGGGTCATTATAATGACCCCCCCTTACATTATCTCAGAAAAGTTAAATATTTAATTAAACAATAACTACCATACTTGGGCTCTTGCATTTAAAAGCTAGAGTTGAAGTTGTCAGCCTGTATCTTGGATTGCACTGAAGTTAATAGAATGTTCAGAGGCATTTTGTTGCTGACAATAGAAGTAGTGCTAGAAAGGTACCTTTGAGTGTAGCTTCAGTGGGATTGTCATAGCTTTATATGTAATTTGTCCTATCCCTGTTTACCAGATCTGAGAAAATTCCGCACATACAAAGGAAACTCAGTCAGAGACCTGCTCAGAGCCATGAGAAATAAAGTAAGTGTGTTATATATAATAAAATACAACACAAGACAGTTTGCAGTGTTGATCTGAAGAGAACATTTGCTTGTGTTTGTGCTGCAGAAGCATCATTATCATGAGCTCCCACCTGAGGTTCAGACAGCACTCGGCGAAGTCCCAGAAGGGTTTGTGGGGTACTTCACCTCCCGTTTTCCACGGTTACTGCTCCACACGCACTCTGCGCTCAGCATCTGTGCCCCAGAGAGACTTTTCCACCCCTACTACCACCACCACTAAACTCAGACAAACACACGCATGCACACACTTTCGATAAGTTCTACAACCTTCTACATCTACAGATCTACACATTTCTAAAAGACAAAGTTTCTGTTTCACCAAGTGAAGAGAATGGGGTGATATTATAGACACTTTTGAGTGAATCTTCACCTCCAAATGCATATTTTGGATCAGATCCAATGAATGTACTGCCAAGATACCCCCTCCTGTGGAACTACTGCGATGTCTTGACAACTGACTTCTTTGGCGGCTCCTTTTTTTCTTTTAAATTATGAACTTGTTAAACGTTTTTCAGCCCTGATGATTATTGTCCCCATTTGTGCCTTACATAGTGTTCTGAAGGACAGATCTCAGGTCAGATTAGCTTATCTAATAGAAAACTGCATTAAGACCAGGAATATTTTTATTGAACTTTAAACACAGAATACCAAGATTCTGTGGCCTCAGAGTATTTAAAGCTGTTTTTAATTGTTCAAGTGGAACACTGGGAGAGCAGCGGGTGCCATTCCTGTTCCTTGGATATTATTGCCATGGCAGTGTATTGTTAATGTGGCTCTGGCATGTCCCATTTACAGTTGGTGGCATCCTTCCTGATATTTAAACTTTAAATCCCAAGGTAGGGATGGACAAAACTCTGTTCCTGATTAGGTTTAAGGGATATGGTCATATAATATTGTTACTTGGAAGCCTTTGACATAACATTACCAAAGAACTGCTGGTGGTAATATTCTTACAACAATTTATATTTTTCCTATTTTCTGACATGATTTTAACTTAAAGAATGTTTCCTTGCACTGATAAAATAACACTCAAAACACACAGATGTCATTAGGCAGTTTCTGAAGTCTGTGAATGTTTGACAAATGACAGTATACAATATACAAAACACTACAGCCATTAATACTCTATAAACCACATCCACAAGTTCCCAAAACCTTAATGAAGACCTGAATATGGTTGGAGTGGGTTGAGCCTTTTGGTGTCTTTTTTACAAAAACAGTTGAGGCTATTTGGGTGACTATTGACTTTTATGAGTATTATGTTATCAATGCTTGCCTATGAGTTCCAGTTTTACGATAAAGAGGCAAAAATTGGACTCCAAACATAGTCTGATGGACTACAACTACTATTTACACTAGTTGTGTAAATGTAATTTTTGGCCCAAATATTCCTTTAAAAGCTCACCCATACTAAAAAAAACTTTACAAAACATTTACTGATAGAGATCAATTGCCTGGTAGCTTCTACTATGATGATCATTTTCTGTTCTTTTCTAATAGAGTAACATGTCAGAATTATTGTAAGTGGTTGTGAACTGTACACTACTGATGCAGCAGATAGAGATTAGGTTGATTAAATACTGGAGGTTCAAAATCCTTGAGAGAATTAAAAATGAAATACTGGGGTGAGATTTTAGCAATACAAAATACAAATGCATCACCCAGTAAAAGAACAACTAAGCAGACATGAGAGGTAGGATGAGAGGCATGATTTTATGCAGTTGATTAATTGGTCAGAACCAAACAGATTCCACTTTGCTCTTGCCCATCTGAAAACTGAGAGTGTTTTGATGTATCTATATTTCAATTGCTCTAGAACACTAGATGTTATACTTAATTTAAAAGGAAAATCTGAAAGTGGGGCATCTGCCCCACTTAAACAAGTGTGAATTACAGGGGACAGGCCTATGTTTGTCTTTGAGACATTCTCACTGCTTACATAGGCAGGTGGATTTACCGGATTGGTGACCACAGGGTGGCACAGTACCAATGCTGATACCAAATCAGCACATTCTAGGTTTTATTTATGAATAAGGTAATACAGGCGATAGGTTTCAAGTAAGTTTAATATAACTCAACTATAGTTCCATATTGGAAACATGAATAAATGGATACCTGTTCAAAAGAAAAAGAACATGTGCCTGAACCAGTCATATAACAAGCTATGCATCACCCAGTAAACAGCTGTGTAGTACCCTCTCTTAGTGTTATACAAACTACCAAGAGTAGAAATTGGATATTATGTGACTCATGAACCTTACATATGCATTTCATAAATATTTCTAAATTTGGCATGAATAAAAACCACATTTAAACCACAAATCTTTATTAAATTTGGATTATCCATCAGTTTAATAAAATCTTATTAACCTGTTGTGTCTCTACAGCTTTTATACAGAGGACAGACAAAATCAACATCTATAAAGAAAAGTAAACAGTTAAGACGTAGAAAAAAAAAAAAAGCAATATACATGATGCGGCAGACGATGAGCATGGTCACACCCATGAGGGGAAAAAAGGGAGAATGAGTAGTAAAAAGACAGATGGATGAAAGTGTGCGGGCCTTGTGGAGCCTACAGGGTTTAAGCCCTCAGACTCAAATGAATCCCTGATTGGCCATCAACCTGCTATCATGTGATGTCACTGGTTACCTCAAACGCCTCTAGTGGACAACACGTTAGCGCGCAGAGGTGACGGCTGTGGTGGGCGCCGAAGCCGTGCTTTTGCAAGCCATCAGTTTTTCCACCATGCTGCGGGCATAACGCAGACGACTGGCAAGCTCCTTGCAGCAGCCGTACTCCTCTATTAGGCTCATTTTGTAAGTGCAGAACTCCCGCTTCTCGTTGATGTACGTCACCGCGCCCATCAGGGGGCACAGGATCAGCTTTGTGTGGTCCTGGAATGCAAGAAAGAAAGAAAAAATCTGAACTGGGGGGAAATCTGAAGCAGACGGGGGATAAGGTTTCACTAATCTGACCAGGCACATTGTGTTATACCTATATGCTAATTAGCAGCAGCATATACTCACTACAATATTGGGGGTATTTAGAGTCATGTGATGTGACTCATGTCAAGACCAATAACACTAACCTGGAAGAAGTTTATCTGCACAGTGCCATTGCTCAGATGAAGCACAATGGCACTTTTAGTACGGAACCAGTGCCGTAGGTAGGGCAGACGGGTCAGCTCATCGCCATCACGTGGTGTTATGTTGGCTCCTGCCTTTAGCAAGTGCTCGCTCATGTAGTTCCTAAAATACTTCAGCAGCGTGATCTAGGGGATGGGAGGAAGAGAGACCATACACTTCAGGACACATAAGACGTGTATATCAAGAAACTCAACTACACAACCCAAAATAGATGGTTTAAGCACCCACCTTTTTGGAAAGGGCAGCAGGGTAGGAGCGTACACTGAGGTAGGACTCTGCCGCATTGCGGTCAATATACTGTAGACTGTCCCCGTCTTCATACATTATCAAACGAGTGGAGTCATTGAACAGAACCCCAACACTGTTATCACACAACTGATAACCTAAAAAGGAACAACAGAGTTTTTATATGAAGCATGATCAAGTTAGTTAAGGTGATCAAAATTTCACAAGCAAGCTTGACCTAGTCAGTCATGGTGCTTCACTTAAGCGAACTAGGACATTTTGGCTGAATTGCTAACTGTACCAAAATATATTTTCCCCTGAACACATTTCCAGGCTATGTCTTCAACACTAATCACAAGTTATATTGTGTGGTGTATGCAAGCAACAGGTGAAGTTCTTACCAAGGCCGTACTTGTCAGAGTAGTCAACCCATTTACTGATCCAGAAGATGGGGATACAAGCTGGATCCTCGGCTTCCTCTGTTAGAAAAGTAAGACAAACTCAAGCTTCAGTACATTAAAAAATTAGATAGTATTAAGCTTTTATTGGGATTTACAACCACAGCAATAGTAGATATAATGGTTATAGCGTAGTGGATAAAGCTACTGTAGTCTCCATGCAGCAGTGGGGAGTTTGATTGTTTCTCCAAGCGTCAAGTGCATCATGATAAACCAGTATGAGTGGGCAAGACTCCTATGCTACGTTTGCCTACATCTGGAAGATAATCTAGCTTTATGTTACTCTGGTTAAAAGCATATCAGACCACCTCCCATACCTTGTTTTATGAGATCCCTTTCTGACGGTCTGGCAGAATTAACACTGGTCAGCTGTTGCAACATGTCATTCAAATGGCAGTCCGGCTGTTCAGATCCATCCCTGTAGGCATGGGAGATGTTAAGAACAAACCGAACTTCATTAGCTATTAATGCTGGATCATGTGTTGTGGCTATAAACAAATGATGCTTAAAAAGCAAGGCCCAAAAATCCCACACTGGTTTCAGGCAGTGCTGTTGCTTAGGATGTATAGAAAATGAAGACTAACCTTTGTTGAAGCTCCTCTTTTTGTGGCTGCTCAACTTTTCCCATCTTATCAATTGGACTATCTGTTAAAAATTAACCCCCCACAAAAAACAAAGCTTTAACTCCAGTTTTGGTTAAAAACAAAGTTTCAGCGGAAGCATATCCTCGAAACAGTGTTACTTTATTGATGCAGAAAACATGTAACCTGGGATTTAATACTTAAGGTTCAGTACGCTCAAGAATTGTTGTAATTGAAAAGGTTTTGCTTAGAGTGCATAAGGCACAGCTGATATGCAAACTGCTGCTAATGTATTTTAAGGAGCCATCCATTAGTCTGAAATCAGTTCAAAATTAGGTGGGATCTAATCATTAAACAATGCTTTAGAGGCTGATGCATTTACTGTACATTGGTTCAGTTTCAAAAGTCAAATTTTACTTATACAAGTTATACTCAAAAAGAACCCACAACTTGGGTCACCCTTAGAACAAGTAAACAAAATGAATCTTCATTATATACACATTTAAAGTTTTTCAGCTCTACTCCTTACCATCTCTAGGAATGCATATGATAAATCCTATAAACGACGACAGTCAGCATTACTGACCAAAGGAGATTTGTTATAGCTGTAATGGAGCACACTGGACTATAGAAAATGTGTTTTAATAATGATGTACCTTTATTTAATGTGGTGAGGGGTCTACGATGCAGACCAGACTCGAGGCTAGAGGGGGCAATGGAGAATCTTGGAGGCACAGTTAGGCAAGAGGTAGGAAGTCGGAGGGGGACATAGCCTGATGTGAAAAACTCATCTGTAAGCAGCTCGGCTACAGAGGGTCTCAGAGTGGGGTCTGCATGTAGCATTCGACGAATCAGTGTAGCAGCAACTGGATTAATGTGCTAGACAAAGAGTGTAAGAGCAAATGTTAATGTCTATTAATGGAAGATGGTTCAAAAGCAGTACAGTTGACATGATGCAATAAGATTTGACCTTCATGCATATGAACTAAACAGAACTTAATACATTTGATACTTGAAACAGAACAGTCAACAATTATGTTTCATGGGGTGCAGTTCCAACTATTGTAAGATTAATACTCTTGATGCACTAGATCCATGTCCCCCCCACCCCCACCCCAGTGTGATTACTAGTGTGGAACTTCATGGTTTGGGTCATAGGAGAAACTTAAAAGATTCTGAATAATTATGATTAGTACTAACTCTGGGGACCGTGTACTCGTTCTTCTTGATGCGGACATAGGTCTCCTTCAGGCAAGACGTCTCAAAGGGAGGCTTGCCAACCAACAGCGTGTACCTAATGAACAAACAAGAGTCTTTATGCTCCTTTTGGGGGAAAAAAGTCTTTAGTTTACACAAATTTTAAGACGTACAATGTTGGCTACTTTAGTTTTTCCAGTTCAAGAGACTAACGCATCCTTTAGTTGTCTGACTTGTTTGTGACATACTGTTAACTTTAAAAATGGTTAAAAGTAGAACATTAGGGTCCAAGCAAGTTTGTGATTTAACATCCAATTTGCATGGTGCTGATGCTAATCAGTAAGAAAAGTTATTTTTGCACCATATCTTCATAACACAGAACTAAAGAATGGTCTAAATCTGATCATTACACAAGGACAGTTGTTTAAAATATTAACTACAAAGGCAATCAATTATATTCCTACAGCATATACTCTTCCAACTTATCCTGAAGCAGACTTACAGAATACAACCCAGTGACCAGACATCCACCTCAAAACTGTGCCCTTTTTTACACAGCACCTCCGGGGCAATGTAGTTTGGAGTTCCACATAAAGTTTTCTTCCTCTCGCCATCAAACTCAATCTTAGTGGCCAAGCCGAAGTCACCTAAAGAAGAGTTGGCAGAAAATCAGGAAATCTCACATTTAAAGTAAGTTACAAACTGTTTAAAAGGGAAAAAATGAAAATGTTGCCTGCATACCAATTTTCACCTCCATGTCATCGTTAAGGAACAGATTGCCAAGTTTGAGATCACGATGAATGACGCGGTTGTTGTGCAGGTACTGGACCCCCTGGATGGTCTGCCGCATGAAGTATCTCGCTTCAGGCTCAGTCACAGCCTTCCTGCGCTTGTGCAGCTCTAGAAGAGACTAAAAAGACAGAAGTTTCCAAGAAGTTAGCAATCAAGAAATCTCATTCACACACCCCAGCAGTACACTAAAAGTATCGTTGAGGACAAAGAACAGGTTGCTCACAGACTTAACTGCATTGCCACTCATGTCTACAGTTCCATTCCATTTAGTCTATGCTAAAAAGGGAACTCAGGTAAATCAAAATTTCTTCCTAAAGCAATTATTTGGAGTGATGGTAAGGCACGACCAACCCCAGAGAAAAGGTTTGAATTCACCACTATTTTGCTTATATGAAAACTCACTGAACTCCTGATTCCCACAACCACCAATGTAAAATAAAACAGCATGGTCAGGAAGTTTCTCTGCTATATGCCATCTCACATATGAACATTCTGAATGGCCCTGATCACATGGTAATTGTAGAAATTGTGTGAAAAAAGTAACCTGGGACTGAAAACCACTCGACGTCAACTACCCACTGAAGCACTGGTTTGGTTGAAGTCTGGATAATTTTACAAGCAGGGGTGTTTTTAAAAACATTTAAATGTAAAACTATATATTTTAGAAGCAGTGGCTTTATTTTTAGACAAAAAAAAAAGTTGTAAAATACATCAGACTAGAAAAATCAGACTAGAACTTCAGTTGAAGTCTGACGTCACATCCTCGAGGTGTTTAAATCCACACTGGCCCGGAGCGGAGCGTCTCCAGACTTCACGAAAAGTTAAGATCAGATCAGAAGCATTCAAGAGCAAATTCATGAGTAAATTCGAATTGGATTATACTTGTACATCCCGAACCGTGGCCTGCTTCTGAGGAGCTCAACGGTTGGCCGAAAGCCGGGCTCCGCTCAGTTTAGTGAAGAGGCCATTTTGTCATACATGAACACAGCACAGAACACAGTGTGAACTCCTCTGCATTTAACCCATTCGCCAAGTGAAGCATTTGGCAGCCAATTCCAGCCCTGGGATTCGAACCCTCGATCTTCTGATCGCAGGGACAACCACTAGGCCACCAGCTGTCCCCCAAAATAAAAGAATATTTGTCATTGCAATACACAGGAATATATAGGGCAACGAGATAAGATCAGCTTTGTAGATGCTGCTCTTGTAACTATAAGATGTATAAACCAAATAAACAAATAAAGTGTGATATCAAGTGGAGACCAGAATTTAAGGAAATAGAATAAATAAGAACTACCAGCATAGATATGATACACAACTAGAGCAGTATAGGTATCTATATTAGATTTGCCCAGCTTGCACGACCAGCGGCTTGGGAGAGAGCAGAAAAGACAAACCCTTCTCCGACAGATCTCCAGCACCACGAAGACGAAGTCGTCGTCCTCGAAGAACCCGTGGAAGCCCACGACGTGTGGGTTGTCCAGGCTCCTGTGAATGGAGATCTCCGTGCTCATCTTCTCCTTCTGGTGTGGCTTCATCAGCAGAGACTTGGGCACCACCTTGCCCGCGAACACCTCCTTCGTGTCCATGTCTGTGATCTCGTAGCACTTGGCGAAGCCCCCCTTACCGAGGAAGCGGCCCCTCATGTAGCGCTTCAGGGTCCGGGGGTCCACCAGGATGTCTGGGATCTCCTTCAGGGGCGCAGACTTGGGGTCGACCGGAGCCGCAGGCTTGGCCTTGGCCACTGCAGCACTCATTTTGACCAGATTACCGAGAGGAGAGCCTGCGGAGGGCTGTATGTCCGACAGAGGAATCCGTTACAGACTTAACCACCGGCTGCGAATTCCAACCTAAACTCCAATAGAAAACTGGCGCTACCGAATATTTTTCTATCATAAAAGGATGCGGTGTAGATTAGACAACTCTGTTTCGGTTACTTTTTCTCAAGTTTAAGAACTAAACTTGTAAAACCCCTCCGGTCTCTCCTCCGCGTCTCTCGGGCAGATCCTCAACACAACATTTTTAAATTCTGCCCGGATTCGTTATGCTCGCTCCTGATTGGCTCTCACTCCAACACGGCTCAGGATTGGTTGTTGGCATTTGAAATCTAGACGATGGTGGCAAAGGGTGATGGGAGCTCGAAAAGCTTTCACTTGGAGATACATTAAAAGTCTTTCAAAACCAAACTATAAATAAAAAAAAATGTCCAAATTCTGTTTTCCCCATTAAACATTTATAAAACACATATATGTAATATTAATTTATAATTGATTTCTTCAGGTTAACCTGTCAGTATAAATAAAGATGAATTAAAAGTAATTCAACAACAATAAATAAGAAAATTAATGTAAAATGAAAAGATTCCAATTCAGTTTATTTTTCCCACTTGTAATATATTTATAATAAAACACATTTATGATAGTTTTATTGATTTGTGATAGTTTTATTGATTGATGAAACTGATTTCATCAGGCTAATATGTCACTATAAATTAAAACAGACAGAACAATCTTTCAAAGCCAAACAGTCTTTCAAAGCTGAAAAATAAATAAAAAAATTTACGTAAAACGAAAATGTGCAAATTCTGTTTTTCCCCTCATAGAACATTTATTTATCTGATTTCTCCAGGCTAACGTGTCACTTTAAATCGAAACGATTTAAAAGTCCTTCAAAGTTAAAAAATAAATGAGAAAATTAATGTAAAATAAATATTTGCAAGTTCATTTTTTCCCTTAAAGAATATTTATAAAGCACATTTGTGATTCTTTTTATAACTGATTTCTACAGGCTAGCCGGTCATTATATGTTAAAAAGTATTAAAACTGCTTAAAAACTGTAAAATAAATAAATAAATAAATAATACGTGGACGATGATAAACACAATAGTACCAACAGGTAACTACTTGGACGCTTAGATCCTACAATGTTTTAAATGGATATTTGTTGACAAATTTATTAAAGAGCAGAAAGTGTAGGTGACCTTGGGCTACTGTGCTACAATAAAGGTTATATTTCCCCATCATGCTAATCCAGATAGATCCTAATAGTTCCCATTCTTAACTTTTATAAATGCTTATGTATCTGTATACCTGCATTGGACCACAATTCCCATTTCAGTGCATCTCTAACAAAAATAATACAATCCACTACTGCATACCCTTGCCATTTTTTAAAGGAAATGTTTTCTGCGTTGCCATGTGTATCCTATATATGTCATTATCACCATAATACCTTAATTAAAAGCAAACAAACAAACAAA
>JBBPCX010000088.1:29952057-29973745 GCA_037974365.1 Hydrocynus forskahlii | reverse complement strand
ACAATGAATTTAGCTTGACTAATTTAGCGTGATGCACTGTCTGATATCACTTCATTCTACCTGTTGAGTGTTGGCTAAGGTGACCAGACGTCCTTTTTCCCCCAGAAACGTCCTCTTTTTGAGACCTGGAGACCTCTAAAACCAGGCCGGGGTTTTAGAACTGTTGGGGTTTTTGAGCTGCCTAAACATTCGTCACATCATGGGCATCTCTCATTAACTAGTTACTGTCCTACACTGTTCACTTCCACTCGCGCTCTGGACCTGAGAGACAAGTGAGCGAGGGGGGGAGGGGGGGTGGCGGCGCTCGATATCACCAGTACAAAATGCCTAAATGCCGCTGTAAATTCACTATCGATTTACAAAAAGATATATTTGTATAACCCCCCTCCCCTCGCTCATTTATCTCTCGGATCCACAGCGCAAGTGGAAGTGAACAGGCGTGTAGGACAGTAACTAGTTATTGAGAGAAGCCCATGATGTGACAAATGTTTAGGCAGCTCAAAATTCAAAAATTTCTCGACAATTCTAAAACCCCGGCCGGACACGTTTTCCAGGTCTCAAAGAGTGTGCAAAGGAACATAGCAAACTGCCTCGTTCCCTTGTCACTGATGCACACCATCACTGACGTGCCTTTGAGAATACGTCTGCGTGCCGACTGTGGGGGGGATGGAATCGCCTTTCAGCAAAAGTGGGGGTGTTGAAACCCCCCCCGTGTGCTATGCCCCTGCTGCTGACACAGAGACATAGAAAAGCAAGACTACAGTTTGCCAAAATGTACTTGAGTAAGCCAAAATGTCTTGTGGACAGATGAGACCAAGATAGAGCTTTTTGGTAAAGCACATCAGTCTACTGTTTACCGAAAACGGAATGAGGCCTACAGAGAAAAGAACACAGTACCTACAGTCAAACATGGTGGAGGTTCAATGATGTTTTGGGTTTGTTTTGCTGCCTATGGCACTGGGTGCCTTGACTGTGTGCAAGGCATCATGAAATCTGAGGATTACCAAAGGATTCTGGGTCGCACTGTAGGGCCCAGTGTCAGAAAGCTGGGTTTGCGTCCGAGATCTTGGGTCTTCCAGCAGGACGATGACCCCAAACATACTTCAAAAAGCACCCAGAAATGGATGGCAACAAAGCGCTGGAGAGTTCTGAAGTGGCCAGCAATGAGCCCAGATCTAAATCCCATTGAACACCTGTGGAGAGATCTTAAAATTGCTGTTGGGAAAAGGCGCCCTTCCAATATGAGAGACCAGGAGCAGTTTGCAAAGGAAGAGTGGTCCAAAATTCCGGGTGAGAGGTGCAAGAAGCTTATTGATGGTTATAGGAAGCGACTGATTTCAGTGTGCAACCAAATATTAAGTTAAGGCTGCCAATAATTTTGTCCGGCCCATTTTTGGAGTTTTGTGTGACATTATGTCAAATTTGCTTTTCTTCCTCCTGTTTTTGTTTTGTTCCAATACACACAAAGAGAATAAACATGTGTATAGCAAAACATGTGTTAATGCAATACGTTTCTGTGAGAAATACTTGATTTTCTGGAAAAAATTCAGGGGTGCCAACAATTTTGGCCATGACTGTATAAGTTTGTTAGGCTCTCAGAAACACCAAATACACCTCTGCCCCACCCCCAGCCACCTGAGTGCTGTCCATTTTGCTTTTTTTTTTTCTCCATTATTTACGCTGAACCCCTGAGACCAACGACATGGCACTGGTATTAAGTGGGTGCTAGACTGCCATGAATTGTGGCATGTACATTATATTTGAATACATTTAATATATTTTACATCTTCATTTTAAACAAGTTCTTAGACATGGTCGAAGCAGATTTAATAAAGTATCAAAACAAAAAGTTACTAAGCAGAGAACTTCCGCGACCCCCTTGGACTCCACAGGTGGCCCCCAGTTTAAAAAACAGTTCTTTAACGTAAAAATCATTTATTTTGATACAGATATGAAGTTAGAAGACTCCTGCCTCATGATACAGGTAAAACGACTAGAGAACACCTCATAAAATATACACAACAATAGGTAACCTCATAGTCAGACTTTCCACCAGTGGACCCCACAATTCCAACGTTGCATGGATCTGGATAATAAAAACTCTAAAACTCTTTCTCCTGTGTGTGCGTGCGCGCGTAATATTTTTAAATAATTCACAAACATGAATGATATGAAACAAATGCAAAGGCAAATGCATGTACACCCTAGGTCCACAGATAAAAAAAAACAAACAAACAAAAAATAACCATCTGATTTAGTTTCACACTGGACTCTTGTGCTCAGGCTTGTGCCTCAGTGGTCCCCAGTTTTAGGTGCCCTTAGAGGCTACTTGAGTTCCTGAGCTGAGAATTCTGGATTAATGTAAGAGAAGCCCTGGAACTCATCCTGGTCCAGGTTAAGAATCACTTCCTGGTCGGGAGCGGTCAGGACTGGAGGATGACGGGTGAAAAAGCGGTCAAAGTTCTCTGCATCCCGACCGCACTGTGGAGAGGACGAGAGAAGAGAGGAGTGGGATGGGATGGTGGAGGTTCAAATAATAAGCAGTAAAAACTGGAACTGAAAAGAAAATGTGATCAAATGTGACGAAAACAACAGAAACCTGCAGAGCGGACATGAGGAGAAAACAACAACTTTAAGAGGGGATTAAAACAGAGAAATATTCTTGGAAAAGGAAAAATTTGCATTTCTCAGACAGAAATCTGTGATATAAATTAGCTGTGCACGGAATCTTCTCATGTTTTAATCCCACCAAATCCTTCAATAATCAGGTATCCTTTAACTGAAAACATGTGAAGCAACAAATGTTCAGCAAGCATTTGTTTCATAAGATGTGGAAGGCATTGATATCCATAAGCGAGATCCATGGAACTGGACAGTTCCTTGGCAGTGTTGGGGAACTCCAAGAAAGGATTTAACCACCAACCCTCCTCACTTAAAGGAATACACATTTTTCCACTGACCCCATGTGGTCGATCAACAAAGACATCTTTAGTTTCCAACATTTGCTATTAACTACAGCTGCCAAGCGAATGTTCCTACCAAACGCTAGAACTCAATAGTCGCTTTAACAGCTCAAATCGTTTTTGTAAAAACACATCACCTAACTGTCCCTTGACCTGCTCAAACCCCATCCAGCTCTTCATTAAGGCAGACTTGTGGATGTGGTTTAGGACTCACGATAACTTACAATGAGCTAGAAAAATGAACTAAACTTTACCGCTGAGGGAAGCAAGTTCAAATTAGACTGTAGCTGTAATTCTTAACCAAAGAAACCAAATTTGGACTTCAGACATGTCATGATTGATCAACGACATCTGCAGTGAGTGGAAATTGCGTTAATGAATTTTTTTTGGTCACATTCCTTTAAGCAGTAACAAAAGCACCATAAAGATAAAAAAAGATGTGCTTTTATCACTTCAAGGAATACACAAATATGGAATTTCAGAGCTCAAAGATAACCCATACTTAAAACCTCACAGTTCTTCTAATAGCTAAATGCCTAGGGATGCCATTGGGACATTGGAACCATACTGGAACTGGCAGACGAGTTTTTGCACTCATCTGGTCATTTTTCATGGATTTAGATTGAATGTATATACTTTACAAATATTTATGTCATCATCATCAACAGATATGTACAAGAGTATGGGATATTTGCATTAACACACAATTCCCATACTGGTGCATTTCTAGCCATAATCATGCCAAATCAGTGCCAACAATTATTATAAGCATATATAAACTTAGCAGACAATCTTATCCCCTGCCACAATGTAGTGGTGGAGGGAATGCGCTAAGAATCTTTATTACAACAGTGGCTTATAGGGAATCAAGCTGCTGTGTTTGGGGGCTGTTATCCAATCTGCTATCCTTCTCAGCGAAATTAAGACAAATAGAAACACCCACCACTGATAACCATACATGCAAGTGAGGGCAAATATAATGTGGCAGGATCTAAGTTTTAATTATCAGATGTAATTCCTGTATCAGGCATATAATAATATTTCCATTAATCAAACTACCATGTATCTGCTTCACTTAAAGTTGCTTGGAAAGTCTTTCAAGGTGATAATAATCAGTCATGTGCCAGTTCATGCTACGCAGGGCTTGCTGACTCCTAAATCTAATAGTCTACACAAATAATAGAAATTCGGCTGCTGCCCAAGTCTGGAGAGATGTTTTTTTAGGTCAAATATGATCAACACAACTTACCTTCTTGTCTTTGATTTTTAAAAATAATGTATGTATGGAGACATAGTAAGGCTCATACCCTCTATGTGTATGATCTTAGTACACTAGCGCAGAACATCAGATAAAAACATTAAATTCAACATATATTCAGTTTTAGTGCCTTTGAACTGACATCCAGCTTACCGTGGGAACATCATGAGCTGCAGAGCACAATGTACTCACTATGTAAGTTGTATATATAAATTCCCACTGAATTGTGAATCCATTCATTACCTTTTCACAGGAAAAAAAGTGCAAAATGTTTACACACCCTTTTGTTTAATGATGTGTTAATTTTTCTCAAGTCAGAAGACATTAACACATCCATTACAGGGAACTACCTTAAATAAGGTACTTTCAGCTAATTTTAGTACTCAAGTTCTACTTTTTGTTTATTATCTTGGAAAAAAGAACCTTGTTAAATTCAGTACATAAAAATCACTTAAACTAAATCAACTAAAACATGACCAAGGGGTACCCCAACTTTTGCACTCAACTGGATTCAGAGATGCAAACACGAGGTGTTTGACCATGATATAATACTGTAGCATTTTAATCTCTACACAATTTAACGTCAAATTTAACCAAACCAAAAGCAAATTTAAGATACCAGTGCAAACCTTATTGACATAACATATAGATAAAATTTGTTCATTTGTTATTTATTTTCTCTTTTGCAATATCTGACACAGGCCAACTGATAACTACATCCGCTAATCCTCTATAAATGGCGCAGAAAAAAACATGCCAAGGTTTTAACAAACTTGTGGTTGCAACTGTTTGGTTTGCAAACTGCCTATGCAAAGCAGAGGTTTACTTATGCCTCCCACATCATCCATCACTGGTCACATTCGGTATGCTGGAGCTGCATTTGTAAAATTGCACATCTTTATTCCTATACACATTTTGAAGGATATTACAGAATGATTTCCCCGTATATCAATCACAGCTGAAGTAGTGCCAGTTTTTGTACAAAAAATAACTTGAAAAATTATTTATCTTGAGTGTGTTAGCAATATCATAGAAATCAATTAATTCTGGCATTATCCAGAATTGTCAAAATTTGCAGATGTACATGTAAGCAGATATTGGCTCAATTTCAAGTGTGATTTGTTGGGTTTTTTTTTTCCAAAGTGGCAGAGAGTCATTGTGATATCTATTGTTTTAAAAATGATTCCTTTCAGTTGTAGTGTCTTGTCTTAGGCCTATGACTATAGCTCTCCTTGTACAGTCCAGAGTCCAGATTTAATACGGAGAAGCATTGCTTTGCAGTCATATGACACATAAATGAAACCAACCCCCCCAGGGTCTTAAAGGTGCATCAAATGTAGCAATTTTTAAGTCCAGGTTCACACCATTAAAAAGCACCAAAACATGCGCTTAATTTTCACACCTTCTTTTATACTCACACTTAGGGAATATCAGGATGAAACTAAGTATTAGATGTATTTATGGACAATCTGACCTCAAAAACAAAGAAGCAAAAGTTTTTACACACCACTTCTTCAAGCCAGCGAGGTAGATTTTCAGGGTAAACAAAATTACAACTGAATATAAATTTCCTGTGTTAATGTTCATCAACATTACAAATGTCAGGGAGCAAAATAACCCACACTTCCCTATGTAAAATGAACCTCACCCGGATAGCATTTATGTCAACTGCAGAAAGGCAGACATGTGCTTTGCCCAGACTCTGCTAAACCTCTTTGTCAACCCTATTAATCATTCCTTCCAACCCACTGCTGCATGTTCGGACTCGTGTCGTTGGGGATGGAATCAGTGCAACTACGCCTCAGTTGTCTTTGACTACTTTTGTAGAGGATGGGACGGGAGAACAAAACAAGATATTTAAAACTTAGACACACACAGGCAAAGATGGACCCAGACCTATACGTCAGAATCGGACTGTGACTTACCGCTTTGGGTTTGAATGGAGGCTGAACTTCTTTGTTCTGCAGTTTCTCCCAGTCCATGTAACGGAAGAACGCATGCTCCTTAATGTCTCGCTCGCCCTCTGGACCGCAGCCCAAACGCTTCCCTGGGTGCTTAGTCATCAACTGAAACACACAATGTTATGGTAGTCTAACATATCTGAAATCAAAGAGGATCTGCTGCAAATTAAAATTGAGTACTTTTTGAATAGTATTATCTGGAAAATTCGGTTTCTTTGACAAAAGCTTTTGAAACATGCATGTGTGTGTTTGTGTACACTTACGCCCTTGCATATGGCCACGGCCTCTTTAGACATGGATTTAGGGTAGGATACGTGGTGTTCCATGATGGACTGGAAAAGCTCATCTTCATCTTCACCATCAAATGGTGGCTTAAAGAGATTTAAAAAAGTATTTAATGAGGCCAAAGTAATACTAAATTTAAGTTTGCATTTATTTGATGAAAACGTTTCTAAAATGGATAATTACAGCATAAGTGTAATAGGAGGCGGCATATAGGTACATAAGAGTGGTACATAAGTGGTATGTTGGGTATAGGTAGCGGCAGATATTAAGTTCTAGTTCTTAACATCCCTTTACCTGTCCTGCTAGCATTTCATACAGCAGAACTCCATAGGCCCACCAGTCAACAGACTTCCCATAGGGCTGATAAGCAATAATCTGAAACAAAGGACACACTTGCAATTCTAAAAAGGTTTAACCCCTTTCCAAAGTAGCCATAACATGCAATTTCGAACTGCGCAGAAGGTCCATTGGTTCATCCTGGAATTTTAAGGGCTTGCCTTCAATTTAAACATTTACAAATATTTTTTACTTTCATTTTCATTATAATTATTATTATAATTATTGCTAAATGTAAGCGATAAACTTCATTTTTATTGCATATTTTCATACAAAGTGCTTTATAGATAATACATGTATATTTCACAATAAAAACAGACTAATTTTGTTGGTTGTGATACAGATATTTTTCTCTGGTTTTCCTACAAACTGAACATTTTTGCCCTGCAAACATATGAAAACCAGCACAGACACCGATAGTCACACCTACCTCAGGGGCGATGTAGTCCGGAGTTCCACAGAATGTTTTCGTGGTGACGCCATCAAACATGTTCTCTTTGCACATGCCAAAGTCTGCAATTTTAATATGGCCCTCCGCATCCAACATCACATTATCCAACTTTAGATCTCTGCAAACAAAAACAGTAAGATTAGAGTGACAGGGGAAGACCCCTGTGTATTTCCAGCCTCATCAACAGCCTACAGAAGTCACACTGTGCACTGCTATAGGAGGTGCAACTGAACAGGACTGTTTATTAAAAAATACCATTATATCCCATTATATTCTATTATATTCTTTTTGTTGTTATCAAGCTTTTTGTTACTACACAACATAGCTATAGATATATACCATTGAACACCTTTTAACCATCTACACAAAACATCCCTCTGCACCTTTTAATGCACAATTACTGCTTTTTTTAGTGAATTTGACATATTGGTAAAAAAAGGCATAAAACAGTTTGTGCAAATTATATATTAAATGTTTTATTTTTTCTACCAATATGTATTGTTTTGCAGAGAAATGCCATATTTAAGTGTGTATCCTGCAGAGGAAGTGCAATTCTTTTTGCTTAAAAAATAAAAAACAAAATAATTTTTACACCAAACTAAGACATGTTTTGTTGTCTGAAATTTGCTTATTCTATATTATAAGGCTATGTACGAAATGTTACTGATGAACCGTAGCTACAGAACATAAACAAGCAATTTATGATACATTTATATCAGTACATAAACCATAGACTTTATTTTGAATGGTGAAACTAGTGCTTGAAAACTGTCTCTGAATGCCATTGTTCATAGGGCTTCATAATACCTCCACAATAATAACTGACACAAACCCACATTTATAAAGACTGACTCCAACAAGTGTCAACTGTCACTCAGGTTGCTTTTATGAATTTTGCTGTAATTTCTGTTGAATTAAGGCTTTATAAATGTTTAGTACGTTTAATTCAACAAGTGTTTCTTGTTGATTTAAGTCTTTATAAATGTTTAGTAAGTTTATGTCAGTTGTCATGAATGGTTTACATAGGTATCATAAAGCTTTATGCAGGTGTCATAAAGTCTTAGTGAAACATTACTGCTTTGAGTGGAACTCTGGAAATGTTCCAAATGTCTAATTGGTTACTACAAAGACATGGTTTCTCACCTGTAAATGATGCCTTTTGAATGGAGGAAAAATAGACCAATAGCAATCTCTGCAGCATAAAACCTAAGCACACACACAGACACAGCTATTTAATCACGTCATCGTGTTATATGTCAAACTGGCTTAAAAAGACACTGCATTCTGCTACTACATGATGTTATTGAGCTGGGAGAGTGAAGGCTCTCTCAGTGGTCACCAATCCTTTTCATCGACTTGCATGGTTTATTTATGCCACCACAGCACTAATGCGTCAGATACAGCCAATCAGAGACTTCTGACAAAATTAATTAGCCGGAGCAGGCTGAGGCTGCAAATAGATGTGCTTCTCCTCAGACATAGGAAGAACTACTGCTTTTTTTATGTTATTGGACAGCTTTACACACTTGGCAGAGAACATTAACTGCCAAATAACTGTTGCATCAGCTAACAGACACCAGCGTTGACTAGCATGTAGGCTAATTCTCTCCAACCTGTGTGCACACTTACACAGCATGAGGTTCCTTAAATTTTCCCACTTGCTGTATCTGGTACATTAGGTCCCCACCATTAATGTACTCCATCACAAAATACAGACGGTCCTAGACCAACACACAGACACACAAATAGAAACACTGAGCAAGAGAATCTGTCATACTGGACACAGTAAATGATGTAAATGTATCTGCAGCGCACTGTTCTCATCAGTTTTTACACTATATGAGCAAAAGTATTGGGACAGGGTTTGGGCTAGGCTTCTTTCTTCTAGTGAAGGGAAATCTTAATACTTCCGCAGACCAAGACATTTTGGAAAATATTCCAGCATGGCTATGCCACAGTGCACAAAGCAGGCTCCATAAAGACATGGTTGGATGAGTTCTGTGTGGAAGAACTTGACTGGCCCGTGAAGAGTCCTGACCTCTAATCTAATCCACACCTTTGGGTTGAAGTGGAACGGAGATTGCGAGCCAGCCCTTCTCGAGCCAGCCCATCAGTACCTGACCTCATTAATGCTCTACAGAATGAATTAAAGTCTGTGTATCTGAATGCAATGTCATTAAAGTCCCTGTTCTTATAATGGCCAGGCGTCCCAATACTTTTGTCCACATAGTGTATCTGACACATCGTCTATACGAGGACTACATATTAAAATGTTTTCAGAACAAGTAGATGGAAAAGGGGCTCCATTCACTCCACGCACTGACCCGGTATTTTAGTACTTCCAGGAAATTTTTTAACCCCTCCTCTGTAGCTCAGTGATGGAGATTTGAAACACAGAGTTCCGGGTTCAAGCCCCACTGTGGACAGAATTTTGCAAATTTCTTCCCTGTGGTACTAATCAAGGGTTATCTTATTTTATGCCAACTGTGATGATCTATATGCACCGTAACTTGAAAGCAGGAGAGCCCCTTACTAAACAAAAAGTGGGTGTGTGCATGGTCTGTACCATAGTCTGAAAGCAGGAGTGTAGCTGAGTGAGGAAAGGAGGTTTCCCAGACAATGCAAGAACTCTCTTCTCCACCATTGTACACTCCACGTCATCATCCTGAATCACAACGTCCTTCTTCAGTATCTTCACTGCGTACAGCTCGTCTGTTCCCTTACGCTCTGCCAGCATCACCTGAATAGAAAGAAAGAGAGCTGGATCAGCCTATTTAGGGAGATACATCTTGTTACTGTAGTCACAAACTATAACGTATGTTAATGTTACAAGACTTTGAACCATGTCATGTTGGTCCATTCAAAAAAATAATGTCACATTTGCGATTGAGTGTTAAAGTTTGCGTACACCCACTCAAATGGCATGTTTTATTGGTTTTAAACATGAAAATAGTAGGGGTTTGTCCTCCACCCCTTCCAAAATATTACTGGCCTCTGGGTCCGAAGACTGTGAATCTGACAATGTCCAGTGCTGTAGGACACTACCAATCACTGCCTGTATAAATGTCAATACTAGACCCCCTTGGATCAGACCACTGCCAATAACTGCCTGTACATTTGATAGTGCTCAACACCTTTTGGATCTAAGCACTGCCAATCATTGCCTGTAAATCTGCCAATGCTCAACGGCACTAGATCAGAGCACTGCCAGCAGCTGCTGAAATAACAGTACCACATTGACGGGACCATGTTTGTTACATACTATAACAGGGTGAGAAATCATTACTATGGTCCAACTGATGCCCATAATCAAATGAGCCTGGAGAAATGCCCCCAAAAAAACAATTAATGACTGAAGCATGGAGCATAAACGATAACATAGTCAGCACTAAAACGAACACATCCTCTACAGGAAACAAATTTTAATACAGTGTACAAATATTAGTGCATAGTTTTTTTAATTATTTGCTGAATTTATTTTATATGTCTTGATGCTGAAACTAAAATGCATTGGTGACAAAACAGCTGTTAGCTTCATTAGCTCTAAAGGTCTTGGTAAAAATGGAGTCAATTTAATGAGTGCACACTCGTAAACCTTTTAACATTTTTTCCCTATAAATTACCACATACATGAGCGCCAGATTTATTGCCTTTTCCTTTGTAGCTTATCAAACCTCAAGCTCAAGCGCCCATGATGTGGGCTAATAAACATTTGCCATGTGAGGTGATAAAATACCCGCTATGTTTTAATGTATGTAATTATGCCAGACAACATCTTGCAGATTACAAGAAACATTACAATATGCACTTCACTGACATGGTAAAAATGAACACCATTTGTGGTTGAAAAGAAGACCTGAAAAAGTAAGTGACTGGTGTTTGTGTTACTGTGAATGTACATACATGCTTATGAGGGCTTACACATTTTTTCTGAATTACCTTGCCAAAGCTTCCTTTGCCGAGCACCATTACAAAGTTGAAATCAGAGAGTTTCACACGGTCCTGGTTACCATTGGCATCATATTTGGAGATATCGTTGGATGATGAACTGTCGGTGTTCTTATTGCCTGGACCAATCCTGGCCCTCTGGGGGGAGAAAGTGAGAGTCAGTAAAAGGAAGCCAACACTGGGAGGGAAACCATACTGTGCCTTAATTTATACTGAATGCCATAAATTTATACTGAAAATATATAACATTCTTAAAAATTCCAATGTGCACCCTTAGCCTCAGTGTATTACTGAGTTTGATGAAGAAGGACCCCCAGTGCCACATGCAGTAGAAAGTGAGAAGCTACTGGAATATTTGGAAAACTTTGTATATACAGAGTACTAAGTAGCTAACACTAAGTCAGACCATGCATGTATAATTTATGTTATAGTTTGGATTAGATTAGATTCAACTTGTTCCATTTGTTTGTTCCAACAAAATGCAGTTAGCATCTAACGAGAAGTGCAGAGTATATAACATACTATATATAACAAAGTTAACCACTTCACTTAATGTTATAATTGCTTTTTAATTATATTAAGTTTTAACCATTAATAAACACATATTAACCCACATTTTTAACTGGAAACCACTGTTCAAAAGACTGAAATCATTTGGTTCCAGATTTGGTTCCAGATTAATCCATAAAATAAATTCAGTAGTCTTATAACAGAATATTGTCAAATAGTTAGGACATTTAAGATAGGGCTATAAAGGGCTATAAATCTACGCATCTACTATAAATTCCTAATATGAAGTGATTCCAAACTTTTGAATGCCAGTGTACATACTAAAAATAATAAAATGCACAAACAGATTTAAGTAAAAAGGAGGCTAACCTCAAATTTCTGTCGCAGTTCTTCATTGCCCTCTTCGCCATCTGGGTGCACTGGAACGTTAAAATATTCCCCTTCTTCTTGGCCCAACAGCTTATACCTGTAAGACACACACACAGACACAGACACACACACATACGCATCAACACACACACACACACACGCATAAACACACACACACGCATAAACACACACACACACGCACACAGAAACACGCATGTGCACAAGTACATGCGCACACATACGCGCACACACACCCACACACTGACACACACATACCTACTCAAGCACGTCAGGTTGCAGAAAGCAAAATTGAAGCTCATTGCTATCTGCATGATTGAAATATATCTTGTGTCCTTGGTGGTCCTTACCAGCCGCTGACCCCTTTTTTCTGAAGCTCAGAGATACCAAAAGACAGAGAGCCCATGAAGTCATTCCTGCTGGTCAGATCCCAGTCCCACACCTCCACAGACAGACGCCTGTCCTTATCTGTGTCCCGCAGATTGCTACAGGAACAAAAACACACGAACACACGTACACACACACATACACACACACACACACACACACACACACACACACACACACACACACACACACACACACACACACAAAATGATTACATGCAATGTACAAATGTGCATTAATTCAAGTGTGTATTAAGGGTGTACAATTTCAATCTCAAAGATTCAATAGGCTTATGGTTCTTTTGGAAATGATTCACTGCATCATAAAATTATTAATTTCACCATTTTGACTCGATTACTGTGTTGTGTAAATATGTATTAACACGTAGAAACAAAATCTAGGTGTATTTTTTTAAACACTGACAAAAACTTTTATTTTAACCTTGAAAATATATTTAACGCCAAAAATGTACAGGCTATCTAGGCTAAAGGCAATAGCATTTTTTTGCAACTCCACACTTTATGTTCCTAGTAATATATATATAATTTATACATCTATTATTTACTTAACATATTAGCATCATATTTATTTCAGGTATTCTGTACAATACCAGATTTTCAGGGGTTCAAAATTTACATGTACTTTATTAATATTCGGTGGAACTGCTTAACTTCATCAAACCTTTGGGCCTCCTTGCACAGGCTGCTCACAACACTTGACCTACTGACTTTTTGTCATTTTCCTGTCATTTTTCCAGATAAAAGTGGTCTAATTCAGTCATAACTGGGGGCTTCCTTCATTCTTGGGTGTCCCAAGACATATGCGCACACAGTTGTTTGTACAGATGTTTGTGGTATTGTCAATTTGAGAACTGGTACAAAGAAGAGGCCAGACTCTTGGAAGCCCATAGTGTTTTTGAATGAAATCTTGCCTGAGTTAACTCCTCATATGACAACTGGCCAGTCACAAGTTTCAAAGTCTTTCTAAGCTTTCAGATTGTTTAAAGTGACCATTAACTTGGTGTATGTAAACTTTTGACCCACTTTAATCCAATATAGTGAATCAAAGTTGAACTAAATCTCTAATCCATAGTAAATGAAAGGGATATATGGTAACATAAAAGTGTATAGTTATATTATCTATAGAATTCATTTAGTTAAAACATCCTCAGCTATGGTCTGTTTCTTGAATGTTGTATTAATTGATTACAAACTTTGTAACATACAAAGAGAAGGTTTCTTTCCATGTGGGATTGAGGGAGCATTTGATGGTTTTGGTCTTCTGCTTGCTCTCACTCTTCGGGTCAGGAATCAGTTTGAGCTTCACGTATGGGTCCGACAAGCCATTAGGGTCCATGGGTACTAAGTTACGAGCTTCACTGACTATAATGAAAAAATAGAAGCACAGAAAGGACAAAAAGACAGAGGTCCAAGTGTAAGACATATAACTACTGATATATGTGATAAATAGAATACTGGTCAAATGACACTTTGTTGATTTTCTAAAAGAACCCGCGTCAGGGCAAATGCATGATTTATTTGTTGAATTTAACATATTGCATAAACTATAGAGCATAGCATAAAATGTAGCCTGTGCAAAAGTTTTGTATTTTACGTTGTATTTTTTCAGTGTGTTAAATACAGAAACTGCGCTAAAATTGGCAGAAATATTTAGGTGTGTACTTTGTATGGCTACTTGTTCTTTGTATGGGTACTTGAAAATTAACAAAATATGTAATTTGACCATGGGTATTCAGATTTTGTACTAAGGGGTATAACATGCCAGAACAAAACTACAATAAAAATGGAAAGTTGACAAGAGGAGAAAAATATACTCTAAACATTAATATACATGAATGTACGGATATTTTATTTCAAATAGCTTTGGAGCACTTACACAGGTCTATTTGCAATTTCATACATATACACACACACACACACACACACACACACACACACACAATTGTTTTTACAAATAAAAATTTACTGTCAACAAGCCATCCGGGGTGATATAAAAATGTGAATCATTGTGAATTTAGAACACTTCTTGTCTGTAGGCTAATTATTGACTCAAAATCTTGATTTATTTATCCAGCACCAGAAAACTATCAATGGTAGATGAAGCACTAGTAACTGGCGGCTGTTTGCCAATGTACTTTTAACTTAGGCATGTTTAATTGAGACATGTTTAACAGATATGTTTCCGATTAATGTGTGTGAAGAATGCAAAGTATACTGAAGTATCAAGCGGGCAGCTGATTGATGTGTGTGTGGGTGTGTGGATAAGAGAGTGAGAGGAAAGAGTGAAAGATGTGGGGCGATCGTTGGCTAATCGATCACATGATGCGTTTTTCAGAGGAGTCTGTTTCTACCCCAGGCTATAAGAGCTCTGTAAAGCTCTTTTAGGGCACATTGTCAGCATTCAGACTTGACAAACTGACACACGCACAAAAACGCCCAGTCTTTTAAATCCTAACCATCAATTTCCAAATTCAAATGATTTGATAGACTCTCCATAAATGTCAATTAATGTCTGGAACACCCTAAGTGCGCTGTACTCTACTCTTTTTCTTCAACTTGCATGCAAGTTGCGTGCAATACAATTTTCTTCAACTTGCGTGCAAACTATTATCTAAGAAATTTTATAGGCAAATCAGGCTTTGATTAGTCTTGCCACCAGAAGAACTCTGAACATCAGCCCACTGTTTAACTGAACTGGCAGCTTTCCACATTTCAGCAGCACCTTAATGCAAATGAAGTTACAGGCATGTCATTTTATATATATATATGACTGTTACTTCATGGTAAATTTATTAACAAAAACACAGTAAACCCCCACTTTAATGTGGATCAGCAGTCGTGGTTTCAGTCCAACACAGATTTTTTTCTGAAACCCCTGCACTAACGCAGAAAATGCAGATACCCTCCACATTTTTTTGTTACTTTTGTGATGTCTGGATCTCGTCCGCCACGCCCCCTCATCCTCATGCTGGATTGCTAAGCAGCGCACCCAGACATAAACCCAGCACGAGAACGAGGGGGCGTGGCAGACACGGCCCAGACCTTACAGGTTTTTTTGTGCCAATATATACATTTACTTACATTTAAGTGCTAAATTATTAAGAAATATATGCTTTACTAGTTTTGTAACATAAATATAAACGTAAATTCAGCCACATTTCCATATAAAAAATAACTATAAATTTTTTGGTACTGTCGGGAGAACACAAAGAATGAAATGCTGCTGTACTCAGAGGTGGGAGGTTTGAAAGTAATCCGAGAACGCTATTTATTCTCCTTGCTGCTGATTGGCTGCGGCCCTTTGACGCAGCGGCAATCCAGAATTTCCCCCATGGAGCGTCTCGAGCCTTCTCGTGTTTTTCGTTTTGTTCTTCTTAAAGCCTTGTATTTTTGAATTACTGTATTTACCTGCTTATACCAAAGAAAACACCAGCGCATGAATTACAGTACAGTCTTTACAGGGCTAACGTCGGTATTTTACATTCTAGCACTGCCAGAGTTCAGTAAAACTGTACAGTACAAATACGGGTTCACCTTTACATTTTCTTTAAAGGTAATGTATTAGGCTTTAAAATGAAATTAAAGTATTTTGGGAGCCTTTTTGGGGGCATATTTAGGGTTTACAATATAAAAAAGGCATTTTTAGACATTTTCTTTTACCACATCACAACAACGTGGTTTTTCACTTCACGCAGGTGCTCCTGGAACGTGATCCCTGTGAAAAGCGGAGGGTTACTATATATAGCTGATTCAGTTAAGTCACGATGCCTCACAGAGCAGAATAAAAGGACGACAAGAAGAATATCACAATTACAATACAAGGTTGTGCAGAGATCTTCAGAGGGGCAGGTGCTTATTAGTTTTTGTCAGGGTTGGGTTGGAAGTGATCGTTAAAAAAAATAGTCTAATAGGGTTGTTGGCGAGTTGTTAAACTGAAAAAAGACAGGTGTCTGAGCACCTCATGTATCCAGTAACCCCTGACATTCATGGGGGTTACGTTCCAAGAGCTCCTGCGAATAGTGGAAAAACTGCGGATTTGTGATGTGATAAAAAGTGTTTTGTTGTGTGCAGTGCAGTGTTTTATATGCCAGTGGCAAAGAAAAAAATAATGGAGAATAAAGTACTCTGATTCTGATTCCTAATAACCCCCTCATAGGTTTAATGGAAAATTATTTAACATTTAACGCATCATCACAACCGTACAATGAGGGTCACTCACTGGTGACGGTGAGTTTGCCGTCTTTTATGTCCGCGCTGATGTGCAGTCTTCCTCTCCTTTCTGTATGATCTGTCCCACACAGGCTCGGAACATTGGTCACACATCGCTTATGAATATTCATCATGCAGTCTGCAAAGACATACAAACATGTCTGAAAGTGTTAATGTGTGCTGGCTTCATATGACATCTCTCTTTCTCTCTCTCTCTCACACACACACACACACACACACACACACACACACACACACACATTAAAAACTCACACTCGGGATCTGACATGCCACCCATACACACCCACACACATCGTTAATACATTGTGTTCTATGGTAAAATATATGTATACATACACTTGCACACGCGTGTGTGTATGTGTAAATATACACTAATTGAATTTGAATACCTCATTAAATGCTGCACAAAATATTGCTCACAACATAAGGCTACAAGGTTCAAATGAGCTTTCCTCTTTACTTAATGACCAACCTCAGAAGCTTCAAATAAGCTTTTGTTGAAAAGTGAAAGTGAAAAAGTGAAAGTGACCATTCTGTCATACGTGAACACACCACAGCACACAGTGTCAACAGCATGAAATTCTTCCTCTGTATTTAACCCATTCACCTAGTGAAGCAGCAGGCAGCCAGGAACACAGCGCCCGGGGAGCAGTGTGTGAGGACGATACCTTGCTCAGGGTACCTCAGAGGTGCTTAGCAGTCTTGAGAATCGAACCCACAACTTCCTGATTGCAGGGAGAACGCCCTAACTACGAGGCCACCAGCTGCCCAGCTTTGTATTTCAATTAAAGAAAGCATTTATTTGATTCACCATACACATACATAAATTTGAGTTTTTATATAAATGAAAATTAAGAAAATATACATATATATATATATATAGTATATATATTTCTTTTTTTTTTTCATTTTCTTGCAATAGCATGATATTAGCCACTAGAGAGCGCTGCATGCAAATTTTCTGCTGACTGGCTTTTGAGGGTTCAGTAATTGTATTTGTCAGTTTTGTATATGTGTGTGTTTGTGTGTGTGTGTGTGTGTGTGTGTGTGTATTTAGGAGTACTTACTGTCACATTTCATCCCCTGGTGTATAAGTCCATAAAGCAGAGATCCACAGTGGTCACAGAATGTGGGACTGGAGTATGTGTGTACCTTAAATTTGTGTTTGCTGCGGGGGTCCTGTAAAACACACACACACACACACACACACACACACACACACACACACACACACACACACACACACACACACACACACAGTTTACATTTGTATGATTATGTAAACAATCTATTAATACCTTATGAAAATTAGAACATTATTCACATCTTTTTAATATATAGTATAACAATTCATCCCTATTTGACTACCCAAAACAATAAAATAATCTTCACTTTGCTCTGTAATTAGTGCAGAATATGCAACATCTTAAAATATTATCAGCTTACTAATGAGCCTATTAAAGTAATGAGTCACTTAATGTGACTTTGAACCTACTTAGGAATATAAAGCTGTCAATTAAATATTAATAAGACATGAATTTAGATGATGACACCATGCTTAATTATTCACTTAAAGTCTACGACTGTTTATACATTTTTTATTCATTATTAGTGATTTCTCTGTACTATACAGGTCATATAACGACAAAAGCTTCTAAGCGAGTAAGACTCCCAGTATGTGCTACGCAAGCGTGTTACTTTGTTTTGCACAACCGGATGACTATGAAGGCCTGTGTCAGCTGATCAGAGTTCAAAGATGTGTCTCATTCATTAACTTCATTAACTCCAGCAAAAAGTGTGCCTCACTAGAAAAGTGTGAGTCAAAAGTTCACCGGCCGGTCTGTTCCTCCTTGAGGAACAGCCGTTGTCAGAAAGTTGAGGGAACAAATTAAAGTGGCAGCAGTGGAACAATAATCATGTGGACATCAAAAGCAGAAGTGCACCAAAACTCTCCTGGCAAAGAGCAACCAATCAGCACCTCTGCCGATGATCTGTTGCTACGCAGGAGCATTGCTCATGCAAATAAGACACCGGAATGCTTTTATGAACTTTATGTTTCCAGTTGCAAATAGCAGACAGTAGGCTCACTAACACGCTCGCAGTTGTGCATGTGCACATGTCGCAGTGGCTGACGAGATCAGCTGCCTCACGCAGATAGAGCCATGCTCAGGAAGTACCTTTTTTGTGAGTGTTCACATGTCGGGAGGAAGCTAAGATATAAATAGACATTAGAGAAAAGAGAGCAAAGATGCCTCTCCCTGGTGGGTGTATGTGTTGCAAAATATACAGTACATATCAAATATATGTACAGTAGGTACACTATATGAAGAGTTATTTGAAGGGCCCACTTCATGGAAAACAAAAATAAAATAGTTTTATGTACATAAACCGCATTAAAGTTCACATAGCTGAAAAACAACCTGTGATATCAACCAAACCAACATATCAAGGCATATCTTCCTATTGAGTGTGCAGCAGTTTTGTTTTCTTGCAGCTTGAAACCATGAACATTCCTCGGTTCATAGACAAGTGTTAACTGAAACAGTTCATCTTAAGGTGAAGAGGTGACATTTTTTGCGGCTCTAATGCACCATTCACTCAAACAGTGTTCAGGATTGCTAGTTTGGGCATGATCATCCATTTTTATGTGACTTGCTGTGAACACTGCCAGTGATGTTTTGCCAGCTAAACAATTTAAGCTATAATACTAAAAAAAACAAAAAAACCCCACAATTTGTAGTAATACAAATAATAGCAATACTTTCTACAAATTATAATAATAAATGTATAATCAGCATTTTTTCTTCTATATGTTAAAATATATCTTAAACTTTTCTCAATCTTACAGAACATACAAATAATAATTCACATATTTGACAGAATATAAAAAAAACCATATTTGATAGTTGCAGTCCTGCTATAAACAAAGCAATCTTTAGTTCATATATAAGATGATGACAAATGTCTACAAAGCATAACAAGAGCATTGCTGGACTCTCTACCTCCACTAAAGTCACCCTCTAACCAGGCCGGCAAGCATGAACACACACGCACACGTGCGCACGCAAACACAGACACACAGCATCTAACATGTCAGTCAATAATATAGTAAAGCACTAGAGTGATTAAAGTGATAATCATTATGGGAGGGGCATCCTAACCATGTAAAGAGATTATGTGAGAAATTATGTTCTCTTGGGCTCCGACAAATGCTAATATTTAGCCATGAGGCTAACATTAGAACAGATGGGGGTTTAGCCAAAACAAAATAACAGAAAACAAAAAAATGGGCAACTTAAAAAAAACAAAAAACAGATGGGTCTGCCTTGAGAAAAGTAAAAGAATAAAGCAATAAGACATGTATAAAATAAAAGAAACTGACAATTTATGCACGTGTCAACAAGAACGCTGGCCTAACTTAAATCCAACCAAACACTATATGTCCTTTATGTCTATATGAGACAGACGCAGTTTTTTCCCAAAAGAAGAACGCATTCCCAGACAGCTGAGAGTTATACAACAACATCAAAGAAAACAATACCATGAATACAAACTCAGAAACCTAAACCGTCAATCACCTTAGTTTGAGCATTCTGCCATAGCAGGCATAGATAATGTTTAAGGACTGTTTACAACGTTCCTTTTATGAACTGATGCATGAAAGTAGATGTTTGCCCTGACATTTTGACATTTCAGCTTTTCAATTTTAGTAGTATTTTGTAGTTTGAATTTTGAAGTTGCATTGACTTCATACACCACGTCTTAAAGGATCAGTTTGGTTTGAAAAGTGCTGGAGACTACTGATTTTTGTTTTTTGTTTGTGGGGCCACAATATTCTTTTTCATGCTGTACCTTAAGAATCTTCAGCTCAGAGTTTGTATCTGTAAAACATCACCTAAATAATGTCTTTTTAAAATGTAATTAATAGAATACATACAAATGCTGCTTATATTAACAAAATTATTTCTCAAAATACATGGTGGAGAGAAGATCTGAAGGTGCTCATGCCCACTGGCAGTCATGTGCGTGCTGGGCTTTGTCCCCAGTCACAGCCACGGCAGTTCTGATCTTGGCACGCAAAGTTAAACTCTCCCTGAGAGTCACGCAGTTCGATGGGTTGCTCTTGGCCTTCGCTGTGCTGTTCAAGGCTGCCACTTGCTTTTGAAATTTACGTGTCTTTACAGTGGCACAAAATGGGCCAGGGCAAAAAATGCCCAGTAATCCCATTGTAAATGCCACTAATGTATTGAGCCCCAGTTTTCTACTTAAAAATAAGTTATAGAAAGGTTAAAAAAAAGTATCTCCCTTCCTCTGGGAAAGGGAATGCAGTGTTTCTTTTGATTAGAGGTCACAGTTGGAGCTTAAGGACCACAATGTCCCTTTACATTGATACATTCACATTAGTTGTACCTTTGGGGGCTACCAGTAACCGGACAGTACCGTCTTCTGACAGTGTAAGTAAGAAACTACCGATGACAATTTTTGGTCTTGACAGTAGTAGTACTTTTCCTGATTAAGTATTTTGTTTCCTTTGGCAAGCAGGGCCCCAGGGCTCTCCCCTGATGGTGGATGTGACCGCAAATGCACGAATGTGTGAGTGTGTGTGTGTGTGTGTGTGTGTGTGTGTTCATCTATTGCTTAGTCATGAGTAGATGCCGTATTTTTATCTGTAGAGGAAGTGTATCTCTCTGTATGAGGAAGGAGAAAGCAAGACAAAAGGACAGACAGAAAGAGAATTAGTGAGATAGAGAGAGAGGAAGAATGAAATGCAGACTTACATCTGATGCAGGGCCTTTGTCTGCTCCTGGGCAGGAGAAAGTGACAAACTCATGGCAGCGTTTGTGTACCACAAAACAGCAAACTGGGGAGAAAGAAAGAGAGAGAGAGAGAGAGAGAGAGAGAGAGAGAGAGCGAGAGAGAGAGAGAGAGAGAGAGAAAGAGAGAGAGAGAGA
>JBBPCX010000088.1:29925348-29944790 GCA_037974365.1 Hydrocynus forskahlii | reverse complement strand
CACACACACACAAACACACACAAACACACACACACACACACACACACACACACACACACACACACACACACACACACGCATTTCACTGGCAATAAGACATGCATTTTGACCACAAGACTCTTTTGATAAAAAAGTGTCAGTTTGATGTTTAAAGAGTCCATTTCTTACACTTTTTCCAACCCATCTTTATCCTACATTTATTCCTGTGCTTTTAAAACAAATATGTGTAAATGATTACTTAATTGGCTGGCCTGTATTGTGCCCCCCACAACATTAGAGGAAATGGGCGAAGTTAAACTGCTGTAAGCCAAATAGGCCAATACACATGAATGTCTGGGATTGTGTGACATCACAATGAATTCCACATGCTGGACTGGTGGTTTAGTTTCCATATATGAAACAAAGAAAAGGAAACATTTCAAGACTTTACCACTCTAGAGCCAATACCACAGCCATACTGTGCCATTCCATACAGGGTCAGTTAGTTTCTGAGAAAATGCCTGCGAATAAAACATATCAGGCTGAGGATCTCTGCATGCTCAGATATGAATCAATACTTTGTAGACGTGTTTCATTTTCAGTTCAGTCACTGATGCGTTTAATCAGTTAACTGAAGTCTACCTCATGCTGTAATGGGCACTTTTTGGCCTGTCAGGTTGGCTGATGTTTGAGTAGCCCAGCAGGCTACAGCTCAAAAACACAATGGGTTTGACATTAGCTACTCCAACATCAGTCACTTCACTTTGCTGTGAGTTTTTATCATCCTCTTTCCCAGAAGAGCACCAGTTATCAGAATCAAACCTTTCCTGTACCACAGTCTGGATAGCCTGCTCACTAAACTCATTAGGATTGCTGCTAACTAGGAGAGGGAAGCAGGCTAGCATTAGCTTAGCCCAACAAGCTACGGTTCCAACCACCATGAAACAGCTCTAAAATGGCCTTTTTATCCTTCAAATATCAAATTCTCAACTTCACTCCCTCAGATTTGAATCATTAGCATCCAAACAAGTATCAATGTAGCTTTGACCAAAACTTAAATTTGGGGCAGTTAGTGGCCTAGTGGTTAGGGACTGCTAGTGGCACCTCTTGGGTACCTTAAGCGAGCTACCATCCCCACACACTGCTCCCCGGGCGCTATGTTCCTGGCTGCCTGCCGCTTCACTTGGTGTATAGGTTAAATGCAGAAAAATTATTTTGTGTTATTCACACTGTGAGCTGTGGTGTGTTTACGTATAACAAATGGGCACTGACCATGTGTTAAGTGTTATATTTGAAGCTTCTTGATTGGAGGCTGAGTAATTATCCAGGATTAGGTGGCACAAAAGCTACATAAATGAAAAATTAACAAGGTCAGTTACGTCATTAAGTCATTCCACTCAAAGTTTCTGCCATCATTAAGCATTTGGATAAAAACAAGAATGCCAGTTTTCTAGGTCTTCAAGCAAATGTAATTCATCTAAAAAAACCCAAAAAAAACACACACCATGTCTATTCATGAAATACACGAATTCATGAACTCAATACAGTTGTATGCAAACTCTTTGAAAATACCATATTTCCTTAGTAAAAAAGGGGGCACACTGTGCTGTAGTTCCTCACTGACACATGCGCTGTTCATTTAAATTTCAAACATTTTCAAGGATTCATGAACACACTGTTACACTTGATCCCAACTAACTGGAGAAGAGTGCAGACTAGACACAATCATACAATATTTTTAACTGATTTTTGTTATAAATAACCAACCAGACTTCTGGTTAACGTGCTTATTTCACACACTCCTGAAAAATAATTTGACAGGACATATTGTTTAATGTGACTGTTCTATTAAGGAAAGCACCCGTCCAATCATGAACAATATATTGGGAAATTGTTTTGTAATATTTTTTTTTTTTACAGAATATGTTTAGGTAAGAGTCTGTGAAATCTGACGAATGCAAATATTCTGCATTATCTGAGAACTTATTTAACTTGCTCTTTTGGTATGAACAATGTGGTTAGTTAAAAGAAAAAAGGCATTTGAATATTGAAATTAGATATTTATAGGAAATTAACTTTCAGTGATATATGACTCAATATGTGCCAAGCGTGGTGAAACGCAGCATTCATTAAAATTGTTAAAGAGATTTAAAGAGTTAAACAGGTTTAGGTTAGATTTAACATAATTTTATTTGCTGATGAAACCCCATTCTAATGAGAAAAAATTCACTCAAGCTGCTTGACTTTAATTATAGGAATGAGGTAACTAATCTAGTGAGTGAGGAATACCCCAGACAGAGGAAAGCCCTAGATAACTGCACTGTTGCTCAGGGCTCATTTGAGTGTGTCTTACTGACTTGCTGTCACTTTGCATGATTGCTTTCCCCTGGAGAGGACTGCTGGTCAGAAAACAGTTGTAGTGGTATGAAGCTCATCGGGATGCAGTATTATATATAGCAGTACTTGGTCCTCATCAGACCTATATTCAAGGAGTAACCCTCCAGAACTAGACATATTCCATGAGCTGGTCCCAAAAGATCCAGACTGACACCAAACCCTCTGAGGCAAAGACCCCCTTTACTCATAAAGGAAGACTCATTCTATTTTTATAAGCAATGAATCAAAGGGGCAGTGTGGAAATTGCAATTTATTAAAGAGACAAACAATTTTAACAGAATCAATTTTAATTGTTGTCTGAAACTGCAGTCTAAGGCTTGGTTTTAACACCTGGCTTAAGTTGGGTAATCTTAGCAATATTTACACCCAGCATTTCCATGGGTATAGAATGACTACCTTTGAATGGATTATGTGACAGGGGATGGTTGCAATGTACGTTTTCTATGTCTCTCAAAGTTTTTTTTCCCTATAGCAATTGCTACAGCCAAGAGAGCTGCCACTGTTTACCCTCTGGCAGAAACCTTCTGTTTAGGCTGTTTTAGTGATGTTTCCACTCACTATATAAACCCCACCCACTGTGAATCAAAACTTTGACTGACTGATGCCACTGTCACTACCTAATTATTTATATTTATGGCATTTAGCAGGCGCTTTTATCCAAAGCGACTCGGATTCCCTAACTACAGGAGACAGTCTTCCTGAAGCAACTTGGGTTTAAGAGTCTTGCTTAGGAACCCAGTGGTGGTAAGTATCCTACCCATTAGGCCACCACCGGGGGTGGGGGGGGGGGGGCGTAGTCTGATGTGTTCAACACAGCTCTTGAAAACTAGCCAATGGTAGAGCTCACTTGGCTATATAGGTACCATACAGGGGAAAAGCTCATTAGACAATTTTCCACTGGCCATTTTAACTTTTAACCACACTTAAATAATGAAGTAAGTGTAGCACTACAGTACCAACTGAATGAACTCAAAATGCCAGACACATTTTTCCAGTTCCCATAAATCATAAGGCCAGAAAGGCCCTGAGGGTTCCCCTTTGTATGTGGTCACATGTGTGCCTGACCAAGGTGGTTTGAGTAATCAGATCACGATGTGTCTCTGAGACGTACTGAACTACATTCAGACCCACACTTAGCTGCAATGAGGCATGCTCCATTAATATGAGGGGTGATGTGATGCTTGTTGGATAACTGCAGCGATATTTGCTGCACAAAACAACTAGTCTAAGTTGACTTGGCTATTCTGGGGCTGCAGCTTTAAGTGTCCTTCGTCTGACCACCAGCATTATCTACTTGTAAGTCCCAAGCTGCTCCAGGCTTTTGACAGCATGGCTGTTGTATGAAAAAAGAGCAGCAAAAAGCAGTCCTACAGAGTACTATTTAATACTAGAAGTGTGAACTGGGCTATGCAACTGCTGTGCAGATTGTTGCATACAAAATCATTCGTGTTGAGTTTCTCATGATGTAAATTCAAGGTCTGTTTTAGCTTGCATATTAGCTATACACATTGCTAAAGCTGTAGCTCTGGCTGACTGCAATGTCAATTCATTATCTTGAGACAACAAAAGGGCATGAGAAATTTGATGCTGCACAGTCCTTTGGTAGTCAAATGCATTTCTCCTAGTTCTCTGATAAGTTGTCACAGTTATAATCATTGTATGTTGAAAAAATATTTAACTTACATAATCATCTGTGCTAGGAGAATGACCATGTCCACTCATTAAAAAAAACACAATCTATAATATGTAGCCTCATCTATTCTGCTTACAAATGTGCTCACATTCACATTAGTGATTAGAAATGGCACTTACATTCTTTGCTTAATAATCCAGTTGTCAGGACTGTAAGCCACAGTTAAGACTGTATAGGCCTGTAGAAGTTTATCTTTCAGCTGCTTAAGGGTGTGAAAGGAGCCTGTGTTCTTCTATATGGCAAATTAACAAAGGCCCAGACAAGACATGGGCTTTGAGACCTATACAGTGACTGCATTTTTGTGGAGCCCAGTACACTGACATATAGTTCAAGACTCTAGCATTTCTCCACATACCTGGACAGTATTACTGGAATTCCATTTTTTCACCAAGCGAAGCACCAGGTGGTCCAGAGTCTGGAATTTGGCAAATGTTCAATTATTTGGAAATCTAATGAGGAGGTAATAAGTAGGTTCTTTGTTTTGAAAAAGCATAAAAAAATACTGTTCTGTGCAAACATTTGGACACCCCTGGTCAAATGATGTGTTTTCTAAGTGAAAATAAGTTCACACCCTCATCAGGGAACACACAAAAAGGTAACATATGTTTTGATTTTTTTTCTCCAATTTTAGTCATGGCCAATTGCATCCACTACCTAGGTCTCCAAGGTTAAGAAGATCATTTATGCACAACAACAGCAAGAACGGCATGTGTTGCGTCACCTTACACTGTAAGATCAGCAGAAGGATCAGTGAAACTGACCCAGACACTCTAGCTTGCACAAAGGAGTGTGAGAGTGTTATGTGTGCGTGTGCATTTGCAGTACACCTCAGTTTAACCAAAAGCACTGCACCAGCACTCCTATTTCCCTAAATCCCTCTTTCCCTTAACTGATTCACTTCCTTGTTCTTTATTTTGTCAGTATCAGAGTTTGTATAAAATACAGATCTATTCCCCCAACATATGGTGTGCGGTACCATATGAACTTGTTGGACAGCCTTTTCCAAAACCACGGGCATTAATATGGAGTTAATATGGAGCCTGTCCCCTTCCAAGCTATGATAGCCTCCACTCTTCTAGGAAGACTTTCCCCAAGGTTGCGTGTCTGTGGAAATTTGTGCCTTTGTGAGGTAAGACACTGATTTTGGATGAGAAGGACATTGTTGACATTCAAATCATCCAAAAGGGGTTGACTGCACTGAGGACAGGTCTCCATGCAGATCACTACAGTTCCTCTACATCAAACTTGTCAAACCATGTCTTTATGGACCATGCATAGTTCAGCCATTTGGGAACATTAAAGGGGCTTCCTCCAAACTGTTGGAAGCATATAATTCTCTAAAATTACTTTGTAAGCTAGAGCATTAATCTTACCCTTCACTAGGGAGCTGAACCCAGACCCTGGGTGAATTTGCATGGTCTACCACTATGTGGCTGAGGTGTCGCTGCTCTTAGACGCTTTCATTTCACAAAAATAGTGCTTACACAAGGGTAGCAGGGCAGAAACTGACTTGTGTCAAAAGTGGCATCCTATAGCAGTGTCAAATTTAAATTCACTTGATTTTATACACCCATTATAACTGAAAGCGACAAATAAAATAACTAGAAGGAAAAATCTATCTACTTTTGGCCACATAGTGTATAAATGAATGAACCTGAAATTTGTGTTAAAACAGAGACAGTTTAAATACATGAATCACAAATAAAGCAATAAAAATAAAAAGCTTATTTGAAATCTGGTAACCTATTAGGCCACCCAGAATGCTACTGTAGTAGAAATATTTAGGAATTATGCCATATTACCTTGCCTGATTACTGTTGCTTGTGCAGTGGCAATACTGTGATCACAGCAACTAGATCAAAACAAAAGCAATACAGACAAAAATTTGGCTAACTGCCCAGTGGTGCAACCGAATCCTCCCTGTGTTGTTTCTAAGCCTGAGGAGACCTGACATTGACATTTGCCTGTAAAATGAAATGGTCAAAACTGGCATGATTCAAAGGCATTTTAACTGAGTCAGGTCAGGGTAAAGGAGCGCTGACCTCTGTCTCTTGTCTCATAGGCCTTCACACGCAAAGCTGTCTCCAACACAAGAAACAACGTTTAAAATAGCAATCGGATATGTGAGTGTGTTTTTCCAGGAGTTAGTAAATTATCAACCTCAACTTTGTGTTGTGTGTTAATGCTCCATTAGCAACCTAGCTGATGTAGTACACTGGGGACTAAAACTTACATGCTGAAAACAGTCTCTTAACTATGTCTAAAAGAGGACTTCTATTCATTGTGCTTACCCATATGTGAAAAAGTAATGTCACAGTGTACTTCTTTGTTGGATACCAGCTAGTGGTACTGGTGCACACTGAATTGTGAAATTAATAAATGCCACATACACAAGACAGAATTGTATAATTATTCCAGTCGATGACTTAATAATCCATCTGGAGCCCTATCTTTGAATGGTAGTCTCCTGCCTTTAAATGCCAAGTGGCTTTTATTTTAAAGTCATGTGCACTTTTAAAAGAGTCATTTTATTAAACAAGGATGTTTGTATTATGCTCCAAGCTCACTGCAGCTGGAAGGCCAGCTTTTAGATCTACAACAACTGCTTTTCAAGCTGATGCATTTATTTTAAGTGGTTTTGTCTTATATGTTGTATTTCACATTCCTGATAAACTATACATTGTTGATTATCAAGGCATCCATCCTAAGCAGGGTCCCCAACGTCCAGTGAATACAAACACTTCTTTACAAGAGGTACCAATCTAGTTTTTTTTTTTTTTTTTACATTTACACATTTTAACAAGAGGTAACAATCTAGTACGCAGTATCAGCTGAAAATCATTGACTGGATATCAAAGGTGGAAAAATGAATGAATCTTATCCTGTAAGAAATGTAGCCTGAAATAACACACATTGTGTGGTGTCATGCCATTGTATCTTCTTATGTCTTAGTGAAGTAGGAGGGATTGAGTTTGAAAAGCCTGTTAGCTGCTCATCTTAAAGGAATGGTATGGTAAAAACAAAAATCACATTTTCGAAAAAATAATTTTTCACTTAGTCCAGATGTGGCTGAAGAGTTACATTTTTACGTATAGTAAAATATAGTATACTTATAGTAGCATTGGCTAATATTGCTAACATTAGAAGTCAACAGTCATCTAACTCTTTTCTTGAAATGCACCTCCAAAATATCTATTAACCCACCCAAGCACCAACCACATCCAGCTCTTCATTAAGGTGGTGCAGACTTGCTGCTGGGGTTCAGGACACTGTATGACTTACTGCAAGCTGTGAAATGAACAAAACTTGTAGCTGAAAGCTGGGGGCAGCCTTTTTAGCCAACAGTGTCTGTTTTCAAAAACCACTGCCAGGGCAGGACTACAGATCTAGAAACAGTGCTTTTGATAGTGGCACTCATAAATAAAGAGAGAGCTTTCCCAAGATCAGTCGTTTTCAGTCTTGGTGGCCTGTAGTTTTGTTGATTTTAGCCTTGCAGCTTCTGTTCTAAGCAAAAGCTAACTGATGACTACATCTGGGATAAATGGAAAATCGTGTAAATGTTATTGTTTCTATGAAGAAATGTTTCCCAGGTAAAGTGTTTCAATTAAGGAGAGTTCATTTTAAAAGTCAGTAGTTTCAAATGAAATAAATATCTGATACTGAAGGACAATAATTAAAAAGGCTTCAAATCTAAAAAAGAAAAAAGGGCTTTCATGTCTGTATTTATTTGTTTCATTTATCTCATTTATTAATGCCACTTTTTACATTTTACTTTAAAGATGAAATAATGGTATATTTGTAAAATTCTGAAATAAAATTAGGAACAAATGCTGAAGTGTTTAAATGTGCGGTTCAGTTAATGTTGTCCTCAGATCATGATATGAAACGCCAAGCAGACGAATTAACGCATGGTGTGAAAAATGAATGAAACAAATGTGGAACTTGGTGAAGAGCTGGTGAAGGCTCTTATTTATTGCACTTTTGATGGATAGCTGGACATCAATAAAAACAGAAAGGTTTGTTGTAAGCACACACGCTACGTGACTGATACTCGGGAATTTAAAAAATAATTCTCAAGATATAAGAGTTATAAAACACTGTTGAGGATGAAGAGAGACACTGATTGCTGAAAGAGGATGTTGCTGAATGGAAAAGTCACCATTTCTGCCAAAACTGATAATGCGAGAACTGACGCTAATGCCGTGCATATGGGTTGGAGACACTTTTGTACAAGAGGAAAAACTGGGAATGCAACCTGAAATGCAGCTTGGCTGAATTTTGGTTGGAACTGATGTAAAAACAGAGGTTTGGGATTACATAACAAGAAAAATGTCTTCTCACTGTAAACGCAGTGGATGATTAATGTGTAGTCATGCAAGCACATGGATTTTAATCGACACGAAAGCTTGAATTTAATGATTCAATTTATGCATTTTTGGTTTTTGACACGTGCTTTCACACAAACTCACAGGAGGAGTTTTTTTTCCACTATGTGTGTTTGTGTGTGTGTGTGTGCAATGCTCCAAAGCAAAATGTCCCTGTCAACAACCACTTCTTCAGGACAAACATGGCCTATAACCAGAAAAACCGCAGTCCCCCTTGCTCTCCCCCTTTCACAGCACTTGGAGGCGGGAGTGCCGCTTCTCTCACACACACTGCAGTACCATAACCCCCAACCAAAATCAGGGCAAGCAAAACAGTTTAGCGCCATAACACCGCCACACACGGGCACACTCTCCTCCTCCTCCTTCTTCTCTCTCTCACTCACTCACACACACACACACGCACACACATCACAGTAATTCAATAATCATTCTTTTTTCTACGTTCAAGACTGCGAGACCTACCTTGGCACTGGAAGCCTTGCTTGCCAAAGCCCCTGCAAGAAGAAGTGAGACGTTGTGTGAGATTTTGACCGATAAGGAGGCACAGAAGCTAAACAGGGCTAGGTGCATTCCTCCACACTGGTCTTTCCAACACACACACACACACACACACACACACACACACACACACACACACAGTCTCTTGAGAGTGAGCCATATTGTTTGTGAAGTCTGCAAGATCAAAGCAGTAAATAACACACATCCTACAGGTTGTCCCCCTGTGTATTGTCTGCAGTGAGCAGATTGATGCAGAAGCTCTACTCAAGGTTTCCAACATGAAATCTGAGGGCCCGTCGTCTGAGCGCTTCAGATTTCTTCCGAGACCTCTAGACTGCAATGCATCACGACAGCCAGGACAAACCGGATGCGCCACAATTTCTCCATTATATTTGTGTGTGTTAAAAAAAGACAATACAGATGGGACATTGGTTATCTATAGCCAGATGTTCCTATCAAGAGCATCAAGTGAGTCACCTGTGTCTCTGATAACTGCATACCGCACACTAATGCATACCCCCCCACACACACACACACACATATGTATCTGTTAAATGCCAGCACTTAAAGATAAGCCTCTTTTTGGACATTTAACTGGATTCTCCATCTTATGCATTATAAAGTATTTTTTCTTTTGGTTGAGAATGTCTGAATGTCCCAGATGTGCAGGTATGCTGTCGACGTTTGGTCCCCACAACGTGCCAAATACTCTCACTCTCACTCTCACTCTCACACACACACACACACACATACACACATACACACACACACACACACAGGGAGTGTCTGAAAAGGGGGGTCTCACCAGATGAAGTCGGTGCAGTGGCTGCAGAAGGTGGGCTGCTTGAAGAAGCGCGCGATGAATTTGTGCTCCTTCACCTCGTGCACGTTCTTCTGCCGCAGCGCACCCTGCCTGGCGAAGCCCCGCGCGCCGCTCGCGCCCTCCGCGTCCCCGGCCGCTGGGTCCGCCATGACTGAGTCTCTCTGATCCGCCCGATGGCTCGCTGCAGCGGGGGAGCGGACAGAGACGTGAGGAGGAGGGGGACAACCCAAACACACACACACACACACACACACACACTCTGTCTCTCTCACTCGAGCCCGTCGCCCCGAAGCGCTGCTCTACGGCTCTGCGCTCGGCTTCCCGGTTGGTGGGAGAAGCTCCGCCCTCCCCTCCCCTCCCCTCCCCTCCCCTCCCTCTGCTCTCCCCCCTCCACAGGCACGCGGATGTGGCACAAGGGGGGCCGCGCGCGAGGGCGTCTGTGCCTAGGTGTGCGCGTGGTCAGTCCCTGCAGTCCAGCTGTGATTTTAGATCTCTCTTTCTGTTTCTCTGTCTCAACAAGATTTATTGGCATGAATGTGAATTACATTGTTGCCAAAGCAAACAAAATGTATGGATACTCAAATACATTGAAACAACAACAATCACAGCAATAACAAAACAATAATTTAAACAAACAAACAAAAACAAATAAATAAAACAACAGGACCATGGACATTTGGTAAGGTAAACAACGTATTAATATTTTGTTAGTTACTTGTTGCCCCTCATATTATGACATAATAAAATGTATTTGGCTGCTGGAAGGATTACATCTTTCCTTTCTCCTAGAATGAAAGGGAGTTTATTTTCATCACTTTTCTGGTGAAATTTAGGGAGGATGTTCTGAATGTGTTGGTATAGTGTTTTTCTGACGGTCTGGTATTTTGGACACTGTGTGAGGAAGTGCAGTTCTGTCTCCACTTCTCCCAGGGAGCAGTGTGAGCAGAGTCTCTCCTCTCTGGGCTTCCAGCTCTGTCTATACCGGCCCGTCTCCACCGCCAGCCTGTGGCTGCTCAGTCTGTACATCGTCAATGTCTTTCTTAGTTCTTTCTTTGTTCTTTATTTTTCAGAGCTGTGAGGTACTCCGCTGTTTTATAATCAATGTTTAATTTTTCTCTCTTTCTCTCTCTGTTTCTCTTTCACCCCTCTCTCCCCTTCCTTCTGTCACTGACGTTCTCTGTCTCTTTCTCCCTCTCTCTCTCTCTCTCTCTCTCTCTCTCTCTCTCTCTCTCACACACACACACACACACTCTCACTTGGTCTCTCACTTTCTCCTTCAGTCTCTGAAACTCTCATTCCCTCACTCCTCTCCTCCTCTCCTTTTCAGCCCATCTGTGTCTCTCTCCCCGTTCTGTTTGACTTGCTCTTAATTCCTCCGTCTTTCTCAGACTCTTCTCGTCCTTATGTTTTTTCTGTGCTTTGTTTCCTTTTTTTTCTTTGAAACCAGATTGTGCCAGTAAGTTTTAAAAAATGTAGTCTCCCTCTCGATCTTTCTCTGCGACCCTAGTAATGATTAAGCGGTTACAGAAAATAAATAAATTCAACAAATAAATATGAACTGTGCATTAAAATGAGAAGAAAAAGGCCATGTTTCTTGTAGAGGATGTGTTAACATACTTTCATTGTAAAAAATACAGTATTGAAATACACTTTCCTACTGAAGGTGCTCAAACGTCCATACATTTATCATCAACAAAATTAGTTTTATGTTTGCACACTTTAGTTTTATGTTCACTGGCAAAATATAACACTGATGCAAATGTAAAGTTTAATATTACTTTTATTTATTTTTATTTTTTTAATCATAAAAGTAAGTCATATGTACATACATGCATTGCCATGCCAGTAGTCCTGTATAATTAAGAAAAAGAAGTGCTGATGATGCAGTTTGCCAGTTTAGTATTAATACTACAGGGAAAAAAACAAGAACCAATGAATATTAAAAAAAAAAAAAAAAATTAAACAAAGCTGAGATATAACCTTCAAAGACAAAGTTCTATTGCTCATGTTTTGCCACTCATTATAATGTATTATGTATTTTAACTAGCTATGAATAGCAATTTGCATGCCAGTTCTAGTGCTGTCAGTATAAACCAATTCAAGATATCACTTTCAGTCCAAATGAGCTAACAAGTTTACTTTAGGCGGTTAGCTTTCTCTTTTGAAAGTTTGTCATGGGGGTTCAGCAACACCTAGGATCAAAGGTGATGGATTCCCATGTACTTCTTGAAAAGCATCAGTAATCCTCCCTCTTCAATGCGGCTCGCAGATTGTGCCAAAACTCTTCTCTCTTCTCTTCCTCCTGTGGCCACTCAAGGTAAGTCCTGGAGTTCATTATTTTGCGCAGTTTGCAGAAGCGCTTGGGTATGGTCTCTTTGGCGATCGGCTCCAGAAGGATCAAGATGGCTGAATCGTTGTTCTCGTCAATGATACGGAAATGGGAAAAGTCCAACTCGTAGCGGCACCACTCGCTTGAGACAAAGTGCTCAGAGAGAACGAACAGAGTGCAACGGCTCCTCTCAATAGACTCAATAATGTTATCTATGATCCACCGGCCTGGACAGAAGTCTCGCTTATGCAGACAGAGGGCGAAGGCAGGCTGATCACTTTCTAGCTTTGGTACAAGGATTTCTTCAACCCACTCAGAGTCTCGCTGACTATATGAAACAAAAGCATCATAGCACAGATTTGTCTCTGCTCTGCACACTGCTGGTCTTCGTTTTGCTTGTAACCATGCCTTGATCATCTGCAGATACCAAAAAATATGAAGCTTGTGACAGGTCACAGCAACCAGGACTATGGTGAGGACAATCATAGCACAGAGAATGGAGACTGCAGGAATCATGTGACACTCAAACACTGATATCTGAGCACTGTCAACTGTACGACCCCTCAGTGTGAATGGAGAGTCACATACATAACTATGGTGGCCGTCCCTGAGGGTGACCAGGTGGTCAATGTCGTATTTGAAAAATGACAAAAACTCACAAGTGCAAACAAAGTTGTTCAGACCAGCTTCCAAATATCGCAGGTTCTTAAATTTCATCAGGTCACTCTTGTTGAACATGTTCAAGGTGTTTCTTTGAATGAGTAATGTATTCACACTGGGGAACCCTCCACCTTCAGGGAATTCTTTAAACCTGTTTCCAGAGAGATTAAGCTCCACAAGGTTGGGAAGACTGTGGTGAAATACTGTCAAGTCATTTTGACTGAGATCCAAAACTGTGAGGCTCAAAGGTAAGCATGGTGTCACCCTTTGTAGTTTTGTGGCAGACAGATTCAGAAATCTTAGACTTGCAGGCCAAGTGCACTTCTGAGGCATTGTCAAAAAGTCATTGTGACTGATGTCCAGAAATGCCAGCTTCTTAAGATGTGTCACCAGGTGGGGAACAAGCTCAAAGGATTTTAACGAGTTGTGGCTCACGTTGAGAGTGGTGAGGTTGTGCATCATGCTCATGCCATGACATAACGTTTCTTCCAGTGTGATATCTGATAGCAGATTTTGGCTTAAGTCCAGGTATTCTATCTTTCTCAGAAGCAGAGAAGTCACGCATGGCATGACAAAAACTGTGCTGTTAATCACAGACACCTCTTCGGGATACCGGAGTAGAAACGCAAGCTGGATCATACTGCTAAAGCGGAAGAAGTCTTGGATCTCAAGATTCCTAATGAAGATGGTATGCAGACTTTCATAGCGAGCTAAATGAGCTTTTTCCCACCTGCCCTCACCTCTGAATTTGATATCTTCAAGATCAACATAAGCCAAAGGGGATCCATCCAATACCTTCAGGAAGGAGGTGACTCCTTCATCTGTTGTGCTCACATTATGCATAGTAAGCCTTGTGGTTCCCCCTTTTCTAACCTCTTTAAATGGTTGCATAGATTCATTTGTGTTCAGCATAACATCTCTGATAATCAGTGATGTCTCAGGATGGGCAACATCTTGAAGGATCTTTGAGACAAGTGTTGGGTTTTCTTGAAACAGACCTTGAAGACTCAGTGAAACTGTTCTGGTGGATCGAGGAGTCTTGAAGCTGCCCGTCTCGTATGACCTCAGGTTACTGCCAACAAACATCATCTCATTCAGTTGGTTAAGTCCACTTAAGACATTCTTGTTTACTTTTTTCAGAGAAGGGTTTCCAAACCTCAGTGTTTTTAGGTTCCCTGCAAACTGGAAGAGTGAAACAGATCCTAAAGTTGTATATAAGTTTCCCAAAAGATTCAAATGCTGTAGAGATTTAAGCTCCTGAAACCAGGATGGAGAAATGTGTTTGAGCCTATTGAAAGACAGGTCAAGCACTTCCAGGTTGTGCTGAGACATAAATGCTTCTCCATGGATCATTTTAAGCTTGTTCATCTGTAGCCTTACAGTTTCCAGCTTGGTGTACATGCTCAGATCACTCTTTTGAACTGATTCAATGTTATTGAAAGAAACATCAAGGATTAGGACATTTTCAGGAACAGCTGGGACATGTAGGAAATTTTTGGCAGAACAGTTGCAGAAGTGATACTCATCACATTTGTGACAGCTGGGTCTTGGGAAGGTCAAAATGTGAACCCAAATGAAACTAAAATAGATAAATACGGGGTAGTGGTGTCTCCATCCTGGTGAAAAGAAAGAATGGTTAAATTTTAGTCAAATTAATTTTTCATTTCATTTCAGATTGTGTTCCATTATAAATTCTCTTCAGTAGGGAAACACTGATAAAATGACCAAGAGACCTATCACATGCTGCTTTAACAATAAACATAAATCCACAATCAAAGATAAACTGTTAATGTGGTTACTATAAAGTGGACATGCTCTGAACACGTACAAGGAACTACATAGTAGGCATAGGCAAGTCTAGAAAGGGCAATATATCTTGGGACAAGAAATAACAGACAAATTACCAAAATAAAGTAACTTATTTTATGAATCACTACAGCAATGTTCACCAATGCTGGTTCTGGAGATTAAAACATTGCCTTGAAGGTTAATCTGCAACATCTAACTTCTTTAAAACTTATTTTATTGACTGAATCAGATTAGTGCAGGGGTTCCCAGTGCTAGTTCAGGTGACCCCACACTATGCACATTTTGTGCCTAGTCCCATCCAGTGCATCTGATCCAACTCATTAACTAATGGACAAGGTCCATCTTGCAGTAATTAAGCCTTTAGGGCATTTTAAATGGGCCTTTGAACACTTTTTATTTGCAAAAACATCCTTATAAACTTCTGCCAGCATTACTTATGCTAAGAACCTAAAGTTTTTTATCAGTCAGTTTTCTATTCTGTTTTTTACATATAAAGGAAATGTGTAAGTAATAAAGGAAAATGACTCATAACATGTCTGTGGTGTGTTCTCTATTTTATGGGGAAGATGCACAAAAGGAAAGTCCCTGGCCATTTTTGCTCAGGGTCTTTACCTGGGTAATAATAAGGAACTTCTCGTGTATTGAAGCAACCATTTTAAAAAGAATGCCATGACGCCTTGGCATATTTAGTGTAAATGGTTACTGTATCAGCATTAATTATACAACAAATAGAAGATTAGATGTGTGTAACTGTACTCTATTTGATTAGGCATTGTTTGAAGTTAAACATTCATGAAAGCAAGAACTGTGCCTTTGTGCCACGACATAATAATAATAATAATAATAATAATAATAATAATTATTATTGTTGTTGTTGTTGTTGTTGTTGTTGTTTTGTTGTTGTTGTTGCAAAATATGGCATTAGAAGTAGTAATATTGGAAATATTACTATTGGAAACAGAAACAGCATAACCACAAATTGCATATGTATATTAGTATTACAGTATTAATTCGTTTTTTAATATTATTGAATTATCTATGTATATTCTGCTCTGGTTTAGCAAAAATCTTCCACCTCACTGTAACTCACAGGAAGGAGCCAAACCACAGAACATAAGACAAAGCCCTGTTCATTAGCAATTTCTTAGAAACATGCCATGTAACATTTATAAAGAAAAATTCACTTTGTGACAAAAGTGTAGATAAAGGTTCTGTACCTCGCATCTTGCAGTCCTGAAGTCCTGTGGAGTAAATTTCTCTGTAGCGTTTTAAATTTTAGTTTACAATAAATTTTCAGGGCTTTCTTGTTTCTAAAAGAAAACTCTGTTATGTTAAATGTAGGGTGTCTTGTGATGTCTTGCTCCAATGAACTGTGCTCTCAAATTGAGGATTTGAAAAGAGGAAGCCAGCTGTACATGCAAACCTTTTTATTTGGGCAGTAAAGAACACAGATTACATTGTTTCAGTTTTTTCATTCTCATCAACATATAGCTGTCATCAATAGTTTCTGGACCACTAAACAGTACTACAAATTTTTTTAACTAAATACAGTACACTCCTAAACATATAGGTTCCTTATTGGTTCTTAGCTTAGATGTTGGACTTTCAGATATGGAACCTATATATTATCGGGAGGTATGTTAGTATTTCAACATTATTCATACCACCTAACTCATCATATGATAAGTAATTAGTAGTGCTAAGAATATTTCACATTGGGAATGTGCCATTATTCAGTCTGCAAAACATTCTTAATACTTCAAAATATTACATTAGTACATTCAAACATGCTGAATTATCAATCACTCTCACAAGATATAAGTTAGTTATAATGCGGCATCATAACAGTGCAGTGAATGACTTTATAAACATTAGTTTATATAAAACTGCTCACAAGCCAAATCATAAGAAACTTACATAATTACATCACTTCAGTATCACTGTATTTTTTAAATACAATACTAGCTGTCCATTACAATATTGGCTTCTTGTATATTCCAGTTTATTACTGTGAGATGCTATGATGGTTAACAAGTGATAAAGCTGCCCAAAAATTAGACCTCTGATCTTACACAGACTGATGTAACCATTAGACATAGGGGTGTGAGAGAGAAAGGCAGAGAGACCCAACTGGACAATGATGTTAACGTTATGGTCAGCAGTAAAAAAAAAACTCGTCAAACCCATTTGATTTGAAGCATCATACAACAAAATCAGTTCTGGTATAGCATTACTAAAGAACCTTTTTGCCTGACCTTTAGGAGTTTGTGATTATTAAAGAAAGTCCCTTAGTTTACTAGCATCATAAATACATTATATGGACAAAAGTATTGGGACACCTAACCATTACATCAACAGGGACTTTAATGACATTGCAATCAAATAAATAGACTTTAATACCGAGTTATACCCCTTTGCAGCTGTAACAGCTCCTCTTCTTGGCAGGTTTTCCACAAGATTTTAGGGTGTTTCTGGGGAATTTGCACCCATTCATTCTGCAGAGCTTTTTTGAGGTCAGGCACTGATGTTGGACGAGAAGGCTTGGCTCACAATCTCTGTTCCAGTTCATCCCAAATGTGTTTGATGGGGTTGAGGTCAGGGCTCTGTGTGGCCAGTCAAGTTCTTCCACACCAAAACTCATCCAGCCATGTCTTTATGGACCTTGCTTTGTGTACTGGGACACAGTCATGCTGGAATGAAAAAAGGTTCTTCCCCAAACTGTATTCACAAAGTTGGAAGCATGTCATTGTCCAAAATGTCTTGGTCTGCTAAAGAATTAAGATTGCCTTCACTGGAGGTAAGGGGCCTAGCCCAAACCCCTTGTCCAGATGGTGTATCTTTAGTAGAATTATTATTAAAAAAACTGCACCATATTTTGCTTACGATACATCTTTTGTTGAGGTATGGAAACATTTGCACAGCCAAACTGTATTTTCTTTCAGAATGAACCCATCTTACTTGGTTGTATAATTCTTTGCATATATTTACATTCTGAGGTTTGTGATGCACTGGCATGAGCAGATGCTGGGTACCTTCCCTGTGATGGTCTGCAAGGCCAGTGCTGCAGTTAGCTTCAGCTCCTGTTTGTATCAAGATTCTTCAGTCTCTGGTGGTCTTCGCTCCAGTAAATAAAGACCTTTTTTAAGTTTTTAAAAATGCTCATCCCTGCCCACTTTTGAACTTTTTTAACTGTCTTATTTTAACCATGCAAAAATGACTGATGCTCCACATAAATGAGATGCAAAGCATTTCTGTGTTCTAATAAAATGTTTTCTACTAAATTATGTCAGTAGCACCAAGGCTAGGCCTTTTAACAACATTCCTTGCTACTTACTTTTATTGTGTGTCTAAATTCAACAAAGGTAATCTACCAAAAATTGCCTTTTAAAACAAATATGAAAAATAAACAAAGAGTAAATGACAAAGAGTATATTTTATGACAAACCTAATAAACAAGGATGCTAGGCCTCTGTGTCATTGTAAACTAACTATTTAGACAAGGCTGCATTTAACCACAACCTGGGTGGGTGCTTGGTCAGCACTGGCAGGGTGGGTATTAAGATCTCGCCTTGAGTGCCAGAATGGCCAGAAATGTGACTGAGTGTGACTGGAAATCTATATAAGATTACTACAGATTACTATAGAAGACTGCCAGGAGCTGTCTTATGTTGCTGAAGCTGTTCAAACTAAGCTTGAATTCATGTGAAATGTAAGGAATTCCTCTGGCTGTTTATCAACAACATCACAAAAAATGTGGGTTTCAGTACAGGCGAGAAATAACCTGCCTAACTGGTTAACCATAATGGTTACAAATACTTTCCATTAAGTTTTCGCCTTATAATCCAATGAATGAAATGGTGACTGAATGTCCACTAAATATCCAAATACTAGTAAATTTAGCCTCTTTCAGGTGCATCTATTGCTGACATGGCCAATCAATATCCAGTTTGTAAAATTTCCATAGAATAGCATTGATATTTGAATAGGATGCTCTGAAGCAGCCATACATGCCTATGCCTAGTGCCAAGAGTCTGCCAGAGGTGTTTAAAGCTCCCCAAGCACTGGGCTGTGGGGCAGTGAAACTGTTCTATGGAGAGATCCATCCAATTGTCTTGGAATGAGAGGGAGTGGCATTTCAAGTCCAACATCACCTCATTAATGTTCTTCTACTTTAAAACCTTTTCACCGTTTTTAATCAATACCAACTATAAAACTTATCATAGAGCAGAGACCAAGTGCATAAAACTTTTGGATACAGTGTATATTGGCCATTCTAGATTGTAAATGTAATAATTAATTCATATGTTTAATAGTTTGAGAACTCTAATCAAACTGTCAATTACAGACAAATGGTTAATTATGCCCAAAAAGTTACGTGAGAATATTATTTCTTAAGATTTTGTAAATGTGTGGACATAATTAGACATTACACAATAGAATTTAATGCCTATTATATGCAAATTTGCTTTGAGATTTGCTCAGAACTAAATTTTGCAAGTGATTCACAATATTTCCAGTAAAGGTTTGCAAAGATTTGAATTATTTAAAATGCTAGCTTACAGCAAGCAATGGTAACAAATACAGTTATAGTGCATAATGCATATATTGTGATCAGACACAATCATATCAGTTAACAATTAATTTGCATAATCAAATTACATCATCACTGCAGCTTTCCATGCTATTTTTACTTGTTAAAAAACCAGGTTCAAGCTTTTAGGACTGTTTCTGTGGCATCAGTAATCCTCCCTCTTCAATGCGGCTCGCAGATTGTGCCAAAACTCTTCTCTCCTCTCTTCCTCCTGTGGCCACTCAAGGTAAGTCCTGGAGTTCATTATTTTGCGCAGTTTGCAGAAGCGCTTGGGTATG
>JBBPCX010000088.1:29910070-29925248 GCA_037974365.1 Hydrocynus forskahlii | reverse complement strand
CAACATCTTGAAGGATCTTTGAGACAAGTGTTGGGTTTTCTTGAAACAGACCTTGAAGACTCAGTGAAACTGTTCTGATGGGCCGGAGAATCTTGAAACTGCCTGTGTCGTATGACCTCAGGTTACTGCCAACAAACATCATCTCACTTAGGTGGCCAAGCCTACTTAGGACACTGGTTCTCACTTCCTTCAGTGAAGGGTTGCCAAACCTTAGTGTTCTCAGTTTCACAAGAAACTGAAAAAGTGGAGCAGATCCTAAAGTTGTATAGAAATTTCCCAAAAGATTCAAATGCTGTAGAGATTTAAGCCTCTGAAACCATGTTGAAGAAAGGTATGTGAGCCAATTGAAAGACAGGTCAAGCACTTCCAGGTTGTGCTGTGAATGAAATCCTTCTTCATGGATCAGTCTAAGTTTATTCTCCTGTAGCTTTAAATTTTTCAGTTCATTATACTTGCTGAAATCCTTCTGTTCAATTGATTCAATGTTATTATAAGACACATCCAAGATGAGAACATTTACTGGAACAAGGGGAACTTTTAGAAAATTTTCTGCAGAGCAGTTGCAACATCGATTCTCATCACAGTGATGACATTCAATTCTTTGAGACGTTAAACTTTCAACCTCACAAAAATAGAAAAAGACATATATGAAAATGGTTGCCTCCAGACTCATCATCCTACAATAAAGAAAAAAAGACTTTGTTATACACATTTCAAGGCTTGTTGCTCTTCAGTTTTGAACTGGCAGTGTTGATATACTGAGGGTTAGCTGTTTTGCCAACTTTGATAGCATGCAAACATTTTTTCTTTACCGTGTAACTCAGCCATTGATACAACTGCTGGCACTACTTGATGATGATGTTTTGTGCCTAGTTAATATTTTTATATTTCTGCTAGCAGAAGCACAGTTTGTATTCCTGTGGTCTGATGTAACTAAAAATCTTAATTGTGAACTAAAAATCTTAATTTACTGATAAGATGCTGTGAAATTAATTGTTCCAGCAGTTTCAAATGTATCCTTTTAAAATAATGCACTAATTCCTTTCTACATTTCTGGTGTGAAGCTAAGGAGAAAGGTCTGTGTACTGTTTAATCATTTTAAACAGTCCATTCATCAAAAATGTAAAATAAATTAATAATCCAAATTAATAAAAAAATTGAGAAGAACCAAGTTTGGATTTGATTTCAGTGGGAATTCACAGATCATGCCTTATTTGTCCCGTTCCAGATCTGATTTCTTTACAGCCAATGGTTAATTCTTTTAGAGGATTTTAGGACACAGAAGAACACATTGTGTGGCATTTTATATTTCATTCATTCATTTTCAGCAACCGTTTAATCCTTACAAGAGCCACTCACACACTCTGTCAATTTAGTACTACCACCATGGGGCCCCACATTTTCAATTTAAAATGAAAAATCAGTTGTCTATTTAAAAAACATGAATTTAATAATGAGCCAGTTTAGCACAATGATTCATGACGCATAATTATGCTACATCCTTTTGGAACAGATATAGTCATAGCAGCCAAAAACATTTAAGAAGCTTAATTTGTATTCAAAGCAGTACTGCCAGATTCAATTAGCTAAGTAGAACCTACATCATCCACAGATAACCCTATGGGTAGGTATAAGTTTTGAAATTCAGTCTAAATCAAAACAGGATTCAACAAACAAGTGATTAAGGAAGTAGTAACTGAACTTTTAGGTTCCCTTTTTGTGTACATTTTGATACATGACTAACTATAGCTTACCCAGTCATAAAATATTCTATATTTTTAACAATCAATATAGAAAAAAACACACCAGGTGATTACCTGAGAGATTCAGTAGTTTGTTGGCTGCCCTCTCATAAGTTGATTTGACTTTGGCACATGTCTTAATAGGAAACAAAAACCCAGCTCAATATGACAAGAAGAATAAGACCAGGAAGAGATTGTTGGTTTACTACTTCCCTTCACTGGACAAACAGTCCAGTGAAAGCAGTGATTCAGTACAGTTCCTTAACAACTATAATTAGCAGAATGGTCATGCAATATTTCAGATACAACCAGAATGATGAAAAAACACAAAAAATCCAATCTAACAGGTCAAAATTAGTTGCATGTCCAGAAGTCTGATTTGAACCCACCTACAAATACAGCTTGAATCGGATCTGTAATTTTGCAGTACAAAACAAAATCTTAGTGACCAAAGTTTGGATCAATACAGGAATTAACTCAGCGATTCCAGTTCAAACAAGGTAACATATTTGGCATTGAAAATGAACAATAGCTACAAATAGCTGAATTGGAACTGAATTTGTGTTTCAGGAAGTGAAATTCAATTAAATTCTGCCTAATTCCACTTTTTGCTATTTCAGAACATTTATTTGAAATGCTATGTAATGACATTCATTTAAACCTTTCAATATGTGTGGTACATCACAGATGCCAAGGATGAAAAACAGTTAAATAAATATAAATATATTTTTTTTATTTTAACATAACAGTTAATAAATGATCAGTGAGCAGTACGTAACTGGCACTGGGGCCATGATAAGGAATTTAATGCACTATACCAATATACCAGTATATGATTACCAGTTTGACTTTATTAATACTACAACATGACATGTGATATCTCCTAGTAGAAACTGACATTAACGGCATCTAATAAACATTATGTCCTGAAATTTGGCATCACAAAGATAAATATAAAAAGATAAATATCTAAATATCTCGCCAACAATAACGATGACAGATTCAATCCATTCCAGCAGGGCAGATGAGGCACGAATGACTAGTGCAAGCATTCACATGAAAATAATGTTTAAAGTTTGATGTTGTTCTGTGGGATTCAAGTTCAGCTGCATGCAATTCTAAATCCAATTCTAAATCCTGGAAGTGAATTGGAATTTACCATGCATTCTCTCTACAATTCATGGAGGTCCCCAAACTTGAACATATATATTAAAAAGACATGTATTGCTTATATCATGCCCCTGGGAAGGCAAAATTTACTGATAAATCAGATTTGAGTTGTCTGTCTGAATAAGGAGTGATAAAATCTTCTTTCCTCCGAGTAAGAAATATTACATTTGTAACAATAAATGCTGCATTTCTTCACATTTTGATATTTTGGTATTTCCAATGCAAGGTAAAAATGTTTCCAATGCAAATATTTATAATGCAATGTAAAAATAAATTGATCTGACTACAAAAAGAGCCCTCCTGTAATCAGTTAGTCTTTCCTTATTTTTTTTATTAAGGAATGGAACTGTTTAATTTGCATAAATTTTAGATAGAAACTTTGTTCAGGTCATTTCTTGTTTTGTTTGTTTCTAACAACACAAACTGGATTTGAAAAGAGGAATGCAGACACTCCTAAGCTGTTGTGGTCAGTCAATGTGTCTGGCAGACACAAATCAATCCAGTTTCTTCATGGTTCTACTCTTATGCTGGCTCAGGTCACAAGACCTTGAATTACTCAATACTTTTCTGTCTGGCTAAGAATATAACTACTCTACAGAACACGAGGCACAATGATATTCAGAGTGGGTGGAAGAAAGAACAAAGTAGGGTACATTTCGCTTTATTTTTAATCCTATAATTAACTGTGCCAGTTTAACAATGGCTTGGAAGTGCTTTAGAGAAATGAGTACGTTTCCACGCAAGTAAGGCTTTGTATCTTTCATTACAATGCTTTACTTGAATTGAATTGCAAATGGGACATACCATAGGCAAATTGTGAAACTGTGAAATTGTCGGACTTACATAGTATTATCAGGCAACTGAAATGAACAGAATGTGAGCAACTTCATTGTGAACTCAGAAACAGGAAGCATAAATCCACAGCTCTATTCATAAACTGGTGTTGGTACTCAGAGTGTTGGTATTCACTGCTACAGGCAGCCAACAGGGTTGGTATTCAAATAGCAGTTGTAATGAGGGTTTATCTTGGCTCAAATTTCTTCATATGTATTTGAATGACTTCCACTGTTGTTTGAGCAATGCTGGCCTCACAGCTGTAGTGCAAAAGACAGAAACACAAAAAGTACTACAAACATGTCGTGGCTTAATGGCTTTAATCTCAGGGCAAGTGGAAAATTGTGGAAAAAATGTGGAAAAGTTTTTTGCAAATGCTTTGATTTTTAAATGTTTTCAGTCATGTAATATTTTCAATGATCTTTTTTCTACACATCACCAGTGGACTTTGCAGAAACGTGTTCTTTGAAGTGATTACTCATGTTTTACTATCTTGCAGACTGACGTGGGTTTGGTGAGCACTACCTACTGGAATGCCTATTGCCAAGAATACAGTTTGATCAAGGAGGCATACTGGTCTGGGGCAATTACATAACTCCTCATTAATGCTCATGGGTTTGTCCAGCAAACCCATTTATTGTGATTATCATGTGCCAGTGTACTTTTGGCTATATAGTGTATTTCTGCATGCAATTGTATTACATTTTATGCCTAAGGATTTTTAATAATTAATGCATGTTTTCTAAGAAGAGTGTACACTTTACTGTCTCTTGAAAACAAATAAGCTGTTTTTGTTACAATACCTATAAAACTGATATGTACAAATAACCTCTAGTTGTCCTGTACAGTTCTTCATTCCAATTCTGTCTGGACTGCCACACCCCTTAGAACTTCATCATGAACAGGCGGAGCTAAACTACCTTTTTTCACATTACAACAGTAGTGATCTATATTTACTAATATGGATTGGTAATTAAATGGTACTAGGTTGATGTACTAGGAAGTAAATGGAATGTTTAAAAGTTTAACAGTGCTTGTGTGCTACATCAACCTTTTTCATTAAAAAAAACAAGGACAGTCTGTTAGCACACCATGCTAAAAGACAGGGCGACAAAGCAGTGACAGAGGCTGGTAGTTGGACTGAGACTGCCTCCTTCCAGGTTTTATTTTACTTATTGTTAATACTACCGTGTGCTTTGGTTGCAACTATGTAATGTCATCAACTAGTTCCACTCACTGTCTAATTTTGTTTAACCATTTCTTGATAATACCAAGTTAATTTCACTCACCTGCTCCCTATTAGTTTTCTCTTCTATTTAAGCTATCTTGACTTTAAGCTAACAATCGTCCCGTAAGCTGTTTGTGTGAGTTATGTCTCACTGTCTTGATTCTTCTGTTGTTTCCACATGTCTTTGGGCTCATGCTCATTGCTAGGACTGTTTGCTACAACTAATTGTTAAACCTTTGTTCACCATATGGTAATAAATAAGAATAAGTTGTAATGGATTTTCTGGTTTTATGAGCAGTTGTCTCTAAATAGTGAGTTAATTTTTAAATAATAATCTTTTACCACATTGGCTGGGTTGTGCTAAAAAGGATATGAGACAATCATACATAACACATTGTTTATGATTTTAAATATTAGAAAAGAACAGTTCATGGATAAACAGTAAAACTACCCTCACGTATCTAAGGGTTTAGCACCTCTCACCGCCTCTGCTCTGAGGCAAACCAGAGACCATAGAAATTGACACCAAAACTCAAGAAGCATTTGTGAAGTTTAAGACATTATTAACACAAGCACCAATCTTAAAGATTCTAGATCCCTCTAAACATTTCATAGTGGAGGTGGATGTTTCGGATGTAGATCTAGGAGTGGTGCTCTCTTAGTATCATAGAACCCTTTGTTAGCACCACTGTGTGCATATTTTTCAAGTACGCTGTCAGAGGCAGAATTCAGTTATGACTTTGGGACCTGGGAACTGCTCGCAATTAAGGTGGCCTTGGAAGAATGTCATCTTTGGCTAAAGGGGGCCAGGCAGCCATTTCTTGTGTTAACTGAACACCGGAACTAGGAGTACATCTGGCTGACCAAATGCCTTACTTCATGATAGGCCTAGTGGACTTTATTTTTTACTTGCTTTCAATTTACCATTATGTAAAGGCACAATACTAAGAATGGCAAGGCTCCAGAAGTCCTATTCTGTCCTGAGCCTATTCTGCCCTTGTCCATTTTGGTGGCTCTGGTAACGTGGGGTCTTGAAGGGGAGACAGCCCAAGAGATGTGGGGCTGACCTATGCATGGGAGTTGCTCCCCCGAATGGAATTACATACCTGTGACAGTCTGCGAGTGAGTGGTGGAATGGGCTCACACAGCCCTGACAATCAGCCACCCAAGCATTAGGAGAACCCTCCACCTATTTACTCACAAATACTGGTAGCCTACCATTACCAAAGACACCCACATTGCTTTTCTCTTTTGCTCCATATATGCCATGACTAGGAGCCCTTGTACCATGCCTACTGGAAAACTCTTGACCCTTCTGACACCCAGCAGTCCATGGTCACATACAGTTATTGACTTTGTCGCGCACCTGTCTCCCTCGAAGGGGTACATCATGGTTCTGGTGGTAGTGGATCATGTTTCCAAGGGCTGCCCGTTTATCCCCTTTAGTTCTTTTCCCTCTGCCCTGGCAGATATCCTGTCTAGTCAGTGTTCTGGTAGGTGTGGAGGTCAATCAAGACCAAGCTGGTAGCTACAGTGACTTCTGGATATCATCCCCAATCCATTCAGGAGTTTGGCAGGTACCTCAGTACATACTACAATGGCTGGTATCATGAGTGGGCAGAGAATGTCTAGAACTCTCCACTTCTGCCAGTGCAACAAGTGGCAGTAACTAACTGCACTCGAGGGAATACAGTAATAGAAAAACTTTTATGCATTTTTGTCTTGTTTTATTTTCCATTTTCCATCTGAGCTAATATGCTTATCAACTATGACTGACACATCATGTCAGTTGAAATTAGAAAATTTGAAATTAGAAAACAATTAACAAATTAGCAGCAAATTGTACTGATAGAGATGTTACACAACCTTGGCCTGCTAACAGCACCAGCACCCAGAACAAAGTGTCATGATACTTTCAGAGGTCGCTGTAGGATCATGAACTGGCTTCCCCGGGCTTGATTTCTGTCTGCGACTGCTACTGGTCGCAGGTTCGTCTGACTCACCTGAACTAAGTTTGTGTTAATTATAACCTGTCTGTTCATTTATCACATGTCTGCTTGTCACCCTGTATTTAAGTTGGGTAGTCCTTGTCTTCGTCATGGGAGCATACATTCACCTAGTCCGGTTTGTGTCTTATGTGTTTACTTGTAGTTCGCTTATGGTCTCCTTGCCTGTTTTCTGTGTGTCTCATTTTGGTAATAAATTTCATCATGCCAGTTTGCGTCTGTGCCGCTTTCTCATCTTTCCTGCTTGGACCAGGTTGTGCTGTGACAGAATGCTCCCATCATTATGGCACAGCAGACTTTCACTCGAGCCCTGTAAACTCGACCCATGTCCAGTACGGGACTCGGTGGTAAGAGGAGCCGAACAGTGGGAGTCGGATCAACCCTCTGGAATTTCTGGATTATGGAAGCTTTGACGAGGACGACCTCGATCACGGCTGGAGTGGTCGACCGGAGAATCAGCTGGAGATCTTTGATCTATGGGATTTCCTTGTGAGCCTTCCTGTCTCCAACGCGGCTGGTAGATCACGGAGGTGGAGAGCGAGTCGAGGGAATCGGAACAATCCTCCGGAGCTCCCGGAGTACGTGAGTTCTGACGAGGACGAACTCATGTATGGGTGGAGTGGACAATGGGATGACGGTTGCTGGCGAACCCATTTCTCCGAGGGCAGCCACCCGTGACTCCCTTCAACAACTCCTGCACACTGTTCAGCTTCGGCCGACTCTCCTCCACGAGCGAGACACGGCTGATCCAAGGTGGCGGCTGCAAGAGCAGCAAATCAATCCAGTTCGACCCGGTTTAACATGACTCAGCACAGACCACTCGGCTCCACTCCACTCGGCTCCGCTCCACTCAATACAGAACCACTCGACTCAGATCCACTCGACTCAGACCCACTCCATTCAGACCCACTCGGCTCACCTCCATTCAATCCGCCTCAGTTTAGTTTACTTCAGGTTAGTCCACCTCAGGCCAGCCCAGCCTTTCTCAGCTCACTACAGTTTAGCCCTAACCAGTTCAGTTCAGGGCCACTCAGTTCAGCTTCACTCAGCCCACTAAAGCTTAGTCCCACTCAATTTGGTTCAGGTCCACTCCGTTCAGCTCCACTCAGTTCAGCTCCATCCCGTTCAGCTTCACTCAATCTTGCGCCACCCAAATCAACTTCTCTCATTCCACGGCAATTCAGTCCACCTCTGGTCAGCCCAACCACCGAACCGCAGAATCACCCTGCCACAGAGCGACAGACACAAGCTGCAGGGCCGCAGTGTCAAGCCGCTGCGTTCTGGGGTCAAGTATCTTCAGCTCCAGTGAGAGCACTGATGGCTTCTGTTCCAGCCCCTAGACGACTCCAACCTCCAACACCGATAACCACTCCTGTCTCCGTGGCCCCAGTGCGCGGCTCTCCACCCGTGGCTCCAGCACACAGCTCTCTGCCCGTGACCCCGGTGTGCAGCTCTCTGCCCATGGCCCCGATGCGCAGCTCTCCTCGCCTGGTGCTCACACAAGCCCCAGCATCAGTCTCCACATCAGTCTTCCAAGCTCCAGCGCTAGTCTCCACACCTGTCACCCAAGCTCCAGCTCCAGCCTCCACACCTGCCACTGGAGTTCCAGCTCCAGTTTCCACACCGGCCACCCAAGCTCCAGCACCGGCCTCCGCCCCGGCCGCCCTGACTCTAGGGCCAACCTCTACACCGGCCACCCAGATTCTAGCACCGGCCTCCACACCGGTTGTCCAGACTACAGTGCCAGGTTCTGCACCGGCCGTCCAGACTTCAGCGTCGGTTCCCGCACCGGACTCAGCTCCAGACCCAGCGCCAGTGCCCGCACTGGTCTCAGCCTCAGCTCCAGACCCAGCGCCGGTTCCCGTACCAGCTTCACTGACTCCAGTGCCGGTTCCCGTACCGGCCTCAGCCTCAGCTCCAGACCCAGCACTGGTTCCTGCACTGGCCTCAGCGTCAGCTCCAGACCCAGCGCTGGTTCCTGCACAGGCCTCAGCCTCAGCTCCAGACCCAGCGCCAGATCCCGCACCAGTCTCCTCCTCAGCTCCTGACCCAGAGCCAGGTCCCGGATCGGTCCCAGCCTCAGCTCCTGACCCTGTGCCGGTTCCCGTGCCGGTCTCAGCCTCAGCTTCAGACCCAGCACTGGTTCCCGCACCGGTCTCCTCCTCAGCTCCTGATCCAGAGCCAGTTCCCGCACTGGCCTCAGCCTCATCTCCCGACCCTGCGCCAGTTCCCGCACCGGTCTCAGCCTCAGCTCCGGCTCCAGCATCGATCTCTTGGCTCCTGCCCCTGGTCCAGGCTCCAGCGCCTCATGCCGTGGCTCCCACCACTGTCTCAGCTCCAGACGCCGTGGCACATGCCGCAGTCCCAGCTCCAGAGGCCTCAACTACCACAACTCCCACTAAGGCCTCTGTTTTCAGTCACAAGTTCCTGCCCTCTCCACCTCTTCCGCCGCCACTTTGGGAGATGGATTTCATTTTCCCCTGTGTGGGCTGGGGGGTCTGTTTCAGTGCCTCGGAGTAGCGCCTTTGGGGGGGACCTGACACGATACCAGTCAGTGACCACTAGAAGTCACTGTAGGACCATGAACTGGCTTCCCCGGTCTTGATTTCTGTCTGTGACCGCTAGTGGTGGCAGCCTCGCCTGACTCAGGACTTCACTCACCTGAACTAAGTTTGTGTTAATTATCGCCTGTCTGTTCACTGGTTGTCACCTTGTATTTAAGTTGGGTAGTCCTTGTCTTCGTCAAAGGAGCATACATTCACCTAGTCCGGTTTGTGTCTTACGTGTTTACTTGTAGTTTGCCCTTGGTCTCCTTGCCTGTTTGGACCAGGCCGTGCTATGACACAAAGACTGGGCAAGCATGCGGGCGTCAGCACCAGGCTAATGGTACAGGGAGCAGCTGGCTGTTTGGTGCAGTGAGAACAATCTGTCTATGTCTGTGCATCTCTGTCTGGTAGAGCAGGACTAGTGCTGCAGACTGGAAAAGCCTGCAGCAGATAGTTAAAACAGCTGCAAACATCATCTGGATGACTCTTCGCACTGTTCACATCTGGAAGATGGTATAGTGACATTGAAGCCTGATTGGCCAGGAAAACAAAAGCTTATACATTAACACTGCAAGGTTATTCACCTTTGCACTTTAGACGTTACTTTTTATTATGCGCATTCAGCTACATGCGCAATGCACATCCATGTGAATACAGTCTTAGAACTTTCATAGATTGACTGTATATATATGTAGTGTGCAGCTGCTAACCATTTGGACATTTAAAAAACATTTCAGTATTCCGTTTACTTTTCACCTGACTGCTGGTGCAAAATTTTTGAATGTACTGAATTGCGCATTTTACTTCCAGTTTAGAGTATATATTTATTGGTTATTGTCATGTCTCGGCCAGCGGCTGGTAGAAGCCGTTTTTGTGTTAGTTTTAATTATGGGACTCTTAGTTTGAAAGGTGTATGTGTTGGTGTCTTGAGTCGCTCTGTCAGCTGCCCTGTGTTTCAGTTAAGTGATTGTGTTCGATGACTGGTTTATGTCTGAGTCTGTTTTGTGAGTTTTGTATTCAGGGCTGGTCAACCCTCACAAATCCCTCACGCTACCCGTTCCTCATGTTTTCTCTGTTTTATGTTTGCTTTGTGTTCAGGCCCTCATGCCTTTTCTGTTCTGTATGTGGAGTCTGTGTTTGTGTAATAAAAGCCATCAATAGGAACTTGCATTTGCAACTTGCATTTGCATTTCACTCCCTGAGCATGATATTACATTTACTTAAATTAGTGTATTCTGTCTTTTTGTACTCTGTAAAATCTGATGTCCCTAGCATGGATAAATGGTTCTGTCGGACAGGAAGGGAAGGCAGCTGATGCAGGCAATCTGATCAAAAAGGCTGGTTCAGTTCTGGGTGTCAAACTGGAAATCCTGACAGAGGTGTCTGAGAGGACAACGCTGAAAAAGCTTCTCTGCATCAAGAACAATACCTCCCACCCCATGCACGCCTCTTTAATAGGCCACCTAAACACACAGCAAAAGACTCATTACTGCAAAATGCAGAACCGATTGCCACAGGAAATCCTTTAAGACCCTATAACTCTATAACTCCCTGTTCTGTATGTGATCTTTTTATGTTTTTGTGCCCTACTGTTCAGAATTGAATTTGTGCAATATAACTGTTTAATCTGTGAATTGACTGAATTATCTTCTGCTATTTTATTGCACTTGTTTTATTTTTTTTTGCATTAACACTTTCATTAGTCACTTTGCACTAGTGATCTGCAGGTACAGAACACTAAATCTTACACACAGCAATTTTAGTTTTACAGTTTATCTTGTTACAGTAATGTCTGTAATTGTGTTGCACTATTATTATTATTTTATTTTTAATTCTCTATTCGTCTTATTTAATTCTTCTGTTGCACTGAGCATGCTAATGACAAAAAACCCTTGGGATAAATACAGTTCTTTCTTATCTTATCTTATCTTATCTTGTCTTATCTTGTGCGTCTCTTCCTTCTCAGGCCAGCAGTCTCAGGGCAACTAGACTGGTGGCAACATGGTCCCCACTCCTCCCACAGCCATTGAAGAGGGGTTGGGTCCACACCCGTGATGTTCTCAACAGGAAACTGGTAGCTGCCTCCCACTGAGAATGCCCAGACAGACAGCTGCCCTCATGGTACACCTCTCTCTCACCAGCCCAGGAGACGCCCTGGCCCCTTTGTGGGAAGGCCTTGAGAAGGTGCTGTCACACCAGCGTCCCCTGCACCATGAAATACATGCTCTTGGAAATGCTGATCCTGGAAAAGACTCAGTTTGTTTTTGTTTTACCTCGCTGCTTATACCACCACATGCTTTGGTTGTGCACTTCGTCACCTAGTTCCAGTCTCTGTCTAAGTCTGCTTAGTTACTCCTTATTTCTGTTAATACACTGTTGACCTTCTCCCTGTTAGTTTTCTTCTTTGTTTAAACCGACTCGACTTGTAAGCCAACCGTCTGGTCACCGTCTCAGCTGCAGTAAGCTGTTTGTGTGTGAGATATTCACCAGACATTCACAGATCTTCCCTCTGTTTTCTCTGCTAAAAAATAACAAGATCTAGCAATCTCCACATTCACAGAACCGAGTGTGTTTGTGAAATTACATGAACATCTTGGTTATTTAATTGCTACCGCCAGTTTATTGTGAAAATGCACAATACTCCAGAACTTCTTCAGGATTCACATGCTCCCTTCGCTTTAGACGTCGGAGACATTTCAAAATAAAAGTCCTTCTTGGACTATTATACATTATTATGTCTTTTAACTTGTCAAATGGCATGTGTAAATCTATGCATATCATGCGCTTTGACACTTGTGAAACTTGTAAATAATTTGTGAAATTAATTTATATCCCTTACTTCCAAGTTTTTGAATGGAGGTGGAACATACAGCATGGTATTGCTCCAAAACCAAAGACTCCATCGACTCACTATCAGCTTGGGGTCAAATGGCACATGCCAGCTTGCACATATCATGCACTCTGACACTTGTGAAACCTATAGATAATTTGTGAAATTAACTTATGTCCCTTATTTCCATTGGTTTCTATGGAGGTGGCACATTCAGCATCGTATTGCTCCAAACCCAAAGACTCCATCGACTCAGTATCAGCTTGGGGTCAAAGGGCACATGCCAGCTTGCACATATCATGCACTCTGACACTTGTGAAAGCTGTAAAAAAATTGTGAAATTAACTTATGTCCCTTATTTCCATTGGTTTCTATGGAGGTGGCACATACAGCATTGTATTGCTCCAAAACCAGAGAATGTAGCAGCTAATTTCTCACTTTCAATGATTACATTTCTTAAGTATATATTTTTAAGTCATTAATTTAATGTATTAAAAAATATATGAATGTATTTAATGTATTGTTTTAGTGTGTTCAGTGTCTCACATCTTTGCTTTTGTTTCATAAACATTATTCATATTTTCTCAATCTTTTTGTAACTAGACTCATATTGCAAAACAAAAAGACACTGTATGGGATTGATATTCACATCATTTTGTTTGAAATAAATTACCTTGACTGCTTCATGACACAGAAGAGCACAATGTGGCGGTTAATTTCTGGTGCTAAGTCTGCTGAGTACCTTCCAGTACAGAGCTGCCATCCATTTACTTGCACCTGCAGTACCTACTGTAACAAACAATAAGTAACACAGCAAACCAAGCAAAGCTTAAATACTTACCTCACAAGTGATTTTAGTGTACTCCAAATGACAAGCGCACAATTACCTTTCAGCCTAAAATGCAATGGAGTAAAAAATTAATTCATTAAAAACAACACTCCCATCTAGTGTATATCCAGTATACTAATTTGGCCTAGAGAAGTTCTCAGTTATCCTCAATTTTGCCAACAGTGCTTTAAACATCCACTGGGGGCATCATCATTCACTACACATGCTAAAGCACAACTTGGAGTGCTAATAAGGTGAAGAGAGATTTTGTAACGCTTCCTAATGTGTTTGTGAGCAACAGCTAACTGAATAAGGTGACAATAATTTATTTTATTTCATTGATTTCAATTTGATAGTGCCAGGGCAATATTGCTCTACAGAATATAATAGAGTTGTACTCATGAAAGCAAAATCAAAGAATGAAAGAAGGTCCAATTTATGGGCTGAAGTTGGTGGTGTAAAACATTTAGTTACACATTTTCACAAATTTGGAAACCTACCCAACAAGATACCATTCAGCTCAACTATCTGGTCAGAAATTTTTTTGGCAACTTTCAAAAATGGTGACATAAAAAATCGCAAGTGGCTTTCTGTGGTATGGAACAACAACAGAAAAGGTCTTAGAGATGTTGTTAAACAATTTGAAGAAAAAACTGTGGGAAGGCTTGGATTTGAGGAGCCCAGTTTAGCTACAAATTACAAAGATGATGAAGAAGAGCAAGAGGAATCAAGCCACATTTCTAGAGATGCAAAAGATGAAAGTGATTTTGAAGAATGCAAGGCTGATGATGAACCAGAACCAAAGATTAAAGAGAAAAAATGGCGGAAAACTACATTTGTTCCCAGATGTTTTAAGATAGTTTTAAGTCATAAGAAATGGAAAAAGATAGCCCCTTCTACAAATGGAAAACCCCTGAAAAGATCCTGGACCCATGTCTTGTACAATGAGTTTAGGAAAAGAAATCCCAACTGCCCTATTTCTTTTAAATATAAATGGTTCAAAAAAATTAACAGTAGGAAAACTCATGCACCCTTTTTTCAGGCCTTTGCACAATGTACCTTTTCCTCCTGCAGGGCCAGATACTGTTTTTTGATTGAGCAGAATCCTAAAAAATACCAGCCTGTTCATGTCAGAGTTGTGCGTTGTGGGCCAATTCTGCACAAAAAAGGACAGACGCATCAACGATGGGCCAGCATGAGTAAGAGAGGAAAGATTGCAAAATCTCTTTTGAAGGGTGTAAGCAATACCTACTATCAGAAATTACAGGATACACCTAAAGAAGAACTTTCTGCAGGAAACCTCAGTGCTTGCCTAAACAAAAATGTACTTAAGGTAATATCTTCAGAGCTGAATAAGACTACACGACTGCATGATAATGTAATGCTGGAGATGATGCTTACTCAGAGCATTATGAAGGACTGTGATACAGATTTTAACAACTGGCCAGGTTACATCCAACATCTTCAGCTTAATCCATTTGCAGTCCATCTGTACACTGAAAGAGGAATCTCAATTTTGCTCAGTCATTTACACAGTAAACAGCAGATCTCATTATATCTGGATGCAACTGGTGGTGTTGTTGCAAAAATTCCAAACCAGGACAAAAGAGTGTTGTACTACAGCTTAACTCTACCAGGCATGGGGAATAAGACACCACCACTTCCGGTTTCAGAATTGCTTTCAAACGACCATGATGTACCAACAATTTCATTCTGGCTGATGAAATTTGTAAACAAGCTCCTGAAGTGTTCTGTAATTCGTGTCCACAAGATTGAAATAGATTACAGCTGGGCTCTGATCCAGAGTGCTCTACTGGGATTCAATAAAGAAAACGTACCTCACTACCATGAAAGGTGTTTTAAAATAGTTACAGGTGAAAACACTGATTGCGACGTGACAATTATCCATATCTGTACAGCCCATGCTATAAAGGCCTTCTCCAATGCTGTGCGCAGAAAAATAAGTGACAAAGGTCTCTGTGAGTTTGCAACA
>JBBPCX010000088.1:29888821-29901250 GCA_037974365.1 Hydrocynus forskahlii | reverse complement strand
ATTTGGGGTTTGGGGAACCCCCCCCCCCCCCCCAAAAAAAAAGTCTCTCACTCTAGCAAACCTAGACTTAAAATTAAGGGCTGCTTGTAGACTAAGATTCTACCAGACACAGGTTAGTCCTCCACGGGGGACTGAACAGATTACACACGCACAGAAGACAGTATTTTGTGAAGTTTGTGTTAAGTAGTTGAACTTGTAGTTGTTCTGATGTGTGCTCAGTGAAGAAGAGGATCTTCAGTTGTTTCTTCAATTGATTTAATTCATGACAATTTATGTGAATCACAAGATAACGCATTTATTTCAGGTACTAACCATTGCAAACCACGAACACCCCACAAGACCTGCAGTTATGGAGATTTTCTGACCCAGTTGTCAAGCCATCACAGTTTGGTCAGTGTGTCTCAGATCCTTACACTCATCTTTTTGTCTTGCTTCCAACACATCAACTTCAAGAACTGACTCTTCACTTACTACCTAAAATATCCCACCCCTTGATATGTGTCATTGTAATGAAATGATTAGTGTATTTCAAATTTTATGGCAAATTGTGTCATGGCCGTGCCTTGTGTGCCTTGTTCCTGGCCATCCGGTAGAAAAGTACTGAGCCCCTACACTTCCATGTCCCCCTGTTTGGTCTCTCATTTTGGTTTCTACTCACCTGATTATCTATCTGTTTTGCATGTCGGCCTCTCCTTACTTATACCCAGCAATTATGCAAGCAATTGCCATTGGTTACATTTTCAAATGCTGAATCAGCGGAATCAACTAATCATGTTTAGATTTCCATTGGGTGGGACAAATTTCATGATGGCAAATGTCACTCTGGGCCTCCTGGAAGTTCTAGATACACTGTATTGCCAAAAGTATTCACTCACCTGCCTTTACACGCATATGAACTTAAATGACATCGCATTCTTAATCCATAGCGTTTAATATGACTTTGGCTCACCCTTTGCCGCTATAACATCTTCAGCTCTTCTGGGCAAGCTCTCCACAAGGTTGTTTTATGGGAATTTTATACCATTCTTCCAGAAGCACATTTGTGAGGTCAGACACTGATGATGGACGAGAAGGCCTGGCTCGCAGTCTGTGCTCTAATTCATCCCAAAGGTGTTCTATCGGGTTGAGGTCAGGACTCTATGCAGGCCAATCAAGTTCTTCCACACCAAACTCGCTCATCCATGTCTTTACGGACCTTGCTTTGTGCACTGGTGCACAGTCTTGTTGGAACAGGAAGGGGCCATCCCCAAACTGTTTCTACAAAGTTGGAGGCATGAAATTGTCCCAAATCTCTTGGTATGCTAAAGCATTCAGAGTTCCTTTCACTGGAAGTAAGGGGCCAAGTCCAGCACCTGAAAAACAACAACACACCATAATCCCCCCTCCGCCAAACTTTACACTTGGCACAATGCAGTCAGACAAGTACCATTCTCCTGGCAACCTCCAAACGCAGATTTGTCTATCAGACTGCCAGATGGAGAAGTGTGATTCATCACACCAGAGAACGCGCCTCCACTGCTCTAGAGTCCAGTGGCAGAGTGCTTTACACCACTGCATTCGACGCTTTGCATTGCACTTGGTGATGTATGGCTTGGATGCAGCTACTTGGCCATGGAAACCCATTCCATGAAGCTCTCTATGAGGTACCCATTCTTTCACAAATGTTTGTAAAAGTGGTCTGCATGCCTAGGTGCTTGAAGTTATACACCTGTGGCCATGGAAGTGACTGGAACACCTGAATTTAATTATTTCGATGGGTGAGTGAATACTTTTGGCAATATAGTGTATATCACTAACTGTAAATACATTCAGCAGCCTAACCAGTGGGTTAATATCAGTTGCTGATAGAAGTACGACATACCATTTCATACAAATTCATTAATAAATCTGATAATAATATGAATGTGTTATAAACTCATATTCATGTTAATGAATGTCTTTTACAAGCTTTAGATATCTGTGTTTAATCAAGAAAATCCATTAAATGTTCATGCTTAGTGCGAACATATTATTGGAGCAAAATGTATGTTTCTTAATCCAGTTCTAAAAGCCACAATTTGCAACTGAGGTGCCTGCATATCATTTTTCTCTACACTGTTACTGCAGTTGTAGTTTTACAAGACTCTGTGTGAACATTTTCATGCACATCTGCAGAGCAGCTTTTGCGAGCCTATGTTTGCCAGAGTGAGAATTGAAATGAGGATACAGATTTTGTGGATGCTGCTGGTGGCTGAGAAGGCGCACGTGTGTGTGTGTGTGTGTGTGTGTGTGTGTGTGTGTGTGAATTTAATGTGTATGTGCTGTTATGTGTCAAGCACAGCTTTTGTTTGGCTTTGTTGCTCAGACGTTGAAAGAGATGTGTGAGACGGAAAGAAGCATCGCCCAGCTGGAGGCAGTGCTGAAGGAGAAGCAGACCTGGCTCTGAGTGGTGCAGAGCTGGCTACTAGAGAGAGCCAACAGACCCTCCTTGGAGCTTTGCTGCAAGCCGCCACACACTGGGTTCATTACACACATTTGATACACCTGTGTGCTCTGTTTTTCTTATGCAAAAGCACACATGCTGGCAGACTAAAACAATAGCATATATAAAACACTGCTTAATATTAGAATTAATTAAAATAAATATGACTGCATTTTTAAAAAATATGTTATTAATATGTTGGCTATAAGAAAACAGAAGAGCACAAGTGTGGTTTCTGAGTTCAGTCAGAGATGTGGACTCGGACTCGAGGTGCAGGACTCTCGACTCACCTGACTTGAGACTTGACTTGGACTCATTCTAAACTCACTCATGACTGGACTCAGACTCATCCTAAACTGACCCGTGACTGGACTCAGACTCATCCTAAACTGACTCGTGACTGGACTCAGACTCATCATACACAGTCAAAGTGAAAGTGAAATAGCTGGATAATAGTTAAGTGATCTGAATGTGTGATTGTGTGTGCGCATTTGTTGCTTCCTTCTCCCAGGCTGTTGGCAGAGGTGCGGTGTATCCAGGACACCGTGTTTGTTGCGTCAGCATGTGTGAGGCCCACACGATGCTCCAGACTCTTGCTCAGAATAGGAGTGTGCTAGAACAGGAGCTGCAGAGCAAAGCTTGGGCACTTCACATTGACCATCACAACTGCATGGAGCTCTGCTAAAACCTACACCAGCATCCTGCAGCTGCTAGGTAAACACACTCACAGACATACACACACACACACACACACACACACACACACACACACACATACACATTTATATACACATGTAAACAACTCCATTTGATGGTTCAGGTAAGAATCAAGTTTTCCTAGTTCCCTCTCACTTTGAATGTAGTAAATCAGACAAAACATTGTTGGTGTCTGAAGTTTCCTAAGTTTTGTATTAGCACTACACAGAAGCTCTTGCACAGCTAGTAGCATTCTAGAGTCAACAGAGTCAACAAGCACTTGCCTCAAACCAGTTATTAAAGAGTAACAATGCCCTACTAGTTTCACATAACTTCACCCTTAGTCTGAAAAATGCAAAATGTTAAAAAATGTGAGGGGCACTTCAGATACTGGCACTATTCCAACTCTCAATTATCTGACAACGCTGTGCTTATACACAGCTTTTTTTTTTATGTATATTTTTTCCCCCATAGGAACGAATGGCGGGCATATGTGCCCCATGAATAGCAGAATGATATACACTATCAACACCGTGTCAGCAATGTGGAATACTACTTAGCAACACCCTGAATACCATAGCAACCACCGAGCAACAATCAGGCATTTGCTTAAGCGGCTCATTCACTCTCCACTTTAGGAAATGCACTTTTCTAGTTATTACGAAGCAGCATCATTACTCTTTATGTGATATCAAACCTATTTGCTCATGTGGTTTTTGACACTGTACAACATACATGTATAAAAATGGAAGCGTATGGTGCAATGCTATTAACAAGACACTCTGGTCGATGCTTCTGTCTATGCTTATCAAAGACAGCAGTGTCAGAGGGCATAAAAGCCAGTCTGCCTGCTCACTTTTAGACAAGTGCATGAAGATTTAGACATTTAGGCATGATGTTAAATAGCAGCTGTAAGCATCCATTACTCAATAAATGCCAAACATATTCAAAGTGGCTACAGTGAGAGTAAGGGATAAATTATATAAATTAGACTTTTGTTACCATTTTAAATGCATACATGCTGCATGGCCACATACCGTGCTTTTAATCACACCGACCCTCCGCACATACCCCCCACCCCCAACCTCATACACACTATGTCTAATAAATCATTGACTGGCAGAACAATGTTTCCAGCTAATCTTAATGAACGGGGTGACTGTTACAAATGCCACTGTCCTCACCTCCTTTTTGCGGCAAATTTGGAGGCTGTAAATCATTTGGGTCAGTGTCCCACACCTCAACGATTCGATCTAAGGGGCCGATTTAACAAGCTTTTCCAGCATTGTTGTGAGCCTCGCGGTGGCCCAAAGCTGTCAGGCAGCATCTTTCAGTATTTATCAAGGTGGCTGGTGCAGCTGAAGTTGTGCAAGTTAAGGAACTTTGGAAGCAGGCCTTCTGATAAGGAGGAAATTAGCATTTATCCCAAAATTTAACATAATTGAATCATAAAAAGGTTTACATTTTTCAGTCAGATTTATTCCCAGCTTGGAGAAAAGCTCAGAGTGTTATTACATTAAATGGTTCAAATTTCTAGTCTGATTCCTACTTTTGTGAAAGTATTGAGATTTTGGGTTAAAATGTTACCTTTTATATAAAACCTTGCTCTCTAAGGCAGAAATGTATGAAAGCTTAGAAGACAAATGTAGTTTTACTGGTGCTTTTCAATATAGTTAATAAAATGGTTATATTTGTGTTAAGGGCATTTGATTTGGTGATTTTCTCTACAATGAACCATTTCATATCAAACACTGAATGATTTTGTTCATATTTCAACACTGAATTATGCAGAAGTCAAGGTAGAATTCACCTTTAAGACCGTCTGGGGATCCTGGGAAAACTCAGTTTTGTGGTGTAGTAAACCTATATATCTATATTTTGCCAGACATATTCCATACAAAAAAATATATGCTGAAATGTAAAAGTGTCCAAAATATATACAGAATATATATAAAATATAAAAAACCCACTGCAATATATTTGCACAAATGTGTGCAATTATAAAATATATTTTGAAACATAAGAAAACATATGATGTTTACTGTGTCTTATATTTAAATATATTAAAATTCAAATGACATGAAATTGTCAAGTGGGTTGGGGTGGACATACTTGCAGGAGGCGGCTTGGAGATAGATGAAGTTTTTAATGAGAAATTTCTAAATCCAAAACCAAGTTCCATATGACCTTTGCTCAAACACAAAACACAGGCAGGGAGACTCTGCTGCAGATTCTACAGGCTCCATTCTTCATAGAACTCTCTGGTTCACTGCTGTCACACCTGTATCAGATAGCTAGGGAAAGAGAGGTGACCCGTGTGTTCCCGGGTTCTCAGCACTCCAGGTGCTGGGGCACAGACGATCTCTCTCACAATCACAGTCCTTCTACTCTCTTCTCCTTACTTGTCCACCGCCCAGGTGACAGCAGCAGTGATACAAAGTTTTTAACAAGACTTACTTTCAACAGCACACACAGTAAGGCTTTAGTGACCACACAATGATTCCGAGGCACAGCTGGCTATTTGAACCTATACTCACACACACATAGCCAATCACACGACAAAGACAATTAACTCACAAACCAGCATAACAAGACAGGTGGACATGTCGTTAGGTGCCTAGCAACCCAGTAATGAGTTAATGAGACCCCACTACCCGCACCTGGGTTGCCTAGATGCCCAACGACCAGACACACAGCAAACCATGATGTCATCACTTCGTTCCCAGAGCCATGTGCTCCTAGTATTTGGGTAACGGGCCTCATTGTGGGCATGACCGAGACGGACTGGACAAAATACATGTGGAGATGAATTTTTGGCTGACGAAAGTCTTTCTTTAGCTACAAGGCTAATGTTGCTAACAAAAACTAAACAGTCTGCCAGATCTTGGCTGTAAATACGTCCTCAAAACTATTCTCAACCTGCTCAAAATGCATCCAGCTTTCCATTACGGTGGCACAGACTTGTGAATCTGGTTTAGGACAAAGTATGACTTACTGACTCTAGATAGCACTTCTATTCCTGAGGAGGTTTGTTGTGCAAAAAGTCTGCAAGCACTGTTCAACTACACAATGACGTTTTTCATCTTTATATCTCACAGTAAGTCCTTAACCATAACCACAAATCTGCTCCACCTTAATGAAGGTTTGCAATTTAAGGGAAGTTTTAGGGACATAATTACAGAAAAAAATTGAGTAGTTGTTGATGTCTACTGCATTTTAGCTATATTATCCTTGTCGCTCTGGCTCTATACTAAAGATTTACACTCCAAACCTGTCTTGGCTGACTGACTGCATCTGGGGTTAGTGGGAAATTGTGTAAACATGATTTTTCTCAGAGCCATTCCTTTGAAATGGCCTTGTTATGGAAGTGCCGTTTGTTGAGCAGTTTTCTGAATTTTGTAGTCCCCACTGAAGAAGGCCGCATCAGAGAGCAGGCAGGCAATAAAAATATCACCACCACATTGCTGTGCCTCTGCAGCATGTTTATCAAAGATGGTTATGGTAATGAGCGTGGCATGATTCAGTCATTTCAGTAAGCCAGCTACAATCTCAGACACAGTTTTACATGTGTAATTCTGTTCTTGACCATGTTAGGAGATAAGCCTATCTTTCAGAATGTGTTGTTAAGTCCCACAGCCACCTCAGTAGACATTTGAAGAGAATATTGGATCAGTCCCCCATGCCCTGCGATGCTTTTCCTTTTGTGTTTGTGTGGCTCTTGCATCAAAGAGGATTTGTGTGTGTGTGTGTGTGTGTGTGTGTGTGTGTGTGTGAGAGAGAGAGAGAGAGAGAGAGAGAGAGAGAGAGAGAGAGAGAGAGAGAGAGCGAGAGAGAGAGCATTAGATTTTCACTCAGATGCTGATCATAACTGGATTGAGTTCTTTCACAGAAGACTTTGGTTATTCCTTGAGATGTTTCTGTGCTTTTGAAGCATGTCTACGCTGAAGGAGAATACAGCTGAAAACCATTACACAATTCCATTTGCTCTAGATCAATGATAAATAGTATTTGTAATGGCTAAGAGCACTCGCTCACTTTAGGATACTGCTGCCTAACCTAGTCTTACAAACGAATCAAGAGGATGACTTAAATATTAGCTTTTTATGTGGCCAACTGAACTCTTAGCTGTAAATGTAGATGAAAAATTCTTGATGTGTTTAAGGAAACAAAATTAGCCTTCCTTGGAGAATTCTATGGAAGGAACCAATGGTTCAAATTAGATTGGATTCGACTTTTATCATCATTTGTATGCTAACACAGGGTAAACGTTATAATGAAAAGTGATGGCTAAGAATCAAACAGTCACTCAGCATTTATGTTCTCCAGATGTTTAAGGTAAAACAATATAAGATATTTAAATAGACAAGCAGAAGATAAGAAAATGAAATAAAATCAAAAGTCATAAATAGGGAAAACTTTGTGAATGCATGTGATGCTGTAAGTGCAAAAAGAGTTAGTAATAAAAAGTAAATACATTCTATTTTGCTGAGATAACAGGATGTAATTACAAATGATCACTGTTAGACCTGACTGATCCAAAAATACACCCCTACAAGAATGCTAATTTCAGCTAGCATGCTAGCTGACGATTTAACAAATCCAATGGCAGGAGAGACCCAAGAAACTTGTGGTCTTCTAATAGTATTCTTATAACCAACCCATTAAGAACTGTCTTGTATTTTACCCTGTTAATATTTATTAGGGGTCCAAGCACGCCGTGCGGAGGATCCCTATTGTTTTTATGCTGGTTAGTCAGATTTTACTTTCACTTTCATTTTGCCTCAAAATGCGCTGGGTAGCAAAAACCATAAGGTGTGCAGCCTTGCAAGTTGGCAGGTACATTCGGTATTCCAACTGCTACTCAGGCACCAATTGCGCCAATAGGTGGCGCTATAACCAGCACTTTTGCATTGAGTCTCAGCAACTTTGAACTGTAGGTCAGATTTTCAAAATTGTTGTTGCATATCAGTCCTTGGCATCAGCCAAATTAAATGGGACCATGTTCACTGATTGTACTAGTGATAAGATTTTGTTCTAATTTGCATAATATGCAAAACCAACTTTTGCGAACTAGTCCCTGGTTTTTCGACAAATCTGCAAAAATCATGGCCATCCCAGGCCGATGATTCTCAATCTTGGTACATTTGTTGACATACAAGCTTAGATGATGCAGTTTAAATTTCGTCCACTTTGCTCTTTGGTGGGCGGTAAAACACACATTCAAACATTGCAGTGGTTTTCTGCCCATAACTCATGAATCATGAGACATACTCACAATTGCTTTTTCCTGCTGAATTCTGCCCTCTTTCAAAAGTTCAGAAATGTGTATGCTTTTGATACTACAATAACATGTGTCAAGTGTTGTGAACGTCGGCCACTGCAAGGTGCTACAACAGGATATATGTACTTTATGAATGGCCTGTGCAGCTCAAAGCGTTCTAACCTGTCAGCATTACAGTTTGGAAGACTGGGTGCAAACAGCTTGGACCCTGTTCATTGCTGCTTCTGGCTATATTTTGTATATAGCCTTCTCACGGGGGTTACGTTCCAAGAACACCCGCGTATAGTGAAAAACCACATTGTTGTGTTTTGGTTAAAAAAATGTCTTAAAATGTCTATTTTTATAGTGTAAACCCTAAATATGCCCCTAAATACGGTCCCCAAACACTTTAATTTCATTTTAAACTCAGCTTAATACATTATTTTTATCTTTATTCTATATGAAATTCTTTTATGTCATATTGACCAGATGTTTGCCTTTGGATGGGTATGGGAACAGGAGGAGGCGTGTGAAAATGGGTGGGTGGGTATGGAAACGGGTGGGTGGGTATTCTGGGACATTTGTTAATTTATTTTTATTGTATTCTTATTGACATTTGAAAATCAATAAATAACTTCACAAAAAAAATAATAAATAATAAAAAAAATGTATGAGGAATTAAATACTGCCACGAAAAAGCCAAAGAAATGTGGAGGATACCTGCAGTTTCCACAGATTTGCTGAAGTTTTCACCAACAATTATTAGTTTGGTTCTAAGAAAAAATGACAGAATCCAAAACACTTTAATTTCATTTTAAACTCAGCTTAATACATTACCCTTAAAGAAAATGTAAAGGTAAACCAGTATACGCGCTGGACAGTTTACACTGAACTGCCATCTCCCACAATTAATTTATGCAAGCATGTTTTCTTTGGTATGCACTGCCGTTATCTTTGGTATAAGCAGATAAATACAATAATAATTTATTGTAATTTTTAGTAATAAAAACACAGTAAAATGTACAGGTAATCACCAATATTATTTACAGTTCAATAATTTACTGTTCAGGCACTTCAGGAGTCGTATTGTAGTGACCTGCTGGTTAAAGCCGACACTGGATGAAGATTGAGCTCAACAGACTCTTTTAATTTAATTTACAGTAATAAAAATACAGGGCTTTAAGAAAAACATAGCAGAAAAGCTCCACTGAGGAAATTCTGGTCTGCAACTGCCACAGATGCAATCAGCAGCAAGGAGAAATAAATAACGTTCTTGGGTCAGCTACTTTCACACCTCCTGCCTCTGAGTACAGCGGTTTTTCAACATCCCAAGAAGCGCATTCTTTGTGTTTCTCGGGAAAGTACAAAAACATTTATACAGTTATATTTTATATGGAAATGTAGCTGAATTTACTTTAATATTTATGTTACAAATTTAGTAAATTATATTTTTTGTAATAATTTAGAACTAAATGTGTAAAAAAACATATTGCCATGAAAAAGTTTCCGTTATGGTGGGGATTTCCACATACAAGTATCAGTTAGGTTCTCAGAAAAAATCAGCATAAGATTGATTCCGCAACTCCTGATCCGCTAAAACGGGGATTACTGTATTTTCATGTTATATAGTATTTTAACAGGCTATACTTACAGGCATGGTTTCTGTGGCAGAATGGGTAAAAAGTTGTGAATTGTGGCACACTGACTGGGGACAGTCTCCTGATTCCTTTCCCTAAGGTCCATATTTGCACACCTTGAGCACTGTAGTGCTAACAATACGTCAAATTTGGAGATGTGTTTCGGCATGTAACTTTTTAACTATATGTCCGATTTTTAAAAGTGAGATACCTTTGGATTCCTTGGGTCAAGCCGTCAATGTTGTGATTTCACATCCTGCCATATTTGATTTTCCGTTACAAGTTCTCACAAAATTGACACAGATGATCTTCAGATAAAGCTTCACAAAAGTTATTTAATCTGTCACAGCATGCGGAAGTGAAGTCATAACTCTGTAAGGGTTAAATGTATTAAAACCAGGGTTTTTTAGGGTTTAGGACCCTGGTCTGAGAAAGCACATGCAATTCCGAATCATTTGAGCTCTAGGAGATGCTGCAATTAGCAAAAACATGTTGATGTATTTGACTGAAGAAATCATTTTTTTTGTGCGCACCTTGGACCCAAAGCAGATCCAAAAGTGTTCATCCATCACAGCTAGAGATGAACCAAAATTATTTTTTTGGACCGAAAACCGAAAACCGAAAATGAGGAAAACTGAAACCGAAAACCGAAAGAAATTATTATTATTAAATTATGAAAAGAATACATCTGTTACAAAACTATGAAAATATTTATTTAGCATTCAAGCAATGCACGATATAAAATTAAATTTGAAATAAAATATTTTACTTGGCCCCATTCATGAATAGCCTATGGGTGTTTTCACATATAGTCCTCTTTAAAGGAACTGAACTTAGACCTCTAGAATTGGTCCAAAAAGTGGACCAGCAGAAAGAGCTCTTTTTCTGTTCACGTGTGAGTTCATTTGAAAGGGACTCGGTTCTCTTTCTGCTCCTCTTCAGCTCAGATGGAGCCTCAGTTCTTTTTCTGTTCACACTTTAGTTCCTCATCCAGCCTGCCACCATCCTTAAGATTTTTTTTCCACATAAGAGTAGATGGTTAAAAGCTCTAACAACTTCTATGTTTCCCACAAAGATCTCTGCTACCATCATTCTTCAGTTTCTTCATCATTGTTCAGCTGATGGAGAGCGAGAATGCTTTGAGTCTGAGCAGCTTGGTGGAGAAACTTGATCTTGACAAGAATCTCTAAGTCCCTTTATTTATATATTTATTGGGTTTTATTATTTTTTATAATCATTTATTTGTTTATTCGCATTTTTTAGTTTTTATTTATTTTCGGTTGTTTCCTGCATAGACATATATGGTTTACCATGTGATCTACATACGGTAAGCCCAGAGGGCGAAAACAGTTGAAGCGAACTCTGAGAGCTTTGTATTCAAAATGCGTGAATTAACCGAACCATGCTGAGGTGGTCTCAGTTCGGTTGGTTTCAGAGGGGTCTGAGTTCATTTGGTATGTTCACAGATATGGAAAAATTGCTGACTAATTGATCTGAGTTCACGTGCAGGCTGTGGTTGTGTCATCATTGCGTCATCACTGTTTCAGTTGCGTTAAAAAAAAAGAAACCGAAAATGCATTTTTTGCCATATTCGGTGCATCCCTAATCACAGCCCATTGAAATTTGTGGCAAAGCTACCAAACATGAAATGAAGCCATAACTCACAACAAAACTTGAAACCTGGACTTAAGACCCCGTTCTGATGAAGTATGAACATTTTTTGTCATTTGCAATAGCCAAAATTGTGTTTGGAATGATAACCGTTGATGTTTTTGCTATATTTGACTCACATCTGGTGATAACATGGGGCTGACAAGACCAATGCATGGCAACTTTTCATGTCATACTAATGGGTGTGACTACAATGTTGGATTGTATGTAAATATTTTAAAAGTTGTCACAGGCCAAAAAATGTTCCCCAAAATTAATTCATCACAGCCAATTGAAATTGAGCAGAGATCCTGCCATACAGGAAGTGAGGCCATAACTCCATGACGGTTTGCTGCTTGACTTGGTTCCTTTGCTCGGGACCCAATTCAGCATTGTCAAAATACAGTCCGCCACATTTTATCACTAAGGAACAGTGGAATAAAAAACATGTTTTCCTTATAACTTTTGATGTGTTTACCTCGAAAAAGTCATTACTGTGTGTGGACGTACCTTTAGAGATCATCCATCATAGCCAACCAGAATTGACCATTAAGATGTTTGACATCTATCGAAGGCATTTCTTAGTTCCACACAACTGGTTTTGTTTTACTTCACCCTTTGGTGAAGACCCTTTGGTGAAGTAAAACAAAACATACCATCAGCAATTATAGGCATTCGGTTAACATTAAATCAAGTTGTCGTGTCAACCATGCTTGGACCCCACA